>CM076579.1:1059108028-1059602184 GCA_034641835.2 Pinus albicaulis
CCACTAGAGCCTTAAATTCTTTAAATCTGCCAAAGACTTTAGATTTATTCCTCAAGAAATATATCCATGTATTCTTTAAGAATTCATCTATGAATGAAACATAGTACACAGACTTACCTAGTGATGGAACCGACATAGGTCCAAACACATCACTGTGCACAAGCTCTAACATCTTGTTCTCCATCTTAGCACCAGAAGGAAAACTCGCCTAATTATGCTTCCCATATAAACAATTTTCCTAGAAATCAAAATCCAGAGAGCAATTATACATACCTTCTACCATACCATTTCCATGCATTATTTGAAGGCCCTTCTCTCCAATATGTCCAAGCCTTTGATGCCATAGCATGGTCTTTTCTCCAGAGACCGCTAATTTTTCCGCTCCATTTTCTGGAACCACGGAATTGTTGCACCCATCAATAACAGTTCTGCCCTAAATCTTGTACAAAGTTCCAATCCAAAATCCCCGCATTAATACCAGTGCTCCCCAAACCATATCGTAAGTATCTTTCTCAAACATTGTTTTTACACCTTCATCATCCATATTTCTTACAAAAATCATATTTATGGCCAATGCAAGAATATGTAGAACACCATAGCTTCAGCTTGAATTTTCTACATTTGACGATTCTAGCCTTCCTATTATCCCCTAAGAAGAAATCACCACCATCATATTTCTCATACTCGCAGAACCACTCCATATGGGGAGTGAAGTGAAAGGATGCACCCGATTCATTCAACCATGAATCATGATCTACATGTGTATTTGAAGAAGAAGCCAAATACCCATCCCCACCTTCATCCGATGTGGTTTTTGCCTCTGCAGAAGGAGCATCATCAAATCCTTTTTCTTTCTCAGGAGGTTTAGATCTGCAGTCCTTTTTGTAGTGCCCTTCCTTTCCGCATTTCCAGCATACCTTTACAAATTTTCTAGGATATTTAAATCTCCCTCTAAATTTAGATCTCCCACTCGAAACCTTATGCTTTTTTCTATTTTGGGACCTTCCTCGTACAAATAAGGCATCTCCATTCTGGCCCTCCATATTTCTTTGTCTCATTTCCTCCAACAGCAAGGCTGAGACAATATCATCAAAATTCAAGGTAGGTGTATTGCTACCTATTGCAATAACTAGACTGTCCCACGAATCTGGTAGATAGCACAACAAAATGATGCACTTAAATTCATCTGAGATTTTAATATCAATAGATGATAGCTAGCTTACCAAAATATTGAAGGCGTTCAAATGCTCTGTCACCGAGTCTCCATCCTTCGTCCTCAGGTTATACAACTTTCTTTTTCTGTAGGAAAAATTTATTCACCAGAGACTTAGATTGGTACAAAGTCCCAAGTTTTTCCCACAAATTCTTCGTCATAGCTTCCCCAAATACATTCAACAATACCAAATCTAAGACACACAATTGTATTGTTCTCTTCACCTTTCAATCCAACTTCTTCTAGTCTTCATCTGAAATTGTGGTTGGTTTATTACCTGGATCTACCATGATCCATTGATCTTTATCCACCAGCAGGTCTTCCATATTTAACTTCCACAGCTCAAAACTCTGACCATTAAACTTATCGATCTCTATCTTTCCACTGCTTGCCATCTTCTTTCACCGCAAGAATCGGTCCCATAGATCTCCCACTGAACAGGGTCTACCTCAAGCCTAAGAAAAAAACCCCTGAGCAACAAAGGCATCCCCTTGAAGCTGAAATAGCTATAATACCAAATGTAGGTTTTAACCTTGTACAGAAATTATCTACAAACAAACCTTAAAAACATAAAATAAACAATAGCGAGAGCATAAAACATAAAATAAATATACACCGAGATTTTCCCCTAGATCCCAAATTGGGATGACCAGCTTGATTTTTCATTATATTCCTTTCAGTGTTACAACACATATATATACATATCGAAGCATACATAAACCCCAATCCATTAACCCTGTATTAGACCATAACTGTAGTTCCCTTGACCAGATCTACAAAATACCAGGGGCTGAAAACCATCGTCCCCCAAAACCATGTGCAAACCCATGCACAAAACCATGGGTGGGTCTGCCCACCGAAAAAAAAATTTGACCCCAACAGGGGGGGCTGCCACCCACTATGACCCCCCTATGATGCCCGATGCAACATACAACGCATGGGACTAATCATGGAAAGAATATAACACATCCCCAACAAACAGAGCCTGAGAAGTAGTGGTGTTCTAGGGAAGAATGACCAACTCTCCTTGCATTTTTTTGGAGCCCTGTGTCTCTTCATTCTAGCACAAATATCTCACCCAAACAGCTTAATAACAATTTCAAGTTGATAGTGATTCCCCCAAAGTCGCTCCAAGGATAAACAAAGCACATTTTTTCCTAAATTTTTGGCAGATAGTTACTCACAAATGACACAATGCACTTTCTTTCTCTACGCCATGCCGCCTCCACTGGGGACCAAAGCTATTTCCCCTCAACTTTGCACTATGTCCAAATGCACTAACCCACCTTAAATCCTCGTATGTTGCAATCCATGGAAATTTTCTTATCATATACTCACATTCTTGTGCATGTATGGGGGTGTTCATGCCACCCTCTTAATTTAATGTGCTCATGCCCACTATTAACACACCCATCTAGGAATCTTTATTCATATAAGAAAATAATAAAAGTAAAATATTATTTTTCATTATAATTAAAAAAATTTGATATGTTAAGATAAACCAATTATATTAATACAAGTATCAACTAGTTGAGTGGAGAGGCTCATTCTATAGCCCAGCATGAGGGGGGTGTTCATCCATAGAGTTGACAGGTGCCTCTTTAGAATTTAAATAAATTATGCTCTAAATATTAAAATAATGTGTTATATATATATATAACACATTATTTGGTCCTATATATACTCTATATAGTATTCAAAAATAAAATTTAAATAATGAAAAATTACATATTATATTTGCACTATAAAGAAGTTTGCACAAAAAGAAATGCGATCCCTCTTTGCTCATGTTAAATCCTTGTTTAAAATGAATCTTTACTAATTAAGAATATTCCTTATTGAAATTTGAATGGTTTAGAAGAGTAAAAATAATCACCTGTATACAAGGAATGTTAATATATTGTTTTCCCTAACCATTTATATTAATCATCTTATGTTTAATATTTTTTAGTGTTTTCATATTAATCATAAAATTTAATAATAATTAAATTTATATATATAGATTTATCCACTAATTAAATATCTATCTTCAAATATCATACTCTATAATTATTTTGACAATCTTACATTCTTGTTAAATTTATGGATATTTAAAATAATTTATTATAATGATAATGTGTTTTATCCAATTTTGATTTGGTAAATGCTTCTTCTTTTTTTATAATAAATTTTAAATAAAATTAGCCTAATTATATAAGTTAAATAGATGGTAGACATCAATTTAAAAAAAAACACACAATAAACATCAAAGCATTACTTTATGATACATTTTTTATTCCTAAATTTATAAAAAAAAAAAAAATCATAAAATTAATTAAATTATAACTTTATTTTAAATAGTATTTATTAATATTATTATTATTCATTATAAAAATACTAATATGAGTTAAATGTATTTACATTTAAAAAAAACATATAACAAGATTTTTAGTCACTAAAATTCACTTCCACTATATCATGGATATGGCTAACTTGTAAAGAGGCTTTGTTACAATATTATAGGTCATTATCATGGTTTATTAATACCACATGCACAAAAAACCACAACTGAATTCATATCACACTTGTTGGTATGACATTTTTTATTAATCAATTTAATTAAAAGCAAATCAATTTGAGTTGGACTTCTTGCTCATCGTATGCATGGTGTCTAGTGTGATGGGATTAGTGTGGTACTTGGATAGTAGTTCATATTTCCACATAATGGGAGACAAAGAACTTTTCAGTATCTTGGAGGAGAAGGATCTCCAGATGCATATCAAAATGGGTGATGACGGGAGGTATAGCGCTACTAGGATTGGTACAGTAACTTTCTAGAAACATTCAGGCAAACCCTTCTTATTAAAAGATGTCATGCATGTACCAGGCTTGGAAAATAATTTAGTTTCAGTTTCTATTTTGGAGGATAGAGGTCATGATGTGGTTTTTAGTGAAGGGAAATCATTCCTTCATCACAAAGCCACTAGGCAAGCCAAGAAGATTGGGATTCGTGTGAATAATCTATACAAACATGATGTAGAGGGTTATGCAACATTGATAGATAAAGAAGACAAAGTCAGGATAAGGGTGAGTTATGGCATAGGATATTGGGCCATCTACACCACACAGATTTGAAGGTCATGCATCAGATTTCTATGGGGATTCCAAAGGGTACTCTTGTGTAGATAGACACATGCAAGGGATGTACCATGGGGAAGTATGCAAAGGCCACATTTCATGAGAAGGAGAACCAATAAGTGGAAATCCTTGGGAGAGTTCACTCATATGTGTGTGGACCATTCTCTACAGCTTCGAAAGTGAATCACAGGTATTATGTGATCTTTGTGGATGATTTTTCTAGAAAGTGTTGGATCTACTTCATGCAGAAGAAAGATCAAGCGTTCTCAAAATTTTGTGAGTTCAAAGTACTAGTTGAGAGAGACACGGGGAAGCATGTGAAGGCTCTGAAGAGTGACCATGGTTGTGAGTACATCTCCAATGAATTCAAGAACTTTTGTAGAAAAGAAGGAATTCGGAGAGAGCTTATTGTGCCTCATAACCCACAACAGAATGGGGTCGCAGAAAGAAAGAACAGAACAATTGTGGGTGCAGCATGAGTGAAGTTGCATGATCAGGGCCTATTTTTTCATCTGTGGTCATAGGCATGCAACAAAATGGTATTTGTAGAGAGCCGTAGTCCTCATCGGATACTTGGCATGCGTATACCCAAGGATGATTTTTCTGGTAAGAAACCTGATGTTTCATATTTTAAAATTTTTGGCTCATCTGTCTATTGCCACGTGACCAAATATTCTAGGAAGAAGCTAGAACCAACAGCTAATATTGGGATTTTTTTGGGTACACTGACACTCCCCACAACTATGGGGTGTATTTTCCAAACAATAGGATGACTTTTGTGAGATGGGATATCAAATTTTATGAGAAGAAAGCCATGCAATTGTCCCTTACAAGGGAGCTTGATTTTCATGCAGATGAGGAACTCTTGGTTCCAAAGGATGAACCTCAAGATGTGGAGCAGCCACATGCAGAGGATCATGGAGTGGTAGAAAACACTCATGCAGATCCATCCACCAGATATGATAGAAGGCGCACCACAGAAGCTAATAGACTGAGACTTGATGCGACAGAACATGTAGGAGCACCTACTTCACTGCGTAGATGGAGAGAGTCTATAGACAGGTTTACTAGATACATGGCTCTTATGAGCAAGTGTATTGTGACAGAACCATCCTCTTTTGAGGAAGCAGTGTAGCAACCAATTTTGGTTGACGCCATGGTTGAGGAGTATGACTCCATTGTCAAGAATAGTGCATGGTAAGTTGTCCCAAGACCAGTCGGAAAATTGGTGGTTGGGTCTAGATGGATCTATAAGGTGAAGCAAGCAGTAGATGGGAGTGTGGAGAAGTACAAGGCTAGATTTGTAGCACAGGGATTCTCACAAGTTGAGGGGATTGGCTATGAGTATAATTTTTCACCATTTGTGAGGTACTCATCAATTAGATCTATCCCTACACTCTCAATGCAGAAGGGGTGGTAGATACATCAGATGGATGTGAAAAATACATTTCTCAATTAATTTATTGAGGAAGAAGTGTACATATAGTAGCCAGAAGGTTTTGAGACATTTGGTGGTGAGTCGCATGTGTGCAGACTCAAGAGAGAACTGTATGGGCTGAAGCAAGCACCTCGTGCTTGGTACATTAGGATTGATAGTTATTTCAATGGGTTGGGCATCACTAAAAGTGAAGTGGATGCAAACCTGTACCAGATTGTGGTTGATGGTAATATTTTTCTTATCGTACTTTATGTTGATCTTATTTTGATAAGTGATGAGCATCTCATAACTTCTTGCAAAGAGGATCTTTCAAGAGAGTTTTAGATGAAGGACATGGGACTCCTTCACTATTTCCTTAGTTTTGAGATATGGCAGCATGATGGTGAGTTATTTTTTTCTCAAGGTAAGTATGCCAAAGAGATTCTTATAAAGTCTCACATGGAAAGTTGTAAACCCATGGAGAATCCTCTTGCAAGAAACTAGAGGAAGGAGGATACTACTTTAGGTGAGGTAGTGGACTCTATTGTTTACAGGAAGCTTGTGGGTTCACTAATGTACTTGGTAAACACCAAACCAAACATTTGTGACGCAGTTAACCAGCTGATTCAAGCTATGGTTAAGCCGACCAAGATCTTTTGGATGCCGGGGGAGCATGCCTTGAGATATCTCAGGGGCACTAGAGAGTATGGTTCATGGTACAGATGGATAGAGGGAGTGAAGCTTCAAGGATTCACCGATGCATATTAGGCAGAAATTCCATCAAACATAAATAGCACATCAGGAGGGATATTCAGGATAGGACCGACAACATTTTCTTGGTACTACAGGAAGCAGATATCTGTGGCACTCAGAGTACATGTTAGCCATTGAGGCTGCATGTGAGGCCATGTGGATGAGAAATATTCTTGTTGGTTTTTTTGGGCATCAGATGGATCTGACGGTGATACATTGTGATAACTAGAGTTGCATTAAGGTCTCGGTTAATCCAGTATTCCATGATAGGTCCAATCATATAGACATCTGGTACCACCATCTTAGAGATTGTGTTCAGAGATGAATTATGTTACTTCAGTACATTCCCATGGAATATCAGGATGCAGATATTCTTGTGAAGGTGCTCACCAGGAGAAAATTAGAATACCATAGAGGTAGGATTAGCATAGTTGATAATCCCTTTCTTGTTGAGAAAGAGTGTTTAAAACTCAACAAGAAATGTGTGTCTAATTTAGTTTTCCCTTAATTAAATTGGACAATAAAATGTAATCTTATCTCATAATCACTTGTAATAGTTAATTGAGTGTGATAAATTCAGTTACCTCATGGAATTAGAGTTGAGGGTGGTTGGTGAGGCATGCAGAGTTATTCTATTAGTTATTGAGTCCAAGTTTCAACTAGTGCATTAGTTTAATGCTTGAGAAATAAGTTAACTCAATTAATTGAGTTAAAATTAGTTTAACTAGTTGTAACTATTTTTTGCACTAGTGAGAGGTCAATTGAATTAGATCAGATTTAATTCACATGCATTGATCTATCATTTAACTGATGATTTACTATTAATAGTTGCATGCATGTCAGTTCTGATGGAGACCCAGTTGAGACACAGGTTAAAGGAATGTTAAATATCAGTTGTATTTTTAGTAAGTTTCCCGCATGCAGTAAAACACCATTAGGATTTACCATGAGCATTGCGTGGTTTTGGAAGGCTGAAATTCCTAAATAATAGGGATTGCATTCCACATGAATTGTGCAAGAAAGGAAAACTGAGCAGAGGCTGAAAATTGGTTAAGTGTTGGTCAATTTTGTCCATATCAGTGTGAGACAATTGTGAGAGTGCAGGAGACTCTTGTGAGAAGAGTGCATTGTAATTGTTTCATGATTCCTTGGTGAATATACAATAGAATATAGAGGGGTTTTGAGCAATAAGCTTTCCCTAGGAAAATATCAGTGTTGTGGACTGATTTTCTTCTTTGTTTACCTGTTGTGATTGGCGATCATGATTATTTTCTGTAATTAATTTGTAGAAGGATTCAGTATCTTGATTTATCATATCACATGATCAGATTGAACCCATTGGGATACATATTGTTTGTATAATTTCTACAGTTAGTATTTGCTCTAAAATTTATTTGTTGAAGAAGGAAACAATAAAGAGTTAGTAACAGTGTGAGAAAGAGCTATCTAATTCATAAAATAATTCTAATCTATTATTTAATAGTAGGGAGATTCCCAAAATCCAATGAAAAAATCACTCCCAATCGACCAACGCACTCCAAAGTGGGCCTAGATCCTCGGCAACGCATCCTTGCATAGGAGTAGATGCTCTGCAAAGCAGTTACAACTGTCTAGGGGTGCGTTGATAGCTTGATAGTGTTAAACACATGTATTGTAAACACACACGAGTAGGAAAGATAGGCATGAGTTGTTATTACCATTAATATGATGTATATTTATAATACAATGGTGTGACTCTTGGATTCCGCATTCCAAGGTCACTTGGACTCCTTTTTTCCATTCGTCTTCCACACCTACCTAGTCGACCAACGCACTCCAAAGTGGGCCTAGATCCTCGGCAACGCATCCTTGCATAGGAGTAGATGCTCTGCAAAGCAGTTACAACTGTCTAGGGGTGCGTTGATAGCTTGATAGTGTTAAACACATGTATTGTAAACACACACGAGTAGGAAAGATAGGCATGAGTTGTTATTACCATTAATATGATGTATATTTATAATACAATGGTGTGACTCTTGGATTCCGCATTCCAAGGTCACTTGGACTCCTTTTTTCCATTCGTCTTCCACACCTACCCATATAGGATTAGGTGTACAACATTCTCCCCCTTAATCCAAAGGGGTATGTGTGAGTTCAAGAAGAGGGTTGTAATACAAATCTGCAAAGTATGCATGGCATCACTTAGGCTTAATTAGCTCTCTAAAATTTTGGCATAAAGAGGTGTTTTAAGGATGACCACCAACAATAGAACGCTTAGTGCAGTTCCCAGAACTCTTCCAAATCTGGCAAGAAGCTGAGGTCTTCTGCTAGAGGAAGTGTCCCTCATATTTGAAGAGGGATACCTTCAACCTAGAGGAAGGGATTTCTACAGCCTGTGATGGTTTAAGGATTACCACCAACACTGGAATGCTTAATGCATTTCCTGGAACTCTACCAAAGCTGGCAAGAAGTTGAAGTATTCTGCCAGAGGAAGTGTCCCGAATTATTTGAAGAGAAATAATATCAACCTCGCATGGATGATTTAAGGTTTTCCACCAACCAAAGGAATTCTCATGGGCATATGTGTCTCTAGCTATGACTCTGAATCTGGAATGAAAAATTGTGGCTCATACTCACTTGAGTTGTTGTGTCTCTGGCTACAACTCTGAATCTGGAATGGCATATTTTGGCTCAAGCTCGCTTGAATTTTTGTGTCTTTGGCTACAATTCTAAATCTGGAATGAGAGATTGTGGCTCAGGCTCGGTTGATGTGGCTTCAAAGCTTTTATATGACCACCATTTCCCCCCCTGTTAGGTAAAAGGTGAGATGATGTCGAAAACTCAACTGCAAGATTTTTCAATATTCTAGAACAAGTTTTGACATTTGACTTAAACATCTTCTTGGCTATTGATGCCCATTTCCAAGAATCGATCCATCCAAGATGAATATTTTTTATTGCAGGAGGATTTTTTTCTGAAGCATCTGTGTGAAGAATGGGTGTGCCAACCACAGTGCTTTCATCAGTGAAGATCAAAAAAATGATCTTTCATATGGCCAACTTGATCACAATGTTGGCATTTTTCAATTTGTTGTTGTTGATTTGGAAGAGAAGTAGGATTTGGAATAGATGAAGGTGAACTCTCATGAAGAAATATGGCACTCTAAAATTTTATGGGCTTGGAGTAGTCTGAAATATGAAAGGATAACTCCTTGTCATATCCAAGACCTATTCTGTGATTTTTATGGAAAAGCTCTTCCCAAGGTCTGATGATGGGCTTGGGAAGTGCAGGCTAGATGTTTTCTTATGTGTGAAAATCTTCTCTTATACTATGCATTGAATGTGAATTAACCACAACATTATTGGTTTTCTTCTTATGGGAGTCTGTTTCAATTTTTTGAATTGAAATGGGTTCAAAATGATGACTGCACTGTTGTAATTCTACTTGTTGAAGCTGAGATTCAAGCTGCAAAAATTCAATCTTCTCATGTGCATTTTGCAGACAAGACTTAATGTCAAAAAGAGAGGTTTTCCTTATTTTAACCATCCCATAAATAGTGCAATGTATCAAAGTATTCAATAACTCCAAAATTTCATCAACTTTGGCCATTATCTTAGCAAAAGTGAATGATCAATAATCCTAATACACAAACACCAACTTTTGAAGATTTCAAAAAATGAAGAATACCAGCTCTCCATCAAAATATCATTGAATATATAATGCAGATATAAACAGTCCTTGAACCATATATTGTTTCCATGTAGAACATATCATTCTTCATAGGCTATTAAATATCCCTCATTCATCTACACTTTATATAACTCTAGTAAAACTAAATTGTCAGTCTTTGTAAAAAAATAATTGGTTGTCTTCAAAAAAAAAATCTTCAACTAAGAGTGTAGGCTCTCAATATTCATCCATGCATCATACAATTGCATAGCTATCAAAAAAATACCACATACCAATATAACATATGGTATTAAAAAAAAAAACATCGACATACTCCCTTTCATTCTTACCATATACATATATTATATACCATACACTTCTATGGTAATAGAATTTCAATATGTATATGAATCCACCATACTTAAATCAACCTTCTTAAATAGTCCTCTTAAGCTTATAGCATGGGCACATTTAAAAGCATTAAAAAATTCAACCCACAACATGACATCCAAACTTAGAGGAATCGGTCCACAACCTGGTTACCAAGAAGAGAGTCACAACACACTTAATGGTGTATTGAAAATGTAAAAATATATTTTAAACCATGGTAGGTTACAAGGATTAATTTTTCAAATGAATTAGGATCGACAGTGGTAATGGTAGTCGCCCAGCGTTCATACACTTCCCGAGCACTGTTACGGTGCGATTGTGCTATCAATGGAAATGGAATCCAAGTGTGGGGAAAATGCACATGTCTCAGATCAATACTTCCTCCTAATATATTGGGGAGAATGGTGTTGAGGGAGGATGGGTCATTGATGGCTGTTGTGGGCGTCACATGTGTTATTGGGTAGGATTTCTTGAGCATGTTGAATGGCATGAATTCGATGGTATAGGAGGGGAATTTGTGCAAATGGGAGGGGTGTAAGGAGTTGGAGTGCCGGTAGAATTGGAAGGAGTTGGAGTATGGAGGGAGATGAGTGCTGAAGGAATGGTGTAGGGGCACTGAAAAGGCACGATGGAGGGTGGAGCGAAGGAGGGCTAACTAGGCGTATGGAGTCACTTCAAGAGTAGGGATAACGAAGCGTTTTGGTGTAGGTTTGTAGATAGAATATCTCAGAGTAGAAGAAGTGAGATTTAATGCATAAAGACATTCAACCTCCCAGGATTTCAAACAACGCACAATTTAGCCAATCAACACACAACATATAGAAAACTTATGCAGCGATTGCAGTGGTATGCAGCATTTGCAAGTTTGAATGGTAGATGACAAAATGAAAGGCTTAAAATAGCAGGATGAATTCAGAGCGCGGGATTGACAAGACAGTCATAACAACATAAAATGATATTTCAGTGCTAGAAGGAAAATAATGGTGATTTTGAGTAGTGCATGTAGGAGTCATAATAGAGGAGCAATGTGCAGAGGTCGAATTTTATGCTCAAACACCAGCATTGTCAATGGAACATGTAAATGCATAGAGGAAGGCCACTTATCATGGCTCTGATACCATGTTAAACACAGGTAATGTAAACAAACACAAGTAGGAAATATAGGCATGATTTTATATTGCCATTAATATGATTTATATTTATAATACAATGGTGTGACTCTTGGATTCCACATTCCAAGGTCACTTGGACTCCTTTTGTCCATTCAGCTTCCACATCTACCCATATAGGATTAGGTGTCCAACAGATAGGGCACTTCAACTGGCATCTAAGCAGTGAAAATTTCATGAAGGAAGACCATCAATGTGATGACTTGTTTAGGGCATGTAGTAGCCAATTTAGAGTATTATAGACCCTAATGAATACTGATCTATGTTTTGGGATGATGCCCAAATCGACCTATAACATATACTATTATTATTATTATTATTATTATTATTATTATTATCAGGAAATGGCTTATGAATCAACTAAATTTCACTACTATAGTAGACACATTGGTTTCATGTCATTTAAGTGATTATCATTGAGATTTTCTTGTTATTAGTTTGTATCCTAGGTTTGAAGAAGTTGACTATACATTGATCAAAGGATGGTGTGGTCTTGCCAAAATGTTGTCTATTTTAATAAATTACACTATTTTGACATAGTGTACTTGAAATTTATTTAATGAGAGGAGAATTCATATTCAATATTTAATTTATATTAACATAAAATCAACATTTAATTTTGACGACAAATGTAATAGTGTGTCTTTAGAATTTCAACATGTTGTAGTAGTAGAACTAAGTTCGAAAACTATCCATTTTCCCATCATTCCCCTTCTCATTTATTTCTTAGAAATTCCCAACCACCCATATATTTGAAAACTCCTTGCTCCTCTCTTCACCGAATTAAATAATATGGTGTTTTTCACAAGATCTCTATTAGAAATAATTTATTGATTATCACACCATCTAATCCTAATTTTATTCTAATATATTATTATTTGAGCCCTGTTTAATATAATATTTTTTATCCTTAAGGATACTATCTACATTGGAAATCCTACTAGAATTGAGCCTCAACTTATTCTTATCACCAAATATTATACCTATTCCAATCATAATTTTCTCTTTGATAACAATTTCCATGTTAAGGATCACTTAGATATAGTAATTATCAACAATGATATTTGAAAGAAACTTATCTCTACTGCCCTCATTAAAAAAAAAATTGACCCCACAACCCCTCATCCCCACCCTAGGGGACCAACCATCATTTGTTTCTTATAAATTTAGTGTCTTTTACCAATAGATATATTTCAAATATTCTGGATAAGAGTTTGGGTTCAAGATTCACCGTTTCAGTGGATTTCTGAAGACACTGGATATCTTATCCATCTTATCCAGTATCTGTTGGATACCCTCCATATGAAAGTTAGTATGTGCAATATCCCTATAGTCCATATGTTGGGGGGCCACAGATGTTCGGTCCTTATTGCAATACTCCGTCATATTTAGGTCCATCATATGTTGGAATGCTTGTTTTCCAATGGAAACCTACTTTTCATGTTCAGCCATAAATGGTTGTGTATCAATATCAACCATCTGAACCTATTGTGTATGCGCCTACTACGCCTGTCATTTCTTCTATGGTTGTTGCTCAGTCTGCATAAGCGAGTCCTTCCACCCATATCCATCAAGTTTTGGGTCTACAAACTCAGTATTCCCAAGCTATTATTCAACAACCATATGTATCGGGAATTTTGCAACCGTAGGGTAGTTTAAATTTTTCACAGGTTTCTGCTGGTCCTGTATATTCACAACTAGGTGAAAATAATCCTGGTGGGCAACCATTTTATAAGATACCATGTTAGCCGCAGCAACCATGCCCACAATATCAGGCTTATCCAAGACCTGGTCAACAAGCCTACCCCTATCTAGGTTACCAACAATAGAATCCATTTGTTGGTATGCAAATTCCTACTGCTCAGGAGATTCCATCTTATATTGGTTACGCTCAACCTAACTTTAGTCGATAGTTGTCATTTGTTGCAAAGTTAGAATTACCGGATATAAATCAGCTCACCAATGATCCAATTCATTATTTACCTTAGTGGCTGGTGATTCCACATAAATTACCCTCAAAAATTCCAAAATTCAATGGAAATTCTAGAGAAGAGCCCTCTATGCATGCTATGACTTATCATTTATTGTGTTCATAAAACTCCTTAAATGATGATTCTGTTAGATCGCATCTTCTCCACCGAACGCTTACTAGTCTGACTACGAAGTGGTACATTGAATTACCACGAGCTTCATTTGATAACTTTACAGCTTTAGCCACTACCTTTTAACCCACTTCCAGTTACCCATCAGATATGAAACTGGAATGAAACTTTTGACTAGCTTTATACATACCACTACTACTCATATATCCGATCATATACATGAGTGGTGCCTTCGTCGTCAAATGGTTGAAACATTTGTTCTTGATAAAATTTTAGCTAAGTGGTTTATTAAGTCCTTGTTTCCATCTATCACTGAGTATGTGGCCAAAGGCGGTGTTGTCACTGAAGAGCAATTCATTGCTCCTGCCTAGTATCTGGATATGATTTACACTTAGTATGGCACGCTCTAGGAAAATATTCCAAATAGGCCATGGCCAAATTTTACTATTCCTCCTACTCCATCTGGTCAGGACATTCATGTCAGTGATGGTGTGATTAGTTCTGTTAGCACTTCAGTAGCAAGTCGATTTTTTGGTCCTACACTTGTTGTTTCAAACAAAAACCCTACTACATCTAATCCTACATCTTCTTCCAAAATCCATGTCGTGTCATCTGAAAAAGGCAAAAGTGATAAGAAACTAGGAATTATGAAGAAGGGGAAAGACAAGAAGAAATCAAATTCACCCTCACAAGAAAAATCATTTGATTCATCTGGTTCTTTACGGAAACCTTGTTACCCTTGCTTGATATGTAATGAGGAGCATTTTACGCGAGATTTTCCTCACCGCTCGGAAGTCATAAATCTTCTTAAGACTTCTACCACATCTGCAGTGTTTAAAAATCATTTTCCAAACCTAAAAACACATTTGATTGCGACGGATCCTACTTCTAGTTCGCAAGTGCTTATGCTATCTATTACAAAGCCTAAAACTGATGTTTTGGTGTTTACACGAAGTAAATATTACAGTAATCTATTGTCATCATCCAATGGTCAAGATACAAATCAACCTACCACTTCGACTTCGACGTCATCTGACTTGGCTCTACCTCTTATCCTTCCATAGTTAACAATAAAACCACTGAAGGGAGTAGTTCACAAATCGACATTCAACCCTCGAGCCCGTGCAACTCAAAATTATAAGGTAGTAGAAGATTTTCCACAATCACCTTTTTTTATGTCAGCGCTTGAGGTACTTCACAATTGTCCCTCCCAGAAGTAGGCCTTGTTGTCTGTGATCAGTTCAATAGATCGGATGGATTCAAATCTCGTAGTATTTAATCATGCGGACTATGTGCCAAAATTACAAGCAGAGTTAGGATTCTTGATTCAAGTACATGTCCTAAATCACCTCATTCATCACACTATCATTGATTAACACGCATCTACTTGTTTCATGTTAATGAGTTGCTAGAAGTCACTTGGTTTTCCGACTTTGTCACAATCACCTATGACGTTGAAAGCTTTTTACAGGCACACATATAAGCCTTGTGGAATTTTGAATAACCTGCAAGTAGAACTAGGGGGGAAATTAGTTACTGTTGAATTTTAGGTTGTTGACGAATCCCTCGACCACAACATATTACTTGGAAAACTATGGTTTTACACTATGGCTATAGTAGTATCTACTTATTTCCATATGATCATCTTCCCCCGTAAATAAGTAACACATCCATTGATCAACTCTCATTCTTTGCCTCTAGTTCCTAGGTTATTGGAAGCATTTTGTTAGTTCAATGACCCCCACCTTATCTTCATAAAATTGGTGTAGGAATCCTTAAGGATCCTTCTCTAATAAGCACCTTTTTCATTATTGTCGTCAGTGAAATCGGTGAAAATCACACATATAGAGACCTTCAACATGATATCTTCCACTTCATATGACTTAATGAAGAAACCCATTGATTCTGAAGCTGTTAGGTTGGGCGACATCATGCCGCTAATTCCAATTGAGTTAGCATAGAAATCAATTTTCTTGGCTTATGCAAAAAATCCAAATCCATTGTCATTGATATTTTGGGTTGATCATTCTTCAGATTATGGTACTTCTTCTGATCCATTTTCACGTGTATTCTCGACTGATGAGAGAATTATGGAATCCATGATGCCATAAGAATAACCATGGGAATCATCACATCAACGATCCCATCTTCTAGATGACAGTGAGGATAATCCATCTCAACTATATGACCCTACTATCATTGAGTTATTGATGAATTCTATTCCTATCCACGCCGTTGATTCCGAGTGAAACCCATCAAATATCGAAGAAACAATTTCTATCGATATTTTGACGAAACCCAGTATTATAGAAAACATTCATGTCTATGTGTCTTATTCTCCATCTGAACTTGACACTTACTGCGCTTTTTTTCATGAATTCCGAGATGTATTTGCTTGGTCATATGAGGATATGCCAAGTAACAACTACAACATTGTTTAACATGATATTAAGATGTATCCTGATGTTAAGACGATGCGACAACGCCTTCATCATGTTCACCCAAATAAAGATGTTTCCATTAAACCAGAGGTTGAAAAACTTTTGTGTGATGGAATCATTTCTATCAGGATGTGAATCATGCTTATCCAAAATAAAACTATCCAACTCCCTTTATCAACCAAATTATTAATAAATGTGCCAAATTTGAAATATTTTCTTTCATAGATGGATTCTCCAGTTACAATCAAATTAATATTTTCCTAGAGGAACAATATAAAAATGATTTTATCTATCCCTGGGGCACATTCGCCTATCATAAAATCCCTTTTGGTTTGAAGAATGTTGGGGCCACATTCCAAAGGGAAATAAATTATGATTTTCATGACATCAAGCACATAGTTCAACTGTATCTGGATGACTTACCTGCACATTCACGGAAACGGGCTGACCACCCGCTACATCTGAGACTGATCTTTTTATGATGTCGTCACTATAAAATAAGCCTCAATCCACAAAATTGTGTGTTTGGTGTTGGTTCTAGTCATTTGCTTGGATTCGTTGTGTTGAAAGACAAAATTCGACTAGACCCATTGAAGGTCCAGCCTATTCTTGATTTTTCGACTCCTTCCAATCTACTTTAGTTACAGAGACTCCAAGGGAAGGATAACTTTCTAAGGAGGTTCATTCCTAACTAAAATCAAATCGCTAAAGGATTTACTCAGCTCTTGAAAAAGGTGGTACCCTTTCATTGGGATGAGGTTGTGCAAGCTTCCTTTGGTGTTCTTAAATATTCCCTGATCTGAGCATCATTAATCTATCCCCCAAATTATTAGAGTGACTATTTCCTATATCTCGTCACTACAGATACAAACATAATTATGGTTTTATTCCAAGAAGAAGATGGGATTGAACATCCGATATATTATTTGATTTGTAATCTCAATGATATGGAAGTTAATTACACATACATTGAGAAACTCGCTTTGGAAGTTGTTCAAGCTGTACAAATATTTCACCATTATATCCTGCTCCGAAAGACCATTTTCATTTTGGATTGCAACCTTATGACATACATTCTGTCACGTCAATTTCTGGGGGGGGGATATTCAAAATGGATATTAATTTTGCAGGAGTTTGATTTTGAATTCATCAAATCAAACTCAAATAATTCTTTGGTGTTTTTTGAGCTTATTTTTGACCTTCCTTCGAGTAGTACTGATCCTACTACGAAACCATCAATTCCGGACGATTCATTTTTTTGATCGAGTCATCTAACCCATGGTATGGAGATTTCATCATCTATCTCCAGACCCAAAATTTTCACCCTAATACCTCTCGCTCGCAACAACGATGTATTTGATACCAAGCCAAAGATTATATGATCATTTACGATACACTTTATCATCATGGTGTCGATACGATTTTATGTAGGTGCCTCATGCATCAATAAGCTGAAAAGTTTCTAAAGGATTTCCATTCAGGTGCATGCGGTGAATATTTCTCTGGCTATGCTACCGCGCAGAATATTCTCCGTGTTGGTTACTTCTAGCCTACCATATTTCGCGACTGCATTATCGCTGTTAGAATTTGTCACGCATGCCAAATATTTGATCGTAAAACTCGCCTGCCACCAGCACCAATGCATCCTATTTTCGTTGTTGGGCCATTTGAAAAATGGGGCATTGACTTCATGACACGTAACCACCGCTCGGGGGGGGGGATGGGCAGGCATTGGTATATTATTATTGCCGTTGACTATTTTACCAAGTGGGTCGAGGTGATGCCTACATTCAACAACATGGGACAGACAACTACATTGTTCTTTTTTAACCCTGTGGTTTCACGGTTTGGTGTACCACAAGCTATAGTCATAGATCATGGAAAACATTTTTGGAATCACATGATGGATGAGTTGACATCCAAGTTAGGACTGTAACATGATAGTTGTACCCCCTATTATCTGCAAGCTAATGGAAAAGTTGAAGCTTTCAACAAGATTATTAAGTGTATGCTTCAACATATGATTGGGGTTCATAAACGAAAATGGCATTTGATCCTATACTTAGCTTTGTGGGCATATCGAACTTTGGTGAGAAATGCAACCAGATCCACTCCCTTTCAGCTAGTTTATGGTATGGAAGCTATCTTACCAATACAATGTGAAATACCATCATTGAAAATCATGATTGACCTGCTACCTAACACTTCTATAGAAGAGACGTATTTTAGATCTCATCCATCTAGATGAAATGCCTCGGGAATCTGAATTGGCCAACGAATAACATAAGAGATGAATTAAGGCACAATATGACCACAATGTCAAGTCTCGCACCTTCTCAGAAGGATACCTGGTCTTTCTTTATGATCAAGAAGCTGATAAGATAGGAATGGGGAAATTTGAACCATTATGGCATGGCCCCTACATTGTCATGTGATTCTGGCTAAGGGTGCCTATGACTTGGTATATTATGATGGGATTACATTATCGCAGCTTGGAAATGGGTTGTATCTTAAATGTTACTATGCTTGATTTTGTGTAGTAACCACTGTATTATATGCTTTGATTGCATGTGTGTAGCAGTGTGCCTTTTAGAGTTTTTCATGTGGTTAGTAATCCGCTTTGAATTTTTTTGCAGATGTTATAATATTCATAACCGTTTTTTGGATATGTCGATGGTGCTAGCCATGGTACTCAGAATTTATCCTCTGCAGCATGGGATATATTTGCTCCAAGTGGCGAGTTAGTGAGCTTCCAAGGGATTTGTATCGGTCGATCAACCAACAATATCGTTGAATATAGTGGGTTGATTGAACTAGTCTCTGATGACATTTCACTTGGCATTTCGACGCATCATCATCAGGATGGACTCACAAATTTTTGTACTACAGCTTATTGGCGTCTATACTGTCTGAAATCCAGCAATTCATCACATGTTCCTTAGATTTCATATTTTGGAAATACATTTTTATTACATTCAATATCAACATATTTCAAGAAACTTTAACACTCTAGTTGATTCGCTGTTGAATTATGTGTTAAATAGACATTTTCAACATATGTAAAGATAGATTTTTAATTCACATCATACAATTGAATAGGATTGCACATAATCATAGAAAAAAACTAAAAGTAAAATAGATTTATATCGAGTTTTTTACAAAATTGTGTCCAAGACACGTTGGCCATCTAACCTCAAAATGTATACAAGCATAGCATAATCTAAGTAAACCTAGTGATGCTCATGGTAGCAGATCACTGCTTGGGATATCATGCGCAACGTCCTCATCCAACGACTAGGCACATTGATGGTATGGTGTTGTAGCCTCATAGATAACTCCTCAATCTGGACATCCAGTATCCAAAGATTCAATACCTCAACATGTTGTGACAACTCAGAAAGAGTCTCAGCTAAATCCAAATCCTGTATGACTTCTCTTCCGACAGTCCTCTATGTTGGTTCTCATTCCTGTTGTGCACGAACCACTGGTGGAATGATACCTACATATGCATACATAAAAAACTTCTATTTTAGTCTTGTAAACATCAATAAACACAAAAATATGTAAAAAACCCAAAAAAAAAAAAAACATGGTCAACATTCTACCTATAGCACCCCATTGAGTGTCGATTGGTAAAATTAAATCTGGATCTTCGCAGAAATCCATCCTTGCATATGACTGCTCCTCAACGAAGATATTTTGTCTTCGGAGCCAACTAAATAATGCAGTGTAAAATGTGATCAATGCCTGACCAACATGTCTAGCCATCAGCTCGACCCACCGCTACATCTGTGGATCTCTAGGACCAACTAATCCCAATGTCACATGTTGTGGTTTCATCAATGAAACTCACTCAAAAAAAAAAGTTATCAAAATATACCCATAAC
The DNA here is from genome assembly GCA_034641835.2 of Pinus albicaulis. Lineage (NCBI taxonomy): Eukaryota > Viridiplantae > Streptophyta > Pinopsida > Pinales > Pinaceae > Pinus > Pinus albicaulis. Next base: position 1,059,128,166 of record CM076579.1, read on the forward strand.
TAAAATTTTTGGTCTTACCACTTTTTACCTTGGTTAGTTTTTCTTTCATCTAAAGGAGTATTGCTTCATCCTAGTTGAACACGATTGGCTCGAGAAACACAAGTGCATACTACATGTATGATCTATTCGCGACATGTAGTGTCACGCTGCCAACTAGTTTTGTGATAGTGAATAAGGGAGTGCACAAAGGCATATCATGCACATATTTGATATTTATCTTTCCATATTTAATAGGCTCAATTTCTGGTCAACAAAACCGTCAGATGTAGTCCTTCACAATTTTATCACGACGCACAGAGCCTGCAAGTGAAATGCGGGCACCACGTCTCGGAAGCACTTTGTCCCCAATGTGAAATGCCTAAATTGTAGGGTCCCATGAACAGATCAATAATTGCAATAGTTCCATGTGTTGCCTCATCCCTGATAGTCGGAAGTACTTGAGCAACCCACAATCTCTGAGGGCTCTCACAGTGCCAAGATCATTTAGGGAAACCATATCATCTTCTTCATGTTCTCTTTCTCGCTATGTAATCGACATTCTAATCCGATGAAATTCTGAAATTGAACCATCGGCTAAGTTAGGAACCATTTCATGAAAAAAATTGAAAATATTTTGGACAGAAACAAAGATACAACTTTATGAATTGTGCCCAATGCACCCCTGAGTGATAGACAAAGCATTGCATAGGAAACATGCCTCTTTCTAGCCTCTCTGAAACACACTTTTCGACATTCAAGTGCGCGATGTCCCTAGGGGCCCCAAAACCCTAAAAATTGTGCATGAAACTGAAAAAGAATGCATTCAATTAAAAGAGGAGGGTAAGATATTCTACCTCGTCCAGACGGCACAAGAAATGATCCACAGAATCTGTCGTAATTAGCTGGTGAATTTCAAGGGTAAAACGGGCTCAGAGCACTTAAATCCAAATGGTAAAGGTGAAATGGTAAAAATTACTTGGTAATTTCTTAATTTAAAGTCTTTTTGATTAATTTATGCATATTTAATGAATCAATTATGATTTTTACCCATTTTTACTATTTTAAACAAGTATTGTTAATCCATTTGATGTTTCTTTGAGTAGGTTTGAAGCTGATTATAGTGAGTTAGTCATGTATGATCGTGAAATGTGATATTGACCATAAAGAACAGTTTTATCTCTTTTTCGAGCTTTTTTAAACATGAAAAATAAATTCAAAGCATACTTTTATCCTCTTTTTCCAAGCTTTGTTAAACATGAAAAAGGAATTCAAAGCATACTTTAATCCTCTTTTTTTGAGCTTCTTTAAACATGGAAAAAGAATTCAAAGCACACTTTTATCTCTTTTTCGAGCTTTGTTAAATGCGAAAAAGGAAACCCCCTGGAGTTCTCTCTCAGCTCTTTTTAGGCTCTCTAAATATGAAAATATTTTCGAGTGCTTTTCCTTTCGAGCTCATTAAAGGAATTGAAACGACTTATACTCACTATAAGTTTAACCCTTTTCTGGAATGAGATAGATTATTATTAAAAAAAAGGACAACCCTAGTCTAACATGGCTAGGAGATTCTCTCAGGTATTATTTTATGTTTTTTTCTGATCTGAGGGACTATTATACAAAAAATAACTTGCGGAATTTTCTTTTAGTCCCTTTTTCAAACTCTCTAAAAATGAAAAAGGACAGATTTCTCACTGTAGTTAGACTCGTTAAAGAATGAAATAGAAAAAGACTTGCACATCATAACAAGATCGAGTTTCACCTTCACTAGACTCATTAAAGCATCAAATAGTTATGGATTCACCCGAAGGGTGGAATTATACATCAAGCATATGTTATCCTCCTCTAGCTTGTTAAAAAATAATGAGGTATTGGTCAACAATGACTAGGGAAAATTGGAAAGGGATAAAACACTTTATGGTAGCAAGTTGCTCTTGAACATGGCACTTATTCACCTCATCTCTGTGATTTTTGGGTTGGGTAATATGTTTGACGGTCTGTCATACCTATGTTCTATCATACCATCCATCACTTTGGTTTTGGGTCAAATGTTTCCAATTCATTCAGTGTCACTGATATGTTCAAGATAAGTCACTCAGTTATTCCTCATCCTTTGAAATACTCATAAACCTTCATTTCATGACCGCCATCCCTGACATTGCTTCATCAGTCACATTCTGTCTCCAAAATCATTACTCCCATTTCATTTCGTTAATGATGGAAGCATCAATGCCCTCTAGTGATGAGTTTCTTCCTGTTGACATCATCTCATCATCTAGGAAGTTGAATTAGAAATAACCTTTCAGTACCTTGGAGCTTGATTAGATCAACGACAGGTTTCTCGCTTTCAGCGATAGGTTGACATCACTGGTCTTCGACCGAAAAATTTTGTATGGTGTTCGACATCAAATCATCTAATCAGACCATGCAAAATTTGCTGCATTACCTTGAGAACCATTATCATTAACGATGGTTTCTCTCCAGCCTGTTAACGACTCACATCATTGGTTAGTAATCAGACGATGTCTTCCTATGTTCGACATCAGATCACATATTCACATGGTTAGACTCATATTTTAAGCGATCGAGTGAATGAGATAGAAGACCTCGGATCTAGTTTCATCCATCTGGGCTGCGATTTCAGCAGGAGTACCAAATCATTTGTATGGCGGTCCTTATTCAGATATTCATCCTATCATGGATCTATATCTGTAAACATTCTATATCTGTAGATGACTTTCTGATGTTATGATAGTTTATGTGTTGATTATGGGATATGCCTCCCTCAGAAATTCATGTACAAGATGAGCATAAATCATGATGTAATGTATTGTAATTAATGTAGTTCATTTTCCGCTTCAGTCCCTCCTCATCACGTCATAAATAAAATAATTCAAAATTTCATTTTTGACTTCATGCTTTAGGGGGTAGCTATTACAAGTCGATTTGGGAAAAATCCAAAAACACAGATCAGTATTTATTACGATATATCATACTGTAAATTGATTACTACATGCCCTAAACAAGTCATCACATCGATGGTCTTCCTTCATGAAAGTTTAACTGCTTAGATTCCAATTTAAGTGCCCTATCAAGCCATCAACGCACCCCTAGAAAGTTGTAACTACTTTGGAGAGCATCTACTCTCATGCAAGGCTGCGTTGTAGAGGATCTAGGCCAACTTTGGAGTGTGTTGGTCGACTGAGAGTGAATTTTTCATTGGATCTCCCCGAATTCTAGTGACTTCTAGAATTTTTTCCAGATCTTTTGTGCTATACAACAACCCCCCATTTATTTTTTATAAATAGGGACCCTTTAAAAATAAATAGGAAATTCTTTTTATAATTTCCTACAATAAAAATAAAAACTTAGAAAATAAAATTTTTGTTTTTCCTTTAAAATCACATCGCATATTACATATCTTATTTCAAAAAAGAATTATAAAATGTAAGATATGCGAATTGTGAAATGCGCTCGAAGCATTTCTGAGAAAATAATTAAAAACCTTGTAAAAACATCAAATTCATCATTTTATTCTTCCTTTTTCGCATCGCACATTATTTAATCAATAAAGCCTTAAGAAACAAATGATATAAGTCGCAATACCCACGGAACCAACAAGAAAATAAACTAGGAAATATAAAATCTTTCGCGATCACATCCACTTTAATTTTTTTCGTAATTTGCATTGCACGCAACTTATAATATACATTCAAACGATATCTTAAAAAAGTTGCGATCTGTGATTTGCGCAGATTGCATTTTGCAACCTTTAAAGATTAAGCATCAGGAAATATTATAAGGAATGATTGTGATTTGCATATTAAATGAATTCAGCGTGTGAAAACAGCTTATGTCATTTCAAATGGAATTTAAGATCTTAACGGATTTAAAACTATTGATAGATCTTACATGCGAGGCCATGTGATATATTAAATTAGGAATTATGAAAGATGATTGATATTCTTACACCAATTTTTGGTCATCTAACCTATTATCATTAGATGGACCCAAGTACACCATGTAAGACCAATTTTACCCTAAGTAAAATTACTTTCACTATGTAAAATAACTTAATAAAACACATTTATTAGGTTGTTTATGGTCTAAATAGGAAACCCCAAGGGGAAATATTAAACAAATGTATATTTTCTTGGTTTTCCTCATAGAATAATTAATTAAACAATAATTTAATTATTATTCCTGGTCATATTTAACCCAAAACAAGGAAATTAATTAGATAAATCCTTATTTATCTTATTATTTTCTAGGAATAATTATTTAAATCTTATTTAAATAATATTCCTTGTTAAATATGACTAAATCATTTATAAATAATTTAATAAATCATTATTTATTTAATTATCATTCAACCACTTCCTTAAAATGATAAATAAATCATTTATTTATTTATTATTTACAAATAAAGGGATTTGACCCAAGTCAAATTTCTTTCCCCTCCAACAAATATAATAAAATATTCCATAAAAGGTGGATCTAGATTTAGCTAATATTATTTTAATCATGCACCAAGATCTAGAATGACCTAACATTTTGTTATAAATAGAAGGATTTTTCCTACCATTCATCACCTTTTGTTGCCTCTTAGATCTTTCTGGATCTATACTCTTGGTCTGAATTTGAGCCATTATCATTGTCATATTTTCTATTATTTGCTTTGAGAGCTCCCTTTGAGTTCCATGTTTGTCTAGGTTTTCTACACCAATAAGAGAGAGAAATTCTAGATCTGAAGTGCTGAGGAATTCCAAGAACCCGTCCCATTGAGGAGAATTGGAAACACCTTTCTTGTTTTCCTCCCAGGTGCCATTAATATAAAATTCTTCAAAAAATATTGTTCTTGTCTTGTCTATTGGATGCATGGAGCAAAACCTTATTTTTACTGCTTAATGTCTTTTTATGCATAGATCTGGATTTTTGCAGCATTTGTCTTGATTAACTAACTGTAGATCTGAAGACATTAGCAGCCATCTTTTGCTGTTAGGGTTGTTTGTTATGCACAGCTAAAAGGGTCTTTTTTCGTACACTTACACTAAGGATTCATCCTAAAGCAGAGCAGATTGACATCTTCTCGCGTGCATTAGAAATAAATGATTGATTTACTCTTATGAGACTTCTTATATGTTAAATTCGCTTTGCTCTCAGGAAATCAATTATTTGGTTGAAGAAGTTCAAAATGAGCAAAAGAGGTAAGGAAATATCTCAAACATCATCAAAAGAAGATACAAATATGCCTTCATTATTTTCAGACACTGTCTGCAACAAAGATTGTGGAAGTTCATCGTGGGAGGCAATGTACAAACTCTTCGAAGATGAAGGACCAAGGGTGATAAACAAAGTTTCTGCTACATGCACTAATTCTACCTCTGATGCAACCCTTTTTGATGTTTCATGCTCGCACATTCACAGAATAGCAGCGAGACCAAATATTCTTCCTTATATAGACATGGTTAAGTGGGAAATTGACCACTTAAACATTGAAGATAGAGTTTTCAAGAATTTGAGAGGAGAGATTATGTGTTCTTTCAAAGTAGAGGATTTAGCAGCAATGTATCATCTACCAACCCTGCAGCAGAGATACGACAATAATTATGTGCAGAATTTCAAAGAAAAACATCCAGATCTTATCAAAGTCATCCATGAATGGAAGGACAATGAAGGGAAATTGAAGCAAGACAAGTCTGGTACATACCCAATTGCACAAATTCCTAATCCTTATTGTTATGTCGCCAGTAGTTTGTGTAGAATATTTTCCAAGCCTGATAGTACTAGATTTTCAAGAGATTGTGTTCCCCTAATTGACGCAATCGTCAATTAATCTATCCTAAATTGGGCAGACATTCTATCCAATTACCTAGCCAAGAATATTGCTGAATATAGGAATAAAAGAAGTGTTTCGCTCAGAGAAATACCTCTGTTTTATATGTCTGCTTATGTCATGGACGCCATTTTTTTTACTTCAAATTTTCCTACCATGGGTTGGAAATGGACCACCAAAAACCCTACCTTGATTCATATCTACCATAGGGAACTCTAGGATTCTGAGTTCCACTTGCACTTCTATAAAGTCTGCTATGGAGTCATATTTCCCATGCATCAAATGATTTTCAACAAAAAGGCTCCAAGGGTTTCTGAAGAAGCCAATGTAGATATTCTTCCCGTAGCAAGATGGTTTGCTGAAGAAAAGTTCACATATATTAGAGTATTTGGGAGTTATGCTTCTCTCCATGTTTTAACTTACTATGTTCCAGATAAATTGCTTGCAAAATAAATAGCATATCAGCTTGTCAACGGTGTCACAAAGCAATTAAAAGATGGTAAAAAGGCTATTTGGCCTACTTTCCCTCTACAGTGCGGCACCTTTGCTCTGGCTAAAATTGGCCATACATACAAAAAAGTTCCCAAGATTTAGTGGTTGAAATTGGAATTTATGTCAGGAAGATTATATGATCCCAATGATGTGATTAAAATTACATCATAGAGCTAAAAATGAAGCCTTTTGTAAAGGAAGAAGATAAATTTGATGATTTCTTCCAAGGCATGGAAAATTTCTTTGATGTTATCAAATATGTTTCTAGTCAATTAAGTCAAGAAGATGTTGAAGCTTTTCAAGCATATAGAAACAACAGAATAGAAAAGATTCCTTTGAATCTGTTGACTATTGAAGATGAAAAACACACTCCAAGTGTTATTATAGATGATGAAATGAAAGATATATCTGAAAATGAATCAGGTCAATCACAACAGTAGTCTGATAATTCGGATAAATCTGAGGAATCCGAATCTAAGAAAGAAAATTCAGAAATTGACCAAACTCTTCAAGAGATAGAAGTGCCGAAGAAAACAAAGAAAAATGGGACAAAATAAAATTCAGAAACAATTCAACATACTCATAGCATGTTAGATCAATCCAAGCCCTCTCAAGGAAGAGATCTGATGAATGAATGGGAAGAATTTTCTCAAGAAATAAAGACTTCAAAAGAAAATCCCAATATTGATTAGACATCAAGTTTTCAAACACCAGAACCTTCATAGGAAATAGTTGAAAGTGTTAATCCACTACAAAGAGTTCCAACAGTGCATGACAAAGAAATCATACCGGCCTACCCTACAGATCAGATAGTTCTGCAGATTGAATATATTCTGTCATTAGACATTTTCTACAGTCCTAGCTACAAAGTTGTGGTTAAAAGGAATAAAAGAAAAATGATTGATGAAACAACTCCAAAACCAATAGATAAATTATTTGATGTACTTTGGAAGGATTCCTCAGATGATCCCATTGAACATCTAACCAAGTTATCACAATATGTAGGGGCATATGCTACCGCTACTTTTGATAAAGCTACTGAGGTTAGAATATTGTTAAAACAAAAGGAAACCAAAGTACAAGAATTAGAACATTTGCTAAGTGAATAAAAAGTCAAGTCCATTGAGTAGATCAAAATAAGCACAACTCAATTTCATGAAGATATTGAAAACCTCAAATTGAAGTCTCAAATAAAGCTTAATGAAAATCAAGCACTTCTGGAAAGAGCAATGGCTGAATTACGGAGTCAACCATAGTTAGAACAATTCATCAAAGAAGCACTTGGTGTAAATACTATGTTAAAGAAAGAACAAGAAATGTTTTGTCACCAAGCTTCCATGATTGATTCTTATTGTGATTCTAATAAGATAATGATTTAGAAAATAGCAATTCAGAAATTGGAATATGAAAGACTTGAAAAGAAAATCGAAGAACACATTCAGTGGAAAATTTCAGACACAGGAAAACAAGCTAATCTACCACAAATAGATAAGCTTCAGAAAGAATTGTTATTCATAGAATGGAGAGCACAAATTAATCAAGCAGAGAAAGCATCAACCAAGACGTCCAAGAAATAAAAAGAGATTATTCAGTATATATGTGATCAATTGTTTAAAATAGAACTTCTTAAAGAAAACACGTCTGATGTGTTTTCAGGAACAAGGGAAGTAGAATTAAAGTGGAGACAAAGAGAAGATACACAAGAGGAAATGATGAAAAAATTTAATAAGTTTGATCAGGAAAATTACTGGAATTTTCTGATCAAACCTTATCATCAACATCAAACTCTTCAGTCTCTTACAGATTCAGCAAAAAGATCTCAGTCAATAATCTCAAATTCTATTTTCAAGGGCCAGATTCAGTCATGGATATCACAGCCAGCTCAGCGTAAAGCAATGCTAGATATTTGTCAACTTCGTGATCACACTCAGAAAGAAAGGCAGTATTTGCAAAATCAGGATTGTTAGTTCAAAATTCCTAGATTATTGTTTAAGTTAAGTTTTTAGATAAAGGTTGTTTGAAACCTCCTCTACATTTTGTTATATATATCATTTTGTTGTTCAATATTGATGCACTTTTTTATTCTTTGAAAGACTTATCGATGAGGAGTTGAATGTGGCCTATTATCGCCGGTCGATGAACAGAAAGCAAGACACAACAGGACGATACACATCTGGTACTATTATCATGTATGCAAATTTTGTTTTTGAATATTAGTGATAAGTCCAACTTTCATGAATTATGTATGAAATTTATTGTTTTTTATCTGAAATATCAGTTGCACTATTGTACAATATAAAGGTAGAAATTGGTATGTTTTATATATGATCATCAGATATATGCAATATATTTCTCATTTTCTTTTGATTAACTATTTTTTCAAGAGAATCATCTTACAAATTAATAATTCTATTAAATTTGTGATGATCTTCATCATCACAGATTGAATAGATATCATTTTAGATCGCATCAAACTAGTATTATCCCGGGTTAGATTAAATTAGGCTTAAATTTAAAGTTTTGCATTTTAGAATAATTTGTTTTAGTTTTTAGTAATTCTTCATGCAAATATTTTGAGAGAAACCCAACAATCAAACAAAAACCCTAATATGGGAAACCAGTCCCATTATATCTAGTCAGAGCCACTATCCCAAAGGGAAAAGGAGTTGTCTTAAGGTCCAGACTGGGTGGTTATCCCCCTTGCTGTTGCCACTGCTTTATGAGGCCTCAACATTCTTGGTGCTAGAAGGAGGGCGACTATGAATGGAATATAATTCTAAACCTCAAACTAGAATCCCTCATAAGAGTTGATCTCCCAAAAAGCATTCTACAACTTCCCGATCACACTCTAGATCACCAACTCAGAAATTGGAAATAGTAGAAACCTTTCCATCATCTCCTGAAGTATCTCGACAGTCATCTGCTTCATAATTCACTCCCGAGTCTCCCGAAGTTCAGTCTTTAATTTAGAAATTAGAAGGAATATCTAATTCTGCTGAAAATCTTGTCAACCCAGAAGCTTTTGAGGAAAGTGTTACTTCTCTATTTAGAGAAACTGGTATATTAACTAGATCTAAAAGTGAGAAACTTGGAATTCCACCTTTTGAATTTCCAATTGAATCATTTCAAAAAAAAAGTTCCTATATCCAGATCTAAGTCAGATACAAGTGAAGTTACATCAAATTTCCCTTCAGTTAATTCTTCACATCCTCTTATTCAATCTCCATCTTCTCAGTCTTCCATTTCCTCTACTCAAATAATCAGTGCTATTACAAGTAGTATTGTTCCAGTCATAAGTTCTTAATTCATTCCCCCTAATTGTGGATCTACTTCTATATCTTCTCAAAGTTCAAATCCAATTATGGCTAATCTAATTTGGATGAATCCTGGTGTTGTATTAATAGCCAACCCAAATCCTCTTCCGGATCATCCAGAAAAATGGTTACCTAAATATAATCCAGATGATGGTCTTCCTGCCGAAGAACATATCAATAATTTTATGTTAGCCATGAATCTAAATGGAGTTTCTCATGAAGATATTGTAGTTAGATTGTTTCCCTACACTTTACAAGGATCTATAGGATCCTGGTATTTTTCACTTCCAGTAGGATCTATTGCTGATTGGGAAACTTTTGAACAAGTTTTCCTTGCAAAATTTAGATATGATAGAACTGTTGCATCCCTAATCAATGCTCTTTCCAATCTTAAAACAAATTTAGGGGAAGGGATCAAAGATTTCAACTCCAGATTTAACAAGTTATTAAACAAAATTCCAACTTCTTCCAAACCTGTTGTTGATATACAAATAGAATGGTATATTTCTTATTTGCCTTATAATATAGCTATTTTCGTGCATAGAGCTGGTAAATATACCCTTTTAGAGAATATGAAAGAAGCTCTTGTTGTAGAGAAAATAATCTTAGCATCAGAAAAACGTTCAGAGATAGAAGATAGGAAATCCAAGAAAGTGACATTTAGTCAAGATTCAAAAAAAAAGGTCTCGAAAGATCCATTTGAACTTGAAGGTCTTCAAAAAGTATTAAAGAATATGTCAAATGATATGATTGAAATAAAAAAACAGGTTGCTGAAATCTCAACCCCTAAAAAATCATTTCGTCCATTTAAGAAAAACCCTTCTTCAACATCTCAACCTTCAAACGTAATTTTGAATGCTGAATCTGATCAAGATACGGAAGATCCTCACCATCTGAACAAGAGCTAGAATTTGAGGAAGAAGTTGAATTAAATGTTTTGTGGGATTTCATTCTTCCCACAGAGGAAGAAAGTGAAGCTATGCATGTGTATACAAGAAGTAAATCTTCTTCTGATTCAATTGTATCAAATCAGAAACAAAAATCTCTCCCCACTAAGGAGAAAAAAATATCTAGAAAATCTGAAACTGTTCAGACAAATTCTATTCCACTAGATCCCAATACAACTTCTAAAACTTTGATAGTTTCAGATACAGTGGAATATAATATATTTGAAGATATGAAAAATACTAAAGCAAATATTTCATTACACGAAATGACCAAACTCAAACAACAACAGAAAATTTTTCTTAGAGAACTCAAGGAAATTCTCGTAGAACCTATACAACCACCAGTTATAGCACAAGCTTCTAAAGATATGGGAAAACCTCCATCGTCTGCAAACAAAGTAAATCCCAATGATCTGGTTTTAATAGGTGAAAGATCTATTTCACACACTCCTCCTTTACTTTTGACTTATGATATTTTCAACGAAAATGTTCATAACTTTCTTATTGATTCAGGAGCTTCTTCAAACATTATGCCAAGAACGATATGTACAAAATTGAATATTACTCCTCAAAAGTCAGTTGTACATATAGTTCAATTGGATAGAACAAGAGTTGAAGTTATTGGAGAAATGTTGTCAGTATCCATTAGGTTATCATCCAATCCAAATGTACTGCAGGTAATTGATATTTTGGTCACAGGCATCCATGGATTTTATGGTCTTATTCTAAGCAGGGATTGATCTGAAAAATTACATGGATATTTTGCTACCGATTGGTCACACATGTGGTTACCATACAATGGTAAACCAAATCAAATCAGAATTGAATGTGAAATATTCATGAAACATACAGTTACTGAACTAGAAGAAGCAAATGAACCTGTAGCCTTCACCAACGATATCATAGGAAATTATTCAGCCGAATCATTTCTTGGATCATTCAATGCTCAGGTTTCACCTTTTTCAATAAACACTGCTATTTTTCAAATTGAAAACTTTTCTCAAACAGATGCTTCTAGATGTGTTAATCTTAGTAATCAAATTCCAAAACAATATTTATTTTGGGCTCTATACTTTGATGGTTCAAAATCAGAAGATGGTGCAAGAGCAGGTTTCATTTTAATCGATCCACAAGGAGAGAAAACAATGCTAGCTTGTAGACTCGAGTTCCAGTGTACAAATAATACTGTCGAATATGAAGCATTGATACAAGGTCTGTATAAAGCTATAGAATTGAATGTTAAATATTTGCAATTATATGGAATTCTGAAATAATTATTAGACAAGTCAGAAATATGATCCATTGTATTTCGGGACATTTAAAACATTATCAAACCTTAGCTCAGAATCTTACTTCCCATTTTATTGCATTCAATATCTCCACAGTTCCTAGGTTACAAAATGCAAGTGTTGATTTACTTGCTAATGTAGCATCTAGACTCATACCATCTGAAAAATTTAGCCCAGATAGATTTTCAATTGAGTTAATTTTTAGGCCTTCCATTCCTGACAATGTAACAAATTGGAGAGTATTTAATAATGATGCAGATATAGTAGACTTTCTTACATCAGATAGAGCTTATGAAGGCCAGATCATAGATGAACATGAACATAATTTACAGATTGAAGATAAACCAAATACTAATTCAATTCCCAAATCTGTAGTCAAAATGGAAAATCTCTCTGATCTGAAAGATAGGTTTAAGAAGGTAACCAATTCAAAAACTCAACATTCTACTTTAAAGTTTGAATTGATTAATCTTGGTACACCAGAAAAACCTCAAAATATCAACTTAGGTCTTGGTTTAAAACCTGAAGAAAGGATTTCATTCATTAAATTGTTGAAAACATATAAATATATTTCAAATATCTCAACCTCCAAACGTAATTTCAAATGCCGAATCTAATCAAGATACCGAAGATCCTCACCATCCGAACAAGAGCTAGAATCTGAGGAAGAAGTTGAATTAAATGGTTTATGGGATTTCATTCTTCCCACAGAGGAAGAAAGTGAAGCTATGCCTATATCTACAAGAAGTAAATCTTCTTTTGATTCAACTGTATCAAATCAGAAACAAAAATCTCTCCCCACCAAAGAGAAGATAGTAGTTAGAAATTCTAAAACTGTTCAGACATATTCTATTCCACCAGATCCCGATACAACTTCTAAATCTTTGATAGTTTCAGATACAGTGGAATATAATATAATTGAAGATATGAAAAAGAATAAATCAAATATTTCATTACACGAAATGACCAAACTCAAACAACAGCAGAAAATTTTGCATAGAGAACTCAAGGAAATTCCTGTAGAACCTATACAACCACCAGTTATAGCACAAGCTTCTAAAGATATAGGAAAACCTCCATCGCCTACAAACAAAGTAAACCCCAATGATCTTGTTTTAATTGGTGATAGATCTATTTCAAACACCCCTCCTTTACTTTTGACTTATGAGATTTTCAACAAAAATGTTCATAATTGTCTTATTGATTCAGGAGCTTCTTGAAACATTATGACAAGAACGATATGTACAAAATTGAATATTACTCCTCAAAAGTCAGTTGTACATATAGTTTAATTGGATAGAACTAGAGTTGAAGTTATTGGAGAAATGTTGTCAGTATCCATTAGGTTATCATCCAATCTAAAGGTACTGCAAGTAATTGATATTTTGGTTGTAGACATCCCTGAATTTTATGGTCTTATTCTAAGCAAGGATTGGTCTGAAAAGTTACATGGATATTTTTCTACCGATTGGTCACACATCTGGTTACTATACAATGGAAAACCAAATCAAATCAGAATTGAACGTGAAAAATTCATGAAACATACAGTCACAAAACTAGAAGAAGCAAATGAACCTGTAGCCTTCACCAATAATATCATAGGAAATTATTCAGCTGAATCATTTCTTGGATCATTCAATGCTCAGGTTTCACCTTTTTCAATAAACACTGTTATTTCTCAAATTGAAAACTTTTCTCAAACAGATGCTTCTAGATGTGTTAATATTAGTAATAAAATTCCAAAACAAGATTTATTTTGGACTCTATACTTCGATGGTTCAAAATCAAAAGATGGTGCAGGAGCAGGTTGCATTTTAATCGATCCAAAAGGAGAGAAAACAATGCTAGCTTGTAGACTCGAGTTTCAGTGTACAAATAATACTGCTGAATATGAAGCATTGATACAAGGTCTGTATAAAGCTATAGAATTGAATGTTAAATATTTGCAAGTATATGGGGATTCTAAAATAATTGTTAGACAAGTCAGAAATATGATCCATTGTATTTCGGGACATTTAAAACATTATCAAACCTTAGCTTAGAATCTTACTTCCCATTTTACTGCATTCAATATCTCCACATTTCCTAGATTACAAAATGCAAGTGCTTATTTACTCGCTAATGTAGCATCTAGACTCATACCATCTGAAGAATTTAGCCCAGATAGATTTTCAATTGAGTTAATTTTAGGCCTTCCATTCTTGAATATGTGACAAATTAGAGATTATTTAATAATGATTCAGATATAGTAGACTTTCTTACATCAAACGGAGCTTATGAAGGTAAAATCATAGATGAACATGAACATAATTTACAGATTGAAGATAAACCAAATACTAATTCAATTCCCAAATATATAGTCAAAATGGAAGATTTCTATGATCTGAAAGATAGGTTTAAAAAGGTAACCAATTCAAAAATTCAAAGTTCTACTTTAAAGTTTGAATTGATTAATCTTGGTACACCATAAAAACCTAAAAATATCAACTTAGGTCTTGGTTTAAAACCTGAAGAAAGAATGTCATTCATTAAATTGCTAAAAACGTATAAAGATATCTTTGCATGGGATTATTTAGATCTTAAGACATATGATACTTCCATAATTCAACATACCATACCCATGATTTCAGATGATAAGCATGTTCAACAAAAACTTAGGAAAATTCATCCAAATTTAGAAAGTCAAATTAAATATGAATTAAACAAAATGCTCAAAGCCAAAGTCATTTTTTCTATTAGACATTCAAAATGGGTGTCAAACATGGTTCCAGTTAGGAAAAGAATGGAGACATTAGGATTTGCATAGCCTTTAGAAATTTAAATAAAGCCTGTTAGAAAGATAATTTCCCCTTACCCACCATGGAACAGATATTACAATCAGTTGCAGGATCTGAATTGATGTATTTTCTCGACGTATTTTCAGGATACAATCAGATCATGGTACACCTAGATGATAGATTAAATACAACATACAGAACAAAGTGGGGAACATACGCATATCAAAAAATGCCTTTTGGACTGATTAATGTTGGTGCTACATTTCAACGTGCTATGGATATAGCTTTCAGAGGACTAATCAATATCTCAGTGGTTGTATACTTAGATGACATTAATGTTTACTCTAAGCATAGAAATAATCACATTAATCACCTAAAAAATATTTTTGAAAGATGTAGAAAATACGGTATTTCCTTGAATCCAAAAAAATGTTATTTCACCTTATCAGAAGGTAAATTATTGGGATTCATTGTTTCTAAACAAGGAATCCATATCGATCTTGATAGGATTCAAGAAATTGAAAATATTCGTCTACCACACAATATAAAAATGATGCAATCATTCTTAGGACAAATTAATTTTGTAAAGAGGCTTGTTCTAGATTTTTCCCAAATCATCTTACCCCTACAACCAATGATCAAGAAAAATTCAATTTTTAAATGGGGAAAAGAAGAGACAAATTCTTTTGATTTGATCAAAAAAATAAATAATTGAAGCTCCCTCCTTAACAACTCATGATTTTCTTAAAATATTTGTATTATATAAATTTTCTTTTGATACATCATATGCAGCAGTTTTGACATAGTTAAATAATCAAAACATTGAAGCACCGATTTCGTTTTTTTAGTTCTAACCTTCAAGGTGCTGAGTTAAATTATTCAGCTATGGAAAAACAAGCTTATGCTGTGTTTAAAACTTTGAAACATTTCAGACCTTTTCTCCTAAAAACACATACTAAAATAGTAGTACTTTACTCAGCAGTAAGGTAATTATTAGTTCAACAGGAAGTAGGAGAGAAGAGAGCAAATTGGGTTACCGCACTTCAAGAATATGTTGTAGAGATACATCGAGCTAAAATTGTTAAAGGACAAGGTCTTTGTAGGATGTTAACCGAAGCCTCTCATTTACCAACAAAAGAAGATCAATCAAATGAAATACAACTGTCTGAGGTAAGCCTAAACAATTCTCAATCACAATATGTTGATCTGAAATTTTTCTTGAAAAATGGATATGCTCCATTATATCTCAATTATATAGCAAAGTGTGCTCTAATACTTAAATCAAATCAATATCAACTCATAGATGATGTGTTATTTAGGAGAAATTATGATTCTATATTATTGAGATGTTTAGAAAAAACTGAAGCTGAAAAAGTAACGCAGGAATTACATGATGGACCAGCTGGAGGTCATTTTGGAGGAAACACCACAGCTCATAAAATACTGCATGCTAGTTATTATTGGCCAACTCTGTTTAAATATGCACATGAATATGCAAGAAAATGTAAAGTATGTCAAACAGCAGCAGGAAGAGAAAGTAAAGTAGCATTTCCATTACAGCTAGTAAATATCCAACAACCATTTGAACAATGGGGGTTAGATATTATAGGTGAAATAACTCTTAACTCTTCAAAACAACACAGATATATTCTAACTGCAACTGATTACTTCACAAAATGGGTAGAATCTATCCCATTAAAGGTGGTTAATACACAAAGTATTACAGATTTTATTGATCACTTCATAATCACCAGGTTTGGTCTCCCATCAGCTTTGATATTTGATAATGCATCTTACTTTTCTGGAAATTCAATGATAGATTTTTATTTGAAAAGAGGTTTTAAATAAAAATACTCAGCTAACTATCACCCGCAAGGTAATGGATTAGCTTAATCTACAAATAAAAACGTTATCAGAATCATTAAACAAACTATAGAACAAAATCATAAAAATTGGTATAAAGCACTACTATTTTCTCTTTGGGAAGATAGAATCACCCACAAAGCTTCAATAGGTACTTCTCCATTTGTGTTAGTTTATGGGAAAGAATAAATTTTAGCCACAAACGTAACAATATCATCATTTTCTTTAGTACAGTTTATTGATGAGAATCCTTCCTCTTCCCTTCAACTTAGACAAGATCAAATTCTTAAGTTGGAAGAAGAAAGAGAAAAAGACAAACAAACTCATATCCATCATTAACAAATAATAAAAGCTTCATTTGATTTCACTTCTTCCAGTCCAAAGAATTTTCAAATTGGTGATTTGGTATTAAAGTGGGACAAAATACATGAGGAAAAGGGTAAACACACAAAATTTCAAAAACTCTGTCTAGGTCCATTTCAAATAATTGAAGAAATAGGCCCATCAACATTTATGTTACAAGATTTATCAGGCAAAAAGGATTATTTTCCTGTTATTGGGAAAATTTTAAAAAAATATTTCTCATAGGTGGTAATTTTGTCTATCCTTGTATATTAAAATATTTTTTTTCTTGTAAAAATAAAAGCTTGATTAGTACTGATAGTTGACCTTTCCAAAAAAACCTCAGATAACTTTCTTTTGATTTTTCTTTTCACTTATAAAAAAAGTGAAAATGTTAAAAAAGGAAAATCGAAAGATTTAGAGAGACAGATTGATTCTATCTTTCTAAAAAATGGAATTTCAATAAAACAGTTATTTGTTTTGATGAAATATTATTTTTTATATAGCGTGAATATTCTTTTATCAGTCCAGAAAATAAACTTTAATATAGTAAGAAATCTTCTTGCAGAAAGGCAATTTAAAACTCGACATTATCATCCAATATCTTAAAAGGACCTATGATTCATCCCAACCGTAAAATATTATAAATTTTCAAAAGGAATTCAAAAGAAAATAAAAACTCGACATTACTAATATTGTCTACCAAAACAGCATAATGACTTGAGATTATATCATAAATACAAGGGGTCTCATCAAGAACCAGCTTTATCAGTTTAATTACTATTTTTGAATGGTGTTGTCATTATTTGGTTACCAAGACAAGACAATGGATTTTAAGAAGATAAAAACATATAAGAGAAAGTTTTCATAAATTAGAATTTACTTATGAAAATTATGAGAAATAATGGATGGAAAGATGGATCATAGCTGGGTAAAAGGTAACCCTGCCAAAAGCTTAAAATTTCCTATTAGAACAGAGGCTCTATTTGTGACAAAAAGAGTAAATTTATATAAAGCTAATCTACAAAGGTTGTTTACTTTATCCTTTTTAACTAAGGGCTGATATAGACTTTCATACTTATATCTTTATAGAGGAATTCTCATGAATAGTGAATAAAAGAAATTTTTGTTCTTTGGCAAAGATATTATTTATTTGAAATTTCCTTCCTTTAACTATTTTGTTTTCAAAAAGGTACAAAATTTTCAAAAATTTTATCAGAGACATCTGGTTCGTCCAAGTGAATCACCATTACACAAAAGTGCATCCAAAAGAATTCAAGTCAAAACAAATGGAACAAAAATGGGGACTACACGCAATATTTATTTCTCTATATGTAAATAATCAATGTCTATTCTTCCAATATCTAAAACAATATAAGATACTAAGAAAGTTAATGACGCATAACTTCCATTTTATTCATACCCATTATCACCATTTTATGATGTTGGTGGTATGCCTAGTCCCAAAAATATAAAGGACAAAACATCAAATAGTTTTAAAGAACTATTGTTTTCTAACACATGCATTCCTTCATAAGTAGCTAAATTATCTTATTTCTTACAAATATTGATAGGAATTTAAAAAATAAAATCAAAATAAAAATTTAAATCTCTCGTAGATGGTGCGTATGAACTAATAAATCACGTTTATTTTAATAACATTCAAAGTTGTGCAACAAAACAATATATTTAGGAAAAAAATAACCATGCCTATAATAAGCCAGCAAAATATCATAAAAAGGAAAACAAATATTGATTTTCATGAGTCATGTTAAGAGTGTTTAGGTAGATGTAATTGATAAATTCTAGCTATTGCACCTAATTTTTTCACACTCACTCTTAGAGTGACATACCTAGTTTGATTCCTATCACGAACATTAGAAGGTTCAATACACCTTTATCACCATTGTCGTGTAGCCTTTCTTTTTTTCTTGCTATAGTGACTGTATTGAAGGGTTTTAATTCATCTTTTGGTACATGATTTCTTAAAGGTAAGGTCTTAGGTTTTGCGTGTATTTTCTTCTTGTTTTCTTTGTTTTTTTTTAATACTTGATACTTTTTTATTCTAATCTATTATTGAATGTCAAGTGATAAAAGAGAGAGTGGTGATGATTTTATTCATATTGTGTTGGAAAGATATAATTTTTCAGTGATAGTTTTTATCAAAAGAAAATATTCCACATTCATATTTTTCATCTCTTTCACAAGAAGCTAGTCAAAAATACCATCAAGTTTCATTTCATATACCCTTGACTTAAATAATAGCCACTAAAAACAATTTTTAATAAAATCTATTAGAATTGTTTCATTTCTCTAGTAGCACACAAACATTAGCTTAGGCTTTTAGGGCCTTGGAATAGGTTTGATGGGACACTCTCCAAATCCATCAAAACAAACATTGTAATATTGATTTAGGGAGCAACAATCTATTTACAATTAGAAATTGATTGGGAAGCCCTTCCAACACAAGAGTTAAGCACTAGGTCATGTTTGGATCTATGGATTTATCACCATACTTTATTTTGTCTTGGTGTGTGGGATCAATACCCTACCTTTATTTGGATCCAACCCATGATTCCTCCCCCTAGTTAGTTGATTATAAGTGGTAACCATAGTGGCCATAATCTTGGGTACCTTACAAAGGTGAAAAAAAGTTGTAAATACTTGATGTACCAAGGACATATGTTGGTCAATACTCACTCAGATCCCTTGGAGAGAGATCGCACATAATTAAGGGTACTTGCATTAGATGTGAAACCTTTATAAAAAAGGCAAGGGTAACTATCCCATCCATATTTTCACAGTTCACTTGGGCCCTAATTAATTAAGCTCTGACCAAGGGAAAATCTCTTTGATCCATTAGATTTCTTGCTTCTTCCATGGATATAGTAGGTGTGTGCTATTTGGTTGAATCTAATTGGATCTATGTGTTACTTATTTTTATTTTCATGCATATTTTATAACCACCTTGGTTTGGCTAATCCCATGTCATTGTCATTTTCTAGAGGGTATTTCCATCGAGGAGGGTTAATCCATCCATATATGTAGGATCAACCTCACTACTATCTTAAACCACCTAAAACCCACAGTTCAAGAAGTATTTTATGAAAATACACAACCTCGTTCTCCTTCCCTCGTGACCCACATTTTTTCACCCATCTTCATAAGTGGGTGTGAAAATTTGGCTAGATCTTTCCAGTCAAACGCTCTTTACCAAGAGTCAATTCCAGCTAGTGTTCATGAGATGGTATATCTTAGAGTGTCCACACCCACTATCATAGAAGCTAATCCCAAGGAAATTTATATACCTTCTCAGACTGCCATAGTTCCTATCTCCACCACACCCACTCAAAACATCTTCTCCTACTAGAAGAATAAAATAGTAATATTTTTTCCTCCATTTGGTACATTTATCATAGGTTCCTCCACATCATCAATTTTGGTTCCTCTATTCACATCCAGTGGAGGCTCTACTTCTATTATAAATTGCATACACCAATCCACTATAGGAATTTTGAATCCCATATCTACATTCAGGTCTATAGTTACACCCCATAGTCCTCATATCTCTATAGGTAGTTTGTTCACAACCAATTTTGGGTTATATTTTGGTTCAAGTTTGACACTAGCTCCAAGTCATTCCCTAGCACAGATAGGGCACACATGTTTCTGGTGTTTTCACATATCCTTTGAGAATTCAACCTTTAGCGAGGTCCCATTTTCAATGGAATACAAAATTTCCTTGGAATTTCCAAGGGACTAGGGGCAACATCCATAGCAATGCACTTTATCCGTGGGGTAACAACTATTGTGGTCAATGTTTTATTCTAAAAGGTTTTTCACTTAGCGCACCTTTTGGTCTTATAGGTCCTAAACCTTTTAGGAATACCTTTGCCACTAGTGGTCCACCCCCTAAGGGTAATAGCCCCTATGATAAAACCATGGGTGGTGGAACTAAATCCTTTAGTAACCCTACTATTGTAAGTACCCTTTCCACTTCTCAAAACCATGCTATGGGAGGATCACGCATATATCTGGGATGTAAGGGGAAACACCTCATCCCAGACACCATTCAACTCACATTTCTTGAAAACCCTTACGTTATCTAATATCTTGAAGTAATGGATAATTCCATCAAGTATAATACAACTTGGCCTACAATCCCACCTAAATTGTGTGTTGACATTGAAATTTGATGGTAAACATGGATAATACCCTATAGCATATATAACCACTTACCACCTATTTTTCTCATCCAAATCCTTCATGGATGATAGTATCTATCTATGAATTTTCTAAAGGAATCTTACCAATGGGGCCCCCAAATGGTACATCTATCTTGAAGATTTTTCCTATGAAAACTTTGTATCTTTAGCATATAATTTTGTTAATCATTATCAATTGCATACTACGTAGAAAATGATAATAGTCACACTCACCAATTTTTTTCGGCATAGCTCCACTCACATATATGATCATGTACATGAATGAGGTGAATATGAAATTTATTTATAATCATTTTTTATTATGGGTTACGTTTTTAATCATTCACCAAGTCACTCTTTCCTAGTATCACTGAAGACATAACAAAGGTAGGAGACCAAATTAAGGAATAAGAAATCATGCATGCCCACCAACTTGATTTTATCTATTCTCAAGTGGTAAAATCATATGAAATCATCCCTAATGTCCCTCAATCCTTGAATGATGTTGTGAAATGCAAGCTAATATCACATGCCAATGGTGTGGTGGGGTCCATCTCCTCTTGAAACATAGGACAAATAGCCAATAAAATTGTCCAAATGAAAATCACTATTAGTGTCCTGACTACTAATTATACCACTCAAAATCTTAGTTCTCCCATTCAAATCTCCAAAGTTAATTTTGATGAAATCCACAATCTTAAAGAGTCTTGAGAAACCTATATATAAGAAGAGGAATAAAAGGTCCACTAAAACTTCTAACAATAAATATGGATCACCTCAAACCAGAGAGCCTTTTGGGAGTGGAACGAAAGAGAAAAATAAAAATAATCATTTCCTTGCAAGATTTTTGGGGAGGACCGTCTTAGTCATGAGTTTAACTAGCTGGATGAGGTCCATTAATACTTCCAGTAGAAAAACACGGCTCAAAAATCCACTATCTTGAAGAATTTTTTTATTTCCTAGCAACAACACATGGTTGCAAAGCCTCCACCTCCTTATCAAGGGGGACTAAGGGAAATTCTTCACATACTGACTTCTCATCCACATAGTACATTTTTATAGTTGATCAACCGATCCATGTAGCTATTATATAATACAATTATGATAATTTTGAGAGTGTTCCTTCCACTTTGGAACCTTTGATCCCTAATCAACCTAGTGGGCCCCTTCATATTGAAAATCCATTGTTTGGCATTGTGTTGCATCCTCCCAAAGGAAAAATTTTAAAGACAATACATAAGTTTAATACAATGGTTCCTCATAAATATATTATTGTTGAGGATTTGGACCAGGTACTATGCTACTACCTTTTACTTATCCTAGTTTAGTTAGGTTAACCTAAGAACTATATTCATACCATTATACCACTTATATCTCTAGAACAAGATAACTATTGGTATTTTTTGTGCTCATTAAAAAATGAAAACCACAAGGTTCTTTTGTTGATATTTTCTGGCTAGTTAAAAGAGTTGAAAATGTTGTTATTTTTTATCTTTTCTACTCGTTAGTAAAGATGAATGTTGGTGATCAATATCTTCTCTTATCATTCTTGTAAACCATGATATATACATTAGTATACTTTTACCCCATTTTCATACTCATTAAAAACTCTTACGAAAAATACACCAATTTGAGTATACTTTAAAATTTTTTCATGCTTGTTAAAACTAAATGAAAAATACACTATCAATCTCACTTGTCTTCTATTTCATGCTCATTTAAGTATGAAGGGGATCATAAGTAAGAAAAGGAGAGAGGAGTAAGATTGTTTTTATTTTATCAAGGAATCCACATATCACCCTTGAAGATGGAACTTGTTTGATTCATCCTCCTACAATTGGTATTTTCCTGGAATCATTTTGAGCCATACCAATACTGTGAGTTGAGTCACCCTTTTATCAAGTCAGTATCTAACTCAGTTAGTTACCCTTACAATCTCATGGGTTGTTATGATGCATCCTATGTTAGCACTATGTCTAAATGGTTTTCTTTATTCTTAGCTTCCAAGTTCACATTTGTTTCATGTTGTTATATGTTCAAGGGAATTATTATTCTGATTTTTCCATTTGAAATATCATTATGCTTTTTGTGCTGGAAATCCCTATATCAGTTGTGCATCAATTCTTCATCTACTATTGTCAGTGACATCATATTGGTGTCAATTTTTGGTCAAATGATGAGATATACACCAAGGCTCTCATTTAATGATTGTCCTCCCATCAATGTCAAAATATTATGTGGGATATATATATATATATATATATATATATATATATAGTCTAATACCTTGGAGCTTGTAGTCCTCGCTGCAATCTTACTCACGGTGGATCGTGGGTTTTCATCATTGGCCCATATTGATAAATTCTAAGTGTTTGATAGAATATCACTCATTTTCACTTGCTAGATCATGCTAGTTACCTTGGGATCCATTTTCATCATTGGTGGTATCCCTTGAATTTTTTAGCATGATCCCTCAGTGCCTAGTAATCAAATGGTCTCCTTGCATGCTCAACATCATCTCATTCATTTGCATGTACTAGAGTAGTACCATCAAGACAGGTCGAAGAACTTGGGGCTTAGGGCCACCTCACTTATCCACATTACCTCCAACAAATTGTATTAGAGAATGTATTATTTACTCTTAGGACCAAATTTGGACACTCTCATTGGTTTCCATAGTCCTATTAATATATTCTATGATATATATTTACATTGTATTATTATTAGTCATTATTGGCATCATTCTGCAGTATATGATGTTGGAAGCCATGCTCTTTTCCTTTGGTACTAAGTATGGGTATGTCTACCATAGGGATGTATGTTATATGTATATGACTATGACTTTTGTGGCTCCTTATAGGTTACACATCCTTCACTCTCTTCGTATCCATGGATTTGTAAGATTATTATAATGTATTTAAGAAGGAGTTTTCTCTTTTGACATCATGTAATAACAAGAAACTATTATAGCTTAAAATGGAACCCCCTTGTGTCTACTTAGGAATAAACTTAGAATAAAGACTATAATGCAAGAAAAAATTCATGGAAACCCTCCAAAAAAAATTCAATTTTGCCTCATCAATTCCCCTAGTACATTGAAAAAGAGATTTGCAACATCTTGAATGGCTTAGCAAAGAGGTTTTCTTGCTAAAGCATCTCAACAATAGACAATTGGAGTGAATTATGGTTCTAGAGTGCATGGATAAGGGTTGAAAGGATAATAAATTATTATAATTTGAAGAAAAGGATGAAATAACCATATCAAACATGGTCAAAAAAGTGTCCAAACACATTTTATTACTCTTGAAACTCATCTATAAAATCAAGGCCATCTGAGGAGCTAAGGGAGAGAAGTAAGCGATAGGTACATGTTATCAACATGAGAACCTATTTACATCATGAGCATATGTGTTTGGATCGGTTTTTGTAGTAATTCTAACATGGTTTCTAGGAGATTTCTACTAGAATTGTTGTCTATTGTCTATTTTATAGGTTTTAGAATATAGGGAAATGGATTTTGAGGGCTTATTTCTCCAAAAAAATTGGACATATGGCTTCAAATCAAAGGTGCATCTATCATTGTTTCTCTTGTCTATTTTAATCATGCATGCATGTGTGTCATTTGGTGTTAAGTAGGCCTCTTGTACACTTTCTGTCATAATTATTTGAAAGTATCGTGGGTAAAATGCACTCTATTACTACACAAGAAACCCTATGTCCCAATGGTATAGGATAGGATGGTAATGAACCACTAGTCCAAGTTTGTTAACTAGATCATAAACTATGATATTTATTTGTGATCCTGAGTCAAACATAACATCAATTTTTTTCTTCTTGATCTATATCTTTATATGAAATAATTTTTTCATCTCCTTCACTCCCTATTGCAATAAGGATTATTATATTCACCCCCTTCTACACCAATATATAAATAATATTCTCATCCTCATATAGGTTTCGTTTAGACCGATTGCCCAAATAAGTGGCTATGATATTTATCTTTCTTGCAGCCTTCTTTCAAGTCTCCGGGTTGAGCTCTATATGTAATTTCTAACACTTTTTCTTGATGTGGCCATCAATATTTTTAGTGGTTACAAAGGTTGCTAATATTTTTTCACTGGTGTTTTTTTTTGTTGTCTTTTTTTCCTTCTCCCTTTCCACTTCTTCTTTCCCTCAAAAATTTTCTGGTTTTCCTATTACTTTGATCCATTTGACCTCCCTTTCTTCTGACCTATGTTTTCTAGATACTATGCTCGTAAACATACCTCATCCACAATTTTGGGTTTCAATAGAATCATTTTCTTTCAAATATTCCATTACAGAAGTTGTAGATAATTGAGAAGTAAATTTGGGCTATTATGAGAGATACGTAGCATTATTGTTATATTCCTTAATTATGTGGTGCACTCCCATACAATCTACACTTGTCTCTCCCTAAAGTAATTCCACTAGATCCATTGGTCATCAATATACCTAACATGGTAAAATTGGGATTTTATGAAAGTTTTACAATTCTCCCACCTAGTTGTTATAGGAACTCCCTCTATCCTAACAGCTTTTGTGTGGATCTCTGACCAAGTCAAGGCATGTCCCTCTAATTTCAAATGGGTAAATGAAGTTTTATATTCATCCTCTGCATGGGGAACAATAAAATAAACCTCTAACATCTACAACAAATGATCTAATTTCAAATCATCTATATAACTTTGATACGACTTGATATCCACCTTCACTTCAATATTAAAGAGATACTATGAAAGGTTCATGGAATTTAAACTCATCTACTATTTTTTCATTTACCTGGACTACTCCAATTCTTCTTTATGCCTTGATTTCCCCTCCAATTCAACCTCTAATTTGGAACCTCCATATTTTCTAAAAATCCTGAGCTTATTGGTTATTTCTTCCATGAGGAGGCTCAAATTAAAGTTTATATTTGTGACTAATGCTTCAAGCCATCCAAACCTCTCCTCTACTAAATATCAAGGTTATCATAAACTGATTCATCAACCATGGATTTTTTTTTATGAAATTATACTAAACCAATATGAACCCTTGTAATTTTCCAAAAAATAGTAAAAGAAAAATTTTCTGATGCCAATATGATCTGTAAATTTTTGTGGATACTCAATTAGATATTTCATCACAATAGATCTATGAAAATAAATAAAAAACTATACTATGAAGGATTAATTCTTTTTGGATTTCATATTTTTTAATATTGTTTTTTTGTATATGTATGCAATAGATGATATGAAAAAAATAGAGAGCAGGTAAATAAAATCACTCACAAAATGCAATAAACACCAAGATATTCTTTGGGAAACCATTTTTGGAGAAAACCTAATTGCAATGTGAGGATGTTGTGCACTCTTTTGACTAGAATGGAATGATGCAAGTACAAAAGAGAAAGCACTCTCTATGGAGTTACATGAGACCCATGGCTCATGGGTTAATATAGAATATAAACCCCCTCTATTATGCGCTCTCTCTATCCACACTTGAGGTATTATTCTATAATATGGAACAAAATGTAAGAAAATAGAATGGAACCCATTTTTCTCCTCGTGGGTTGGTTATAAAAAAAACTTTATAGCCAACTAGGCATTAAATTTGACCCATTCAACCCTCAAAATGAGTTACAACTTGAACCTTCTAGAGTCTTATTCATAGTACCCAAGTGGATAGCCCATTTTCCATGAGTAATGGCCAAAAACGTAGAATCCTCTCAAATTATAGCGGTCACTCACAATAGGTCAACTTCGAGGAGGTGTAACATTTCTTTGCATATGAAATTTGTAGTGACATGATTCTTGCACCATTGGAAATTTTTTTGAGTGTAGAACATTGTCACGGGTTCCAATGCTTAAGGAAATTAGTGTGCCAAAAAAATTCATTTAAGGTATCAAATTGGCCTAAAAAAATTTCAGACCCCAATTTTCCAAACTAGTTCCCACAAACTATTAACTTAGAGGAATTATTTGAGGTACTTCCACAAGAAATTTTAATTTAGTGTATAAAGATAAATGTACAAAATTGAATTATCTTTCTAAACATAGAAAATTTATTTATAGAAATTGTGTATAAATAAATTAAATTTGAGTTTTCCGAATAGTGTTATATTATTTTTTATGCATGATATAATGCACATGTTATCATTATTGTAAACTTTTTGTACCTAAAATATGGAAATTTTCTACAAAAAATTATAGAATCTTAGACAACACATTGATCATACGGGCATTGATTTTTCAAAATTAATAATCTTAGTTTAATATATTTCTCTTTTTATTATGGAAGTTATTATATCCTTGAAATTAAAAGGCCTTAGATTCATGCTATGTAAAAGGGTCTTAATATTAGCAATTACACATTTATTATGGAAGTTATTATATCCTTGAAATTAAAAGGCCTTAGATTCATGCTATGTAAAAGGGTATTAATATTAACGAACACACATTTGTGTTAGAGTGTAGGTCTCAATTTCTACTAGTGCACCATATAATTTTATTTTTAAATTGTAAAGGAGAAAAATAAACTATATTGGAAATAAAATAGGGATATATTTTTCTAATGTATGTCAAGAAAAAAATATATTAAAAATAACCTATAATATTAAGATTTTTAAACATTAATGTATTTGGAATCTACATATTTCACTGTAAATGTGTTTGTCGTTGATGGAAAGTAAATTTGCCAAACATATATAAAGATGATGTGAAAATTATAAATATAGAGAGGGTTTCTGAATAATTGAGGTATTAATATATTTTTATTTCATACCACCAGCTTCATAATCTCAACCTTATATCCAAGGAAACTAGCTCAATAAACATGTAAGCTTCTCATGGGAAACATTTTGAATTAAAAAAAGTGCGCACACACTCAAGAAGTTTGGATGTGTTTAGCTCATGTGAACAAACACAGGATCTAAGAATAGACACATGCCTAGATCATGTGCATGTTCCTTAAATGTAGAAGCGTGTGTGTAACATACCCCCCTACCACCTATAGACCACACTAAGAGTAGAAAGAGGTAGTTACTATGTTGAACCCACCACCAAAATTTAGTTATAGAACTGGGGTCTCAAATTTTACCTTCTTTAAAATTTTCAAGACACTTAATAAAAAACACAATTGTATTCATCTCTTCAAGACCTTTTTGGTGATATTAAATTTACATCAATCCAAATTTTATATTGAAAGATATGGCCACTCAAAGTTTTTCAATAACCTCTTGCCTTGTCACCAGGAATTGCCACAAGGCACCCACTTGGACCCCACGTGGTTCCTATGTGGAATTCCACATCATTTCCATGTAATCACCATGTCGTTGCCACTATGGTTAAGCCATTTCACCATGCGCAGACCCCCTTTTTTACCTTAGGAATACTACATTTATATATTATATGCATACCTCCCCCTCTATCCACGTCACACTCCACACGTCCATGGTCCCACGGTCATCCAACAGTTATGATGCCTTCCTGATTTCAACGATTAAGATTTAATCAATACCACCATGTTGAATTTTAAATAGTTCTCCAATATGATAATTATTTCTTATCATTCTTTCTTATACAAATATTATCTTACATTCATTATGCATCATAAAATAATTACCAAGAGAACTTCAACAATAACAATATGCTAGTAATATCATAAATAGACAACCACACAAGAACACATTAGTTTACCCTGGGAAAATCCCACATGCGAAAAACCCAACAACATTTTAAATAGGAAATAGTCAATTCAACAGAGAAACATCTTCGTAAATAACTAGGTCAAACCTAGTCCATCCTCTTAGTCAAGTCAATTGGCCCAAGGAATATGCTCTATTTTTCCCAAAGACAAAAAATTGTCTTTCTTCCTCATTCATCAGCTCATCCCTGCACCTTAGAAATTTCTTCCTATCCGGCATAGGATTTTGCTTCTTTATTTCTTGCTTTGCATGTCCAAACATAATAACATGCCTCATAATTTTGTTTCATTAGACTTTGTTGCCTCAATAAATGTGAGTTTCTTCCTTGGAGAGGAACAAAATGTGGTCTTTATATAACTTTTCTTGAAGGTTGAAGGAGTGTGGCTATATTGGAGCCAAACTAAACATTTGAAGCGCAGACTTGACTAGGAGGGGGGCGACTCTATCTTTTTGGAGCAAAAAATTGAGATTTACAAATTCAAATTTCCCTCTTTTCCAATCAACATGAAGAACATGTCTCTTTAATTTTTTTCTTTTTATTTCTGGCATGAATAACATGCTTCCAAATATATTAAGGATACAAATATAAATTATGAATACTGGTTGTAGGTACAAAAATCAATACTCCCTCTTATCTAGGGAGGTGTTCATAATGACTATCTAGTTATTGTCATGTTGACTTATTTTCTCTATGAAAAGGTTACAATGGAATCCATTAGAGAAATTTTGAGGTAAAAAATGGGCCTTAAAAAAAAAAATTACAACAAAAATCAACTTTATAAGAAACAATAGGATTCAAGATGATTATGTCAACCATGGGGGATGATTCACCATTTTTGGAGTAAAAAAGTAAATATATTAAAAAATAGAAACCAAAAACTACTTTTTCCACTCGTATTTTAAAATTATCTCCCTATGGTTTCACTCAATTTTTGAGCAAGAGCACTCCTTGGATGTGTAATTTAATTCCTTATCCAAGGGGAAACCATGTTGCATACTTTCGATGGACCTTGCTAAACGAAAAATGAGAAATACATGAAAAATGTGATTGCAAACACATTTCTTCATGTATTTCTCATTTTTTGTGTATTAGTGTCCATCAAAAGTATACAACGTACTCCTTGGATGAGGAATTAAATTACACATCCAACGAGTGCTCCTACTTCAATTTTGAGTAAAATTGTAGGGAGATAAGTTTAAAATACGAGTTGAAAAAATACTTTTTTTTTCCCTCTAAAATTTGATGATGTAATCTAATCTTATTTTATTATTTCCATTATTATTTTATAAAATTCATTACAAGGACCAATTTAGACCTCAAAATTTCTCTAATGATCATTAATATTGTCAGCATATCTGACATAAGGTAAATCACCATCTATTCAACATCTCTGACATCAGCATCATCTCATCAACATCTATGACATGAATTATATCACTAAAACATCTGACATAAATCATCAATACCATCATTAATATCAACATCAACTAGCTAGAATCTCTGACATTGGCAGCATTAGCTAGCAGCCGCAACTGATCACTACAACTCACCCAAATGGTCGCTACTCCTAACATGTGGCATAACATTTAGCATCGACTAATCATCATATCCTTGGTTGGTACCAATGACCCAAATTATCAGTATTCCTAAATTAGGCTAGACTTGGTCTTGAAACTCCAAAGGCTACACCCTATCTAAGAAATTGGGCCTAATGTTAAGTGAGCTTGTCATCCAATATAGACAGACACTGGGATTTTTTGCGCGACATCGCTAGGGTTTTTGCAGTTGCTCTGCATCGCCAGGGTTTATGCAGTTTCTCTGCATCGCTGATCTGCAATGTTCCCACACCAGCAACTATTGTCTTCATTCTTAGGTCCTCTGACTGCACGCATCTTAATGAATACCGTGGTTGGAGGGGCAGGTGCGGCCCCCCCTCCTCCCAATGGTCCTTCCGCTGACTCTTCTGCAAATGCAGATTCCTCTGCCAAACACGGATCTATACCCCAGGCGGTAAATGAAACTCATCAGGTCAACAGCATCCCTGCAGCTACAGACAAAATTGAAACCCCTGTTGACAGCTCCACGGCCGCTAAAGACAGCGCCTCTGACCAGCAAGCTTCTACAACACAGACAAAGGCGTCCTCAGCTACTTGCATTCCAAGAACCACAGAAAGGACAAAAATTGATCTTCCTAGTCATCGTATCAACGGCAAAATCCAGTTTATGAAAGATCAGGCACTCATCGGAAAGTTCTGAGGCTTTTGGCCTACTGAAAAGGCCCTGCAAGGATGGATCATATCCAAATAGAGGCCAAAAGGACAGGTAACTCTGTAGCTAGGCCCTAAAGGATTCTTTACGGCTATTTTCAACTGCTTGGAGGATCGAACACGCATCTTCGAAGGAGGCCCGTATTTTTTCAACTCAGCAGACCTGTACCTTCATGACTGGACAGAGAGATTCAATCCAGACAAAGAGGATTTCACCTGGGCTCCCGTCTGGATTCGCATGTACTCCCTACCTCTGGAATATTGGGATGAGGAAACCCTTAGGGATACTGGTAATGGATTGGGAGTCTTCATCAAAGCGGCAGAAGAAACAAGACTCCGCAGATACACATCCTATGCCAGAATATGTGTTCAAATGCACTTGTCAAAAGCACTCACGGATTCGGTAAGTTTATTCCATGACGATTTTGAATGGATCCAAACTTTAGACTACGAGCATATTCCCTTTCGTTGTAGGAAATGCCATGAACATGGCCATTTATTCAGGGATTTCCCCTTGAATAGCCAAACAAAAACTCCAGTCTCCGAGGCCAACAAAGATGCAGATGGTTTCACCAAGGTCTCTAGCCGAAGAAAGCTTGCAAAAAAATCCCCAGTTGATCATGATCCTCCAAGCACACCTACCACTCACAATAGCTTTGGTATCCTGTCCCCTCAACTCGATTTGGTAAGTATTCCCTCTCAACCTGCTTCATCATATCAGCCTTCCACCTCCATCTCTCCCCCTCCTGATTCTTCTACTCCGGTCCCTGCTTCCGATCTTATCAAGATCCCTATCTCCCATCCCTCGGATGACACTATTCCAGATCCGAGTCCAAAGTCACTTCTATGGATTTAGATGCTGCTTCTGCACTCATTATCCATCAACAGCAAAGTACTACCGACCAAAATCCCCCAATCCATATGGAAGAAGAACCAGAGAGCATAGATTTGGGGGATCTGGACATCCTCGATTTAGAAGCTGCTTGCCGACAGAAAACTTACAATACAATACTTCCCAGATAGATTGATAGTCTTGAAGTGGTTTTAGCTAGAGCTCAGCAACATAGATACCTTGGTATTCAAGCAGGAAGCCCCTAGGATGGAAAAAAAATACTTAAGGAATCAAAAAATAGAGGGCGCAAAACCGATTTGCAAAGAACCATTATACTAGGAGAAATTCTTGTGGACTCTGGAAGATTCCCCAAGCTGACAAAATTTTACAAAACCCTCCCCCACAGTTCCTCATGAAACTCATTTCCTGGAACGTGTGAGGGCTCAATAGTCCTGCAAAACATAGATTCCTAAAAAATATGATACAGCAAGATAGGCCTTCTCTGGTTTTTCTTCAAGAAACTAAATGTAACAGTACTGTCTTGGAAAGAATTTTAAACAAAGTCTGGTCGGGATGTCGCTCTGTCTCGGTGGATGCGTCAGGCGCTTCAGGCGGGTTAGCCATCATATGGAATCCCCAAGCTCTCGACCTTTATGATTTTCATGCCTCTCACTTCGTTATTCAGTCCACTTTCCACCTAATAGGGACGAATATCCATGGACATCTCTCTAATGTCTACTTCCCACACGACATTCAAAATAAATTGGATCTTTTGGAGTCTATTACTATTCTTAACTCTGAAAGATTCTTCCCTCTATGGATCTGTGGTGGAGATTTTAACATCATTACAGCTTTGGAGGAAAAGACAGGAGGAAGAACGAGGCTGGATAGTGACAGCATCAGCTTTAAAGACTTCATACATAGAAATCAGCTAATGGACATGCGCACGTCAAATGGCCTGTACACTTGGACTAACAAAAGGAGAGGACCTCAGCACATCGCTTCCAGGTTGGATCGGTTCTTATTGACGGACAACGCCATCCACCTGGGAGGGGACTTCAATGCCTCAATCCTGCCCCAAGCAGGATCAGACCATTGGCCTATTATTCTTCATTAGACGCGCCCAGGATCCAAGTGCAATAGACCCTTTCGCTTTGAAGAGTTTTGGATTTCGCATCCCAATTTCAAAGACGTTGTCAAAGATGCCTGGAACTCCTTCATCCCTCCGGAAGGAGCCAAGATGTACAAATTCCAACAAAAACTAAAACATCTCAAACAGGCTCTCAAATCTTGGAACCATACCCACTTTGGCAACATCTTCGATCACCAGAAAGAGCTGGAGCAGCAAATGAAGTCCCTACAACAGAGTATTATCTCAGGAGGCAGGACGGAAGAATTCGCTCAACAGGAACAGAATCTCCTTTCCAAGCTTGAGGCCAGGCGGCATCAGGAAGAAATATTATGGCGTGAAAAATCAAGGATAAAATAGCTCAAGGAAGGGGAAAAGAATACCAAATTCTTCCACAGATCCACCGTGAAAAGACGCATGCACAACAATATTGCCTTCATCAACAATCGGCAAGGGGAGCGATTGGAACAGCATGACGATATGGAAAAGGAACTAAAAGGGCACTTTCAGGACATCTTAAAAGAACCTCAGGGCTGCAGAAATCAGGCCATTCGCTCTATCACGCAGCATATCCCGAAAATTATAACTAACGATCATAACAGCAAACTTCTTCAGCCACTCTCTATGCAGGAAGTGGAAGATGCTATGACGCAATTTAAAGATGGTAAAGCCCCGGGTCTGGATGGCTTTACTGCCAATTTCTTCCATGCTTTTTGGGAGATGGTTAAAACAGAGGTCTGGGAGCTTGTAGAGGAATCTCGCTCGATGCACTGGCTACTCCCTTCTCTGAATGCGACCTTCATAGCGCTAGTTCCAAAATCGGAGGACTCTAGCACCCCTGACAGCTTCAGGCCTATTGCGCTTTGCAATGTTATTTACAAGCTAATTTCAAAATTCGTAGCTAATAGGTTGAAACCTCTTCTCCCTCTCCTGATCTCGTCGGAGCAGACTGGCTATGTAGAAGGGCGCCAAATTCTGGATGGTATCATTCTCTCGCACGAAGTGATACACTCACTCAAAATTCTCAAAAAACCAGGTATGATTCTAAAGTTATATCTTTCAAAGGCTTTTGATAAACTCAGTTGGTCCTACATTAATCAAATGCTATTAGCATTTGGTTTTCATGCTACCTGGACTCGTTGGCTTATGAACCTTATTACCTCTCCTAGCTTCTCCATCCTGCTCAATGGGTCTCCTTCTTCAACCTTTCGCCCCTCACGTGGCATACGACAAGGAGACCCACTCTCCCCGTTCCTTTTTTTCCTCATGGCCGAAGGCCTTAGCCACCTCCTTCATGCTGCCGTCTCCTCCCACACCCTCAAAGGAATTTCCCTTCATGACCAGCCTCCTATCTCCCATCAACAATTCATCGATGACAACATGCTGTTCGGACACCCGTCTGTCCATGAAGCCACTGCCTTTAAATCCTTGCTCACTCTCTTTTCAGCAGCCTCGGGTACTACCGTCAATGAGGCTAAATCCCACCTCTTCTTTTTCCATACTCCTATCTTCACTCAGCGAAATATAGCCAAAATTTTGGGCTTTCCCATAGCAGGTCTCCCTTCTAAGTATCTTGGAGCTCCCCTTGTTAGCTCTGCCATCAAGCATGCTACCTGGCGCACTCTGCTTGACAAATTAGATTCCAGGCTTTCCTTTTGGACCTATCGGTCGCTCAACATGGCCAGCAGAATTATCCTCATCAAATCAGTCCTCCAAGCTATGCCTATATACTTCTTCTCTATACTGGCAGCCCCTAAATGGTTCCTAAAAAAAATTCGCACTCTTCAAAGAAATTTCCTATGGGGTTCCTCAGGGCTCAACAAAAAATGGGCTCTGGTCAAATGGACAGATGTCTGCCTTCCTAAGGCTGCTGGAGGACTTGGATTGCGGGACCCCCTACACAGTAATAACACAATGGGAGCCCGCATCTGGTGGAAATGGGTTTCTAACCGTCATCCTCCCTGGGCTCGCCTCTGGCAGGCCAAATATGCTTCAAGTAGTTCACAGGCAGCTCTAATTTGGTTCAGCTCGACCGTCTCTGGCTCCTTAATTTGGAATGCAGCAAGACAACACAGTGCTTTTATACAAGAGCATAGTTTTTGGGAAATCCATTCAGGTACCTTGGAAATATTTTGGGATGACTCCTAGCAGCAAACTCCCAAACTTGCCTCTCTCTTTCATAAACCTAAGTGGCAAGCCTCCATGAGAGAAAATGATCAAACTTTTGTTCATCAATTCTGGCAACAAAACTCCTCACATGGTTATCAAATCTGGAGCCCTGCTGAAACTTGGCAGGCCAACTGGCAGGAGGAAATGTTTGGAGAAATAAATCAGGAACTTAAACTCAGAAAAATCAAAATCTCTGATCAACAGGATAGAGTGCGTTGGGGATACACTCCCAAAGGTATGTTTATGACAAAGGAGGCTTATCAACTGCTCTTTCTACCCAGGCAAAATATCAAGGACCAGCTTTGGGATCAGATTTGGAAACCAGGAATATGGTCCAAAGTTTCGACCTTCCTTTGGCTCTTAAGTAAAAAGAGAATCCTCACTTGGGAAAATCTTCAAAAGCGAGGTTTCATAGGACCTTCAAGTTGTCCAAACTGCAAACTCCAAACAGAGACAATCACTCATCTCATGGATCTCTGTCCCCTTACTGATCAACTTTGGGAGAGAACAGCTCTTTGCAATCATAGAACAGGTAGAAGAAAAGGAGATATAGTTAATACGATCCGGAATTGGCCCAGACATCCTTTCCAAAGTCCCTTTCTCGACTCCCTATGGCTTCTGCTACCGGGATTTATTTACTGGATTCTTTGGAAAGAGCGCAACAATTGGATCTTCAAGGATCAAAGCAGATCTCCTGATGCTTTATGGACCCTCCTCAAACAATCTATTCAAGAGACTTTGGCCCTCAGATCATGGCAGGATTCGGATATGCCAGCCTCCCCTTAGGAACGCCTCATCCTGAGGAATTGGAATTTATCTTTGTCCCCTCCAGTCCGGGACATTGCCTCCTCCACTAACCAGCCGGACTCTCCCCTGTCTTGGACTCCCCCTGTCATTCATCCCTACAAACTTAATTTTGATGGAGCTGCTAAGGGCAACCCAGGTCCTGCAGGGTATGGAGGTATTTTCAGAGATACAACTAGCTCAGCTCAGTACATTTACCATGGTTCATTAGGTAAAGACACCAACAATGCTGCAGAACTTGAAAGTTTGTGGCAAGGTATGTGCATTGCGGTTCAAGAAAATTTTCTCCCCCTTGAGATCGAAGGGGACTCCAGAATCCTAATTGAAGCTGCAATTCGCATCCAATCTGGGACTTTTGCAGCCAAGATTGCTTCCATTTGGAGGCTTCTAAACAGACTGGATCAAATTGAAGAATGGCTCAGAACCCCCCGAAGCATTATCTTCAAGCATGTTCGTCGAACAGCTAACAAGGTAGCTGACAGACTAGCTAATCAAGGAGTGGATCAGGATCTTCCGTTATTCTCTGGCCCTCTAAGCAGTTCAAATGATTTACAACTTCAACATGATTTCACTCTCCTGGTGCACAAAGATCTCTCACTCCCGGATGCGGGTGGTCTCGGTGATTAATGGTGAGCAGATGGTCAGGTGGGTTGGCGCGTGGCTCACCACCACCGCCACCCATCCTTGCATGCTCTTGAACTTAAATGCCACCGTCCGGCTCTTCAATGCCGATTTATGGGAGCTCTCTCCCCGATACCAGCTCATTTCTACTTCAGCGATGGCGAGCTCTGGAAATTTCTTGTGTGTTAATCCCCTCCACGTTTGTTGCACCCCTGCTGCTGCTGAGCGCAGCTCAAGCACCAGCACAGGGTCTCGTTGCGTTTTAAACTGCTGCATAGATATTCTTCCAGGCCTCCATTTCTCCAATAGTGCCTCCTGCAACCTTCCGCGCACATTCTTCTCTGATTCCAGTCGCCAGCAAGTTTATACCGCTCAAACCATGCCCCGCTTACGCCCGAGAATGCGTTGCAGGCGTGGGGGTGCCATTGGGCGTGCCATCAGCAGATCCTCTCCCTCCAACTCTGATTCTTCATCATATTCTTCTGAATTCGGACCTGTTCGTCTTCCTGCTCCGCGAAGAGGTCGAGGAAGGGGTCGGAATCGGTTTAATCCTGCTGGGCACTTTCGCTTGTCCTCCCGGGCGCATTCTCACCATGCCTGTTTTCATTTCCCTTGAAGCGTTAACAATACCTCTCTCCTTGCAACGGTTACCATTGACCTTCGGGCAGCCCCCTCTGAACAGGTTTCTTCAGACCAGGTTCGCGCCACCACGGAGGCTTCTCTGGAGCCCATAGCGGAGGCAAAGCACAGCAATCTTCAGGCGGACATCCGGCAGAATGTTTATTCTGGAAAAGCAGCCAACTTGGGCTTTCAGGCAAATCCTTCAGCTCCAAATGATGGCGGTCCTGAGCGCCAGGATGCTCCTCCTACTGAAGATGAGGATCCTTACAAATTCGGCTGCCTCATTGTCGAGGAAGATCCTCCCTCTGCTCAGTAACGTGGTTCCAGGTTTGCGCTCCCGAGTTTTGGTTTTCATCGGCCTGAAGGT
This sequence comes from Pinus albicaulis, assembly GCA_034641835.2. Lineage (NCBI taxonomy): Eukaryota > Viridiplantae > Streptophyta > Pinopsida > Pinales > Pinaceae > Pinus > Pinus albicaulis. Next base: position 1,059,165,720 of record CM076579.1, read on the forward strand.
GTTCATCTACAGTCTTATGCATCTGCTTAATTCTGCTACTGTTCTTATGGTTTCTCTTTTTCTTCATGGACGGTTTCCCCTGCGTGGGAGTTATATTCTGCTATATGTCCAAGTCCTAGCTTTAGTCACAGGTTATAGTGCTGTCACTTTTGTTTTTGCTATGGTCCGAAATTGTAAAAATCTTGCCACTCCGGTTTACTCCACAGGAGTCATACTGTCAAGGTCTGTTCAATTCTCAGTCATAGATGTCAGTCACTTGTTAGGAATAGACAATATCACTACTCTTCACAGCTCTCATGGTCTATTTCCTAAATGTTTTGATGATCAATTACCAGCTTGTCAAGCAAGAATGCCGCAGCAATGGGCTGGAACTCTCGAGGCTTCGGTCTCTATGTAACACTATTTTTATATCAATATAGAAGTAGCCATATTCAGAAGAAAAAAAAAATATAGACAGACTAAACTTGATGTTGAAATCCATGCTCTCAACTAAGTGATCTTGTGCTTATAGGACTATTATTTCCAATTGTTCAACATCTTTGACAAAATAATAATAATTGTCTTCTATTGGACCATTCTCCCCAACTAGTCAAGAATTTTGACACAGGGAGAATGAGTGTCCATGATCTTGTCATATCAATTCTTTCTCTCACGAAGAGTTATAGGATCATGATTTTCCTTTGATTTTATTGTATCATCACTCCCTCTTACCGAGAGATACATGCTCAATCACTTCAAGCTTATCCTAGGAAAATTTTCTTGATAATATTGGAGCCATACAACTCTCCTCAAGGTGTCTTGGCCTGACATCATGTTTTCATATGCACATGATCGAACTATCTTGCAAGCTGGATTCATATTGCTTCCCATCTCATCATTTAAGCTACAACATACTCAACCTCTAAGTGCAATAGATTTCTACATCCTACTCATCCATGAGATCAGATCCCAAACTAAAGCACTATACAAACTCATTATGTATTCGGCACTCCTTGCCCAATTTGAATTTGTGAATCCTTGTAGCTTCCAAAGCAACACTACTTGTAGAAATTTTAATAAAAAATATGTATTGAATGGATTCTCTCAATCTAACAATTTTATGCCACTGTTAAATACAGAGTTGCCTCCACAAAATCTTTGTGGAATTTAAAACGCGATCACCAATTGCGAACACATGAAGAAAGATCAATCACACATAACACATATGTTTTTACCAGGAAAGCATAAAGCTAAAAACCCCACTATTATATATTATGTATATATCATGGATCATGAAACAATCTCATGAAAAACTCTAATCCATGAACTCTCATTACAATATGAAATCGTCTCACACTATCATACAAAAATTGGCAAATACATGCGCCAATTTATTGCCTCCTGAAAGCCTGCCTCCACTGTGCAATCCCTGCTGATCACAATCCCTGAATGAATGAGATCCTACTTGCCTTGATTGTGTAATCCTCCATTAGGGGAATTTTGAGGTCTAAAATGGGCCTCCTAAGAAAAATGTACAACAAAAATAAACTTTATAACAACCAATAGGATTCAAGATGATGATGTCAACCATGGAGGATGATTTACCATTTTTTAAATAAAAGGGTAAAAATATTAAAAAATAATAAAATAATAAAACTACTTTTTCAACTCGTATTTTCAACTTATCTCCCAAAATTTTTACTCAAATTTCAAGCGGGAGTACTCGTTGGCTGCGAAATTTAATTCCTCATCCAAGGAGTACCCATGTTGCATACTTTCGATGAACTCTACTACACGAAAAATGAGAAATACATAAAAAAATGTGATTGTAATCACGTTTTTTTATGTATTTCTCATTTTTCGTGTAGTAGGACCCATCGAAAGTATGCAACATGGGTACTCCTTGGATGGGGAATTAAATTTGCATAGCTGTGCTCTCTCTCCGAAATTTTAAGTAAAAAATTGTGGGATGGGTTGAAAATCACATAAATACGAGTTGAAAAAGTAGTTTTTCCATTTTTCCCTCTAAAATTTGATGATGTCATCAAATCTTATTTGATTTTTTCCACTATTATTTTATAATTTCCTTAGGAGGCCCATTTTAGACCTCAACATTCCCCTAATTATGGGCACATCCAATTTGTGTGTGGTTGCATGACTGCACCCAATAATGTCACAACTGATAGTCAAACTGTCCCTTTCACCTATCTTTCAACTCGGTCTCCACTGGATCTTACATGCATGTAGTTAACAGTAGTAAATATTCAGTTTCATGTGAGACCACTGATTGTGAATTAATTAAATAATTAATTCACCGATCTCTCTCTAGTAAATGTTCAGTTACAACTAGCACAACTGAATTTAACTCACTTAACTGAGTTAAACTACTTTACAACTCACATAACTACACATCCAACTCTGTTACAAATTCGAATCACTCAGTTACAACTAAGTCCACTTGCATGTCCCACCAACCAACCTTTGAACTTGAATTTCCTATAGCTAACTGGTTTTCCACTTTAGTTAACTATTTCCAAGTGCTCATTGAGAATAGATTAATGTTTATTGTCCAATTATTATTAAGGGACAATAATAGTCGACATGCATCTATAAATATACATGCGATCTATAAATAAAATAGAACATCATCTATAAATATAATGTTCTCACCATCTATAAATAGACATCATCTATAAATATAATTTTCTCATCCATTCTAAAAATATACTTCCACATAATCGTAGCCTGAGGCTCCATCCTAGTGTAGGTGCTTAATTTTCACTAGGATCATCATCTTGTTGAATCTCAACACTCCCTCTCAAAAAGAAATTGATTATCCTTCACCTCGATCCTATCTCTATGGTATTCGAATTTTCTCCTAGTGAGCGCCTTTATCAGAATATCTGCATCCTTATCTTCCATAGGAATGTACTGAAGTAACATGATGTTCCGCTGCACACAATATATGATATGACGATACCGGATATCTATATGCTTAGATCTATCATGAAAAATAGTAGTAATTGAGAGTTTAATGCAACAGTGATTTATCACAATGAATAATTGTAGGATCTAAATGAGAACCAAACAAACCAACAAGGATATTTCTCATCTAAATAGCCTCACATGCAGCTTGACTTGCTACCATGTATTCTACTTCTGCAAAACTAAGTGCCACAGATCCTTATTTCCTATTGTAAAAATAAATAGCTGTAGATTTGATACTGAAGATCCCTCCTGATGTGCTCTTTCTGTCCGTTGGACTACTTGCCAAATCTGCATCCGTGAATCCATGCAACTTCACCTCATCCTTCTATCTGTACCACAAGCCATATTCAGATGTTCCCCTTAGGTATCTCAAGACATGCTTTCCCATCTTCCAAAAGAGCTTGGTAGGGTTAACCATCGCTTGACTAAGTTGGTTCACCGCATAGCATATGGCTGGTCTTATGTTCACAAAATACATTAGCGAACCCACTAACTGTCGATAGACATTAGCATCCACTACCTTTCTAGATGTAGCGTCCTCTTTCCTCCAGTATCCTGGAAGAGGAGTATCCATTAGTTTGCAGCTGTCCATGTGAAACTTACCCAGTATCTACCTTACATACTTGCCTTGAGACACAAAAATTTCACCATCTCGCTGCCATATTTCCAATCCAATAAAATAATGAAGGAGGCCCATATCCTTCATCTCGAACTCCTTTCCAAGGTCCTACTTTCATGAGTGTATCAACTACTCATCACCAGTCAGTATTAAATCATCAACATAAATAACAATGATTAAAAATTTACCCTCCACCACAATTTGGTATAGGTTTTCATCCGCCTCACTCTTGGTAAAGCCAATTCCGGTGAAATAGTTGTCGAATAGAGTGTACGAAACACGGGGTGCTTGATTCATCCCATACAGCACTCATTTGAGTCTGCACACATATGACTCACTGTTGAAGATCTCAAATCCTTCAAGCTGCTCAATGTACACTTCTTCCTCAATTATCCCATTGAGAAACACGATCTTCACATCCATCTGATGAATGTGCCAACCCATTTGCGCTGAGAGAGCAAGGATGGTCCTGATGGAATAATACCATGTGATAGGTGCAAATGTTTCTTCATAATCAATCCCTTCGATCTGTGAGAAGCCCCAGGCCACAAATATGGCCTTGCATTTCTCAACACTCCCATCAGCAGCTTTCTTTACCTTCTAGATCCATCTCGAACCTACCACTGATTTATCAACCAACCTTGGAACAATTTCCCAAGCACTATTTCTGAAAATGGAGTCATACTCCTCCACCATTGCATCTACCCATGTGGGATCCTACACTACTTCTTGAAAGGAAGATGGCTCAGTCATAATAAATTTTCTCATGAGAGCCATGTATCCAGTAAATTGGTCAGGAGACTGTCTTTGTTTTTGTTGTGAAGTAGGGCCTCCTACATTCCGTGCAACATCAAGTCTCATCCTATCAGCTTCTGTGTTATGCCTTCTGCCAGTTATGATGTTTGGATCTACATGAGTGGACTCCTCCACTCCATGAACCTCCTCCTGTGGCTAATCCACATCTAGAGACTCATATTTGGGAACCAGCAGTTCCTCCTCCGCATGCAAGTCTAGCTCCCTCTCAAGTGAAAACCGCATGGATTTCCCCTCATCAAATTTTATATCTCGTCACATAACAGTCATCTTACTATTAGGAGAATACACATGATAATTATGGGGTGTTTCTACGTACCCCACAAATATCCCAACTTCAACGGTTGGCTCGAGCTTCTTCCTGGCGTTCTTGGTCACATGCACATAAACAAATGAGCCAAAAATATTAAAGTGAGAAACACCTGGTTTCTTACCAGTGAAATCCTCTTCATGTGTACTCATGGCAAGTACTCTATGAGGATAATGATTTTGCACATAAACCACAATGTTGCATGCTTCCGCCCACAAATTCATTTGTAGGCATTTCTCATTTTGCACCCACAATCGTTCTATTCTTCCTCTCCGTGGCCCCATTTTGGTGTGGGTTATGATGCACTATGAGTTCTCTTCAAATTCCTTCTTTGCTACAGAAGTCTTTGAATTCGTTAGATATGTATTCTCCACCATTCTCGCTCCTGAGAGCCTTCACTTTCTTCCTTGAATCTTTCTCCACCAATGCCTTAAACTCACAAAACTTTAATAATGTTTGATCTTTCTTTGGCATGAAGAAGATCCAACATTTACGAGAAAAATCATCAACAAAAATAACATAATACCTATGTTTTGTTGTTGAGGCAACCAAAAATGGTCCACACATGTCTGTGTGAACTCTCTCCAGGATCACCGAAGCATGGTTCTCCTTTTCATGAAAGGTGGACTTTAAATACTTCCCCATGGTTGAACCCTTGCACTGATCTAACTAAGAAAGTCTTCCCATTGGAAGTCTAGTAGATATTTGCTGCATGAATTTCAAGGCTCCAAGATGAAGATAGCCCTATTTCCTATGCCATAATACACCCTCATCCCAACTCACCACTTTTTCTTCCTTTCCCATCATGGCAGCACAACCATCTACCTCCAGCTTGTAGATATTGTTAACTCGAATCCCTATCCTCTTGGCTTGACCCATTGTTTTATGTCGTAGGAAAGCTTTTCCTTTACTGAAAACAACGCCATATCCTCTGTCCTCCAACATTGTGACTGAGACCAAGTTTTTCATCAAACCTAGAACATGCATAACATATTTCATTTGAAATGGTTTACCTGACTCCCTCTTAAAGTTAATGGTACCAATTATAGTCGCATTGTATCGCCCATCGTCTCCCATCTCTATATGAATTTGGAGATCTTTCTCCTCCAAGTCACTGAAAATATCCTTATCTCCTGTCATGTGAAAGGAAGCACCACTATCAAGATACCACACCGATCCCAATGCACTTGACACCATGCATGCAATCAAAGAGAAATAAAGTTCAAATTGGGAGGCAAGGGCCTTACTAGCTACAGCTCTAGCATCCTTCTTGTTCTTCTTTTCCTGTGGGCAGTTAGTGGTGAGATGCACATGTTTGTGATAGTGAAAACACTTCACCTTGGACAAATCGAGCTTCTTGCCTTTAGACTCCGATTTTGAATGGAATTTATTCCCCTTCCCTTTCCTTTCCTTAGCAGCCAAAGAAAAATCCTCTTCATCATCATGCTTTGATGAAGAGTCATATTTGGTGTTCCGCCTGAACTCATCCTACACTAGATCCGACCACAGTCGTTCCCAATCCGGCATTTTTTTCCTGTCTGTTGATACAATCTTCATAACTATGCCAACTCTTAGGAGTTCCCAAGGGAGCCAAGCTCACCAAATCATCATCATCAACAGTGATTTACACACTCCCCGGTTCATCCCGACATTGGACAAACTTTATGAGATACTTTGGAATATTGTCACCCTTTTCCATCTTCATCTTTCTGAGTTTATCTTTCAGCGCCAATTTCCTATGGTTGTTATTGCTTTGAAAAAGATCCTTCAAAGCCTTTCACATAGCATATGGAGTGGCTTTCCCATGAAAGCTTGAGACAATGTGGTCTCGTACACCTTCCAATAGAATCCTTCTCGCCTTCGCTAATTTCTTTTTCCATGCATCAAGTAATGCAACATCCGTGGAAGTGGGCTTAGGAACATCATTGTCGATGAATTCCTTCAAAACATTATCTTCAAGCATCGCTTCCATCCTATCCTTCTAGGAAATGTAGTTCGAGCTGCCCTCAAGTGCATACTCTAGCCGCAAGCCATTGAAATTCATTTCGATGTTTACTCAACTCTCGCACCAAGAAATTATTGTAGCAAATTTGAATTGTTTCCACCAACAAACTCAGCTCCTACTAAAAAATTGCAATCTTTTGTGCTCTCATACAATGTAGAAATTTAAATACAAATTATGTATTTTCTGGATTATCCTGATCTAACAATTATATTCCACTATTAAATACAGAATCGCTTCTACAAAATCTTTGTGGAATTTAAAACGCGATTCCCAATTTCAAACACATGAAGAAAGATCAATCACACATAACACAGATGTTTTTACTGGGAAAGCATAAACATAAAAACCCCACTATCATATATTATGTATATTTCATGGATAATGAAACAATCTCATACAAAAATATAATCCAAGAGCTCTCAGTACAATATACAATCGTCTCACATTTTAATACAAAAATTGGCAAATACATGTGCCAATTTACTACCTCCTGACAGCTTGCCTCCACTGCGCAATCCTTGCTGATCACAATCCCTGAATGAATGAGATCCTACTTGCCTTGACTGTGCAATCCTCATGGGCACATCCAATGTGTGTGTGGTTGCATGAGTGCACCCACTGATGTCACAACTGATAGTCCACTACAAGGAAAACACCCTCTAGCGGAGGTTATAAAGGAGGTTTTTAGTGTTATAAAATTGGCCAATATTTTCAAAAAAACATTTGCTACAACATCTATTTATGGTTATGGAGGTTTTGGCAGAGCTTTTAATGGAAATTGAACACAACTAAAAAGAAATGGGTGGTCAGAGGTTATTACGGATGTTTTTTTCATCAGTGCGCTACTCTGCCTTTAATGCACCAGTGCGTACATGCCGACAGTGCCCCGGGGCTGTCTCAGTCCAACGCATCGGGATGTTTAGGTTTAAAATCGTACCGAGAAAGTGTTGGTCATACAACACACGGAGCCGTTCTAATTGGTCTTGGGATTTTTGCGGTGCCCATAGGTCGTATCAACGCACCGGGGCGTATACTTATATAAATGCATCGGTGCGCCATATCGCAAAAAGGAACCGAGATTTATAATTGGTATCGGTATTCATGCAGTGCCCATAGATCGTAAAAATGAACCAGTACGTAAAGACACATAAACGCACCGGTGTATAGTTACTGACACGCACCAGTTTTCATGTTGTATTTTTTAGAAACATCGACCTCTGACAGTCCAATTATTGTGATTGTTTTAAATTCATTATTCATCAAAAGTCAACACATCTTATAACAATATTCATATTAATTACATTTTTATTAATGCATTTGAATGTGATGTTTGTATTAATTTGTTATATCATATCATAATTATTGTGGTTTTTTAAAATTCGGTATTCATCAAAATTCGACACATATATATCTTATAACAATATTCATATTAATTAATTTTTTATTAGTGCATTTGAGAACGAAAATGGAGAACGCAATAGTGACAATGGAGAATGCAATAGAATAAATTAAAACATATTATATATATATATATATATATATATATATATATATATATATATATATATATATATATATATATATATATATATGAGTAAGATAGTCTTTATCATACAAAATGGGACAGTTATTGGTATCCATTACATTAAACAAAATGTCTAATTTCACAAACATGTATATTTCAAAAAATAAAATGCCTTGTTTTGATATCCAAACATAGTGATCATCATTCTTCGCTTGAACTGTTGTCACTGCTAGAGCTACTTCCATGACTTGGGTTATTTTTCAGGAATGTTTTGTTCACGACGTTGATTGTTTTCTTCTTCTTCACTTTCCATCTACAAACATAAAATAAACTGAAATGATTGTATATACATTGGTGAGAATAATGAAAATTGCAATATTAAATAATATACATCAATGTAAATTGAAAAGAAAAATGACGTACCAAAGCAACAATTGACTCATAAACTATACACATTCTTTCAAAACCATGTACCATGCCATCTTTCAAAATTTCATCTGTTGGCGCAGTTCCAAACTTTGTTTCCTGCAAGTTTTATACCCCATAACAAATCATATTTAACATAAAAGATTTTTTTGTTCTATTAATTATAGACGGAGCTAAGGAAAACAAGATCGATAGATTCTTACAAAATCCACAATTAATTTTTGATATGCCAACATATACTCACAACCCATATTTAGCCCAATTTCAATCAATTCGTCTGATGGTTCTTCTTTGTATGTTAGCACCTATTTGAAGACATTCAATGATGATTTTTGTAAAACAACTTAAAAAATACAAAAATGAAATCTAGTTAAGTTGTTATAAGGAAGTAACAATTACTCAAAAACTTAGAGATTAACCCTTTTCTTCCTTGTCGTCCTGTTTTATGTGATGAATGGGTTCCATTTTCTTTTCTTTTCTGCAAGAAAATTATTGAAAATTAATATTTAATGCTAAATTATTTATTTATTGTACCTAATGATCGAAAAATTCAATGATTATATATGACATTTGAAGCACATTGTTGTTGATATGGCTCCTCCTGCAATGCAATTTTGTCCATTTCTTTGACCATCTCCTTGTACACCTTTTTGGACATTCCTACTCGCATATTTCTGATACCAACTCGTTCATCTTTTGAGATTTTCATAATCTTCCTGAAAATGGAACATGACAATAAAATATTTAATTTTTATATTGATATATGAAAAGTAAATATAACAAAAGTGATATTTGTAAATAATTCTAGACAAACATTTAAAGGAATATTACTTTTTCATTCCTTCTTTTTTGTTGTTGTACGTTTTTTCTATTAAAATTCTGACATGTCTCATTGACCAATTCTCTGGAAACTCTTCCTATAGTTTAGATAAAATTTGGTTCTTGGAATCATTGGATTAATTTTTGTATTTTAAGTGGAAAGAACGTCTATACATTCGTTCCACTAGATCCCTCAAACTTTTGTAAAAGTTTTTCCCCCTTTCGTTAACTTCCAACACCACTCCATATGAGCTAAGGAGCAATTCATTTTCATTTGCATGTTCTATTTTTTTTTCTTTTCTTAGAATAACATTCATTTTCTGAGTTGTTGGTCCCTATAGAACATTAAACAAATGTGAATTAATAGATTGTTTGACACATGTTATCTAATAATTTTAAGTATATTATTAATGATAATTAAAAAAAGAAACTCATATTGGATCGATAGTATTTTTTCATTCACCTGATTCATCCTTTTGAATTTTTTCCATTAAGATTTTACACTCTTCTAATCCTAGATCAGAAATAATCATATCAAGCTTCATCATTTTGTGACTCTGCATGATACACAGTAAACAATACATATTAGTTAAACTTACATATAGTTCAAAAATAATATTTTTTATAAATAATTTACAAACAACTTTTCTTTTTTGCTTTTCTTGATGTGTTATTAGTATTTCTGTTAATTGATATATTTTCAGTCATTTATTTATCAATCTGAAACCTGTACTATATCATTCATTAATATATTTATAAATAAATTCTCAACTTTTCAGGTATAAAATAAATCTCAAGATATCAGTGCGCCTTTCATGAGTTACGCACCACGGCTGGTGCATTGGGGTATTAAAAATGCATCGCAAAACAATATAATAGACTGTACGGTGCATGGTGTATTATAAACACACTGCAAAAATAGTGTAATAGACCGTACAGTGCTATCCTCGTAAAATGGAGCACCGGTGCCCTATTTCAGATATGGCACACTGATTTAGAAAAATTGTTTTCAATTTTTTATTACACATTACTTGCGCGGTGCGCTGTATAATATAGCGCACTGGTGCGCTAGGGTATGCAGGGCGCACTGATAAAGAAAAATCCATTTTTTCCAAAAATTCACGCAATGGCTGAATGGATTGGGATCTGACTATGCAAGTCGTCTCGTGGATTGGATGTCAATATAAAATGAAAAACCCTAATTCTAAAATCACAGAAATAAGGAGAATAAAGGGCAAAAACAAAAAAATGAATATTTTAGGGTAAAAATGGATAACATTGCAGAAAAAAGTAAAAAAACTAATCAAATTTAATCACGAGATGGTTTGAAATTATATGATACAGGGTTTGAATCACCAGAGGTTTGGTTTTTGATTGTCTGAATACTTATGTTCAAATGTATTTCGTTGCTCCACAGTGCCCTCGTTCTCTCTTGCTCCATGTCTGTCTCCTACAAATATCTAGCTGAAAATTTTAGCAAAAATAGTGAGATAATGAAAATTTTTTAGTATTTAAAGAATTATTTATCAAATTATATTTTCAAAAATATTTTTCCACCCATTTTTCAAATTGCCGCTTTTTTTCACTTCAAGAAAATAGAGTTGTGCTTTTTTATTTGCGTTTATTCGTGACCAGTGCGGAAGAGTTGTGAAGCACCGGTGCGTCTGAGTAATATGACGCACCAGTGTGTGTTAAGATGATAAGCGCACCGGACTAGATAAAGTTCTTTTTTTTGTATGTAAGATCATAATAAAATAATGATAATTCTAAAGAACATGAATTTATTTTCATTATTTTTCTAAACTTTATTATGTTACAAAAATTTATATGATTCTAGATTTGTTATTTTACAATTATTTGCAAATTTACATATTTAAATATTTTAATAAAATAATTTCACATTAATACAATTAAAATTTTACAAATATTTTACATACAATTACAATTACAAATACAATTACAATTACAATTTTACATATAATTACAATTACAATCACAATTTTACAAATTTTCATATATACAATTACAATTAAAATTACAATTACAATCATTTCACAATAAATTAAATATTACAATTACAATTAAAATTTTACATTAAATATTTTACATACAATTAAAATTTCAATTTCAATTACAAATACAAAATACAATTTTAATTTTACATACAATTAAAATTTCAATTTCAGTTTACAATCATGACATAATATTTAATAAAATATATCATAGTCATTTAATATTAAATTAATTAATAAACATCATCACGATCATGATAACCATCATTTTAAACATCACATTCGAAAAAAACACATTCGAAAAATCAAATTAACAAATATGTGTTTTATTATACAACAAACATCAAAGATACACAGCATGTCAAATAATTCATGCTATCACATATACACATCTATCTGCAAGCTAAACATTAAATGAACATATCTAACATGACCTAACAATATGCGTCACATCATGATGATCACCAACATAAAAATTAAGTACAGCTGCAACATGAACATAAAATACATGGACCATATATATATATATGGTCCATGTATTTTATATATATATATATATATATATATATATATATATATATATATATATATATATATATATATATATAATGTTAAAATATACAAGCGTAATATAAATGTCATGGATCAGCCATTTAGTGGTAGTACTACAACACATCAATGAAGTATAAGTAAGAACGCCTTTCATTAAATGGTGGCAACCTCGGCAGGTGAATGGTGAAACCTACTCATGATCCATGACTAATGCCAGTCGGATACATCATTCTCTTGGTAGTACAACATCAATATACTTGATAGTAGTGGAGATTTTCTCATTTAATAGTCGACCTACATAATCATTGATAGTCCGGCCTACTCATCATTAGCAGGCTAATCTTGATGGATCTTTGTGATTCTTCCTGACTAGACATGGCCGATGGTCCATCCTCATCTCCATGATGACTGCTAGATGCTGCTAGTGGAGCCCCATGCTCATCAAGCGCGGCGCGAGGTGAAATATCATGAGATTATGAGTCGTTGCTTATGGACTGTCCATCTCGTGTTGTGGCTCGACTATGCCTATAACGTGCAATAGTCCTCCTTAGTTGCGTAACAACTGTCGTAGCTCCTATGACATGATGCATCAGGCTATACATGTCACGCGGCATGCCTCTCTACATCCGTAATAGCCTATAATCCGCCTGTATGTCTGTGTAATGAGCGGGCCTGATGCCCACCTCAATGATCAATGCACTGAGTTGGTTGCCCAACTCCATCCTATATCTAGTCTCAGGTCAACCACGCCTAGAAAAAGGTGGTACCGGTGCACCAGCAGGAGGATGTCTCTATGCACTAGCCTCGTCCTAATCATGATCCTTGGCATCAGCCATGTCCTAATCATCATCAGGATCCACACCTGGATCATGTGGTGGTTCTAGCATCTCCTCGCCATCAAAAGAGCCAATGTATGAAAAATATATACAATTACACAACAATAATTAGACAATTTCATTACACAATTTAATAAAAACAAGTTAAAGAACATGGTAGAATAAATATAAATAAAATAGTAATATTACCTCTATCATCTGGTGGCTCATCATTTGTGAAGAGGATGTTGGCATACCCTCGCCAATCTAATCCAGCATAAGGACATGTGACCATAATGAAGGGATGTAGTTGATCATCAACACTGGCTAGTAAGTCCAATGCATCATGCGATATCCTGGCTGGAAACATAGTATCTCCCCTCTTGGGCATCATCTACCCCCACATGTGCATCTGGCCTTCAACATCAGCCTATGAGGCTATGGAACAAAACTAGGCCTCATCTCTGGAAACCTCTCAAAAAATAAACAAAACAGCTCTGAAGCAAAAGGGAAGTTGACCCTCCCTTGTGCATGAGCATGACATCTATCTAAGGCCGTACAAAATTGCCGCAAAAAAATGGCAAAACACCTGACAAGTCATGGCTCCTGTAATAAAGAATCAACATAATATAAAAGCAAGAAACTAATTTGTTGCACGTCACTCGTGTTGTGCGAAATGGTCGAAATGATAAGTGAGAGGCACTACACGTCCTGTCTACCAAATACACCTATATGTAACTGACCTCCAGGTACCTAAAACTCTGAAGGAGACAGTACATGTGCTCCAATGTATCTCTGGGAGTAAACTAACTCAATGTATCTCTGGTAGTAAACTAACTGACTCCCTGCTACAAAACCTGGTGGAATCTTTGGGAATGAGCGAAAATCCACCCCTCTCCTCGATAGTCCTATAATAAAGTAAATATCCTCCTTAGTGGGTGTGTACCACTGGTCAAGACCAACCTGGAAAGCTTGTCGGTGGGCATTCCACCAGTGGATAAGATATCTCAAAAACACACTATGGGCCTTTAGGAAAGTAGCCTCCTCATAGAAATTGAGTAGGCTTACCTACCGTAGGATCCCCTAGGTAGCTGCTGTAATAGGGTGAGGGTATGCATATCTCTCCCTCTATCGTGTCTCCCATTGGCGAATCATGTCATACTGTTCCGCCTGTTTTTGCTATTGTTCCTCCTCTTCTCTTTGAATCATTGACATATTACATAAAAAAAATTTATTAAAACCAACATGTATTTAGGAATATACATATATATATATATATATATATATATATATATATATATGAAAAAAAAAATAGACCAGTCGGTACGCCACAAAAACAGTCACGCACCAGTTTCGATGCATCTTGTGTTTCTAGCGCACCATTGGCGGTGCACCAAATGAAATACAACAAACCAACCTCGGTGCAGCTAAAAAAATTTCAAGCGCCGTTGACTATACCTAATGTCAGAATAATGGTGCGCTGACTGAAATATACGCCCCGGAGTGTATAGTCATGTCAGCGTACCGACTTCCTAACAATTACATAGTGGACGTTGTGGTATTTTACTCGGCCGCACCGTTGACCTTTTCAGAATGCCGAATGTCATGCGCTGACAGACTTTGGTACAGATAATTCCATCAATGCACCGCACTACTATTCCCTTGGTCAATGGTGCGCCTGGCTAAATGAGCTCACAACATTTTATTTTTTTAATTTAAAATAATGTGGGCTCCATTCGGTACCACCCCGGAAATGGTGCGGATACTGTTAGCACCTGTGGCAGTGTGGCTTGTAAATTTTACAGGCAGCACCGCTATCCAGTCCGAGCTGAATGACTCATGCACACCGCGTGACAAATTTTTTTTTCTTTTTTAATGGTTATTTTTAAGGTTATTTCAAATTATAATCCACTAAAAATCTTAATTATGGAAAAACTAGAAAAATACCTATACATTTCGTCGTCTAGGAGGCATATTGGCTGTAGAATTTGCAAAAGAAAATTTTCCCACTATTTTTCAAAATTCAAGCTGGAGATTGGTGGTCAATGACCAACAGCAGTGCGTGCAATGGGTGCAATGGGAGCATCGATGTCAGGGCAGCTTAGAGAAGGGGAAATTGCACCGGTGCTTGAGAGCTCTAGAGCACTGAGGAAAATGAAAAATGCGGTTTTTTGGCCGTAATTTTTTTTATTTAACCATGTTCCAGTGCACGGGGTTTTATAGGTGCATCGATACGCTTACTTACAACCGCATCAGGCGGTGTCAAATTTGGCGCATTGCTTATGATGCACCAGGGTGGTTCCCTAACACCGCACTAGGATGTTTCAGTTTTGGCACGATTTTTTGATGATGTACCAGGGCAGAATATTCGTAAAGCACCAGTGCAAAATAGTCGTAAAGCACTGGTTTTTTGGCCCTAATTTTTTTTATTTATTGTTACTCCAGTGCGTGTGTTTTATAGGTGCACAGGTGCTCTTGGATAAGAACGCACCGGCACGTTTCTGTTTTGGCGCACTGTTTTATGATGCATCGGCACGGAAGAGTTCTGAAGCACGGGTGCGTTACAGTAATAGGACGCCCCGGGTGGGGGTGTATGTTGCACACGGTGTCCAGTGTGCCAATGTTTTTTGCGCACTGAGGCTTTCTATGGTAGAGTGCACCGATAATTGAGAGGTCAAGAGCACTGAAAAAATGAAAAATCTGGGTTTTTTTCCATAATTTTTTTCTTTATTTTACCCTTTTCCGGTGTGTGTGGTTTATAGGTGCACCGGTTCTATTTCTTACGAATGCACTGGTTGGTTTGAGTTTTGGCGCGTTGTTTTATGATGCACCGGTGCAGTTTCTTGATACCATACTGGGCGATTTCAATTTTGGTGCAGTGTTTTATAATGCACCGACGCGGAAGATTTGTGAAGAACCGGTGCTCTACAATAATAGGATGCACCGAGCGGGTGTGTATGGAGTGCATGGTTTTCGGTGTGCCAATGTTTTGTGTGCACGGTGCTTTCGAGTCTCAAGAGCACCGGTGTGATTTTTAATGATAAGCACACCGAACGGAAAACATTTTGCAAAACCCTCCGCCCGCCAACCTCCTCTAGTAACCTCCACTAGACACAGATGTATGGGGTATTTTTCTATGGGGTTCCTCAAAAACATCCGCTAGAGGGTATTTTCCTTATAGTGGTCAAACTATCCCTTTCACCTATCTCTCAACTGGGTCTCCATTGGATCTGAAATGCATGTAGTTAACAGTAGTAGATCTTCAGTTGCATGTGAGACCACTGATTGTGAATTAATTAAATAATTAATTCATTGATCTATCACTAGTGTATATTCAGTTACAACTAGCACAACTGATTTTAACTCACCTAACTGAGTTTAACTCACCTAACTAAGTTAAACAACTTTACAACTCACATAACTACACATCCAAATCTGTTACAACTTCGAATCACTCAGTTACAACTAAGTCCACTTGCATGTCCCACCAACCAACCTTTGAACTCGAATTTCCTATAGCTAACTAGTTTTCCACTTCAGTTAATTATTTCCAAGTGCTCATTGAGAATAGATTAATGTTTATTGTCCAACTATCATTAAGGGATAATAATAGTTGACATGCATCTATAAATAGACATGTGATCTATAAGTAGAACTCGCACATACATCTAAACATAGAACATCATCTATAAATAGAATTTTCTCTCCATCTATAAATAGAATTTTCTTATCCATTCTAAAAAGAGACTTCCACCTAAAAATAGCCTGAGGCTCCATCCTAGTGTAGGTGCTTAATTTTCACTAGGATCATCATCTTGTTGAATCTCAACACTACTTTAGTAAAAACTTTACTAGCTACGATATACTCTGCTTCTATAATATTGAGTGAAACATATTTCTTCTTCCTTCTTATCTAACAAATCATAGTACAATTCATGCTAAAGTACTATTCATGTCATCTACACCCCTGCTTAGAAAATGTATATCCCTATAGTTTTATATCACTATTTGAGTAATGTATCAAACTATAATTGACTCTGTCATGACCAAATATACCATTTTGGTACTCCAACATATGTTGATCTATATGCCACGGCTTACCCATGAACTAATTTGCATTAGGGGAATTTTGAGGTCTAAAATGGGCCTCCTAAGAAAAATGTACAAAAAAAATAAACTTTATTGGAACCAATGGAATTCAAGGTGATGATGTCAACTATGGGGGATGATTCACCGTTTTTAAAGTAAAATGGTAAAAATATAAAAAAATCATAAAAAAATAATAAAAATACTTTTTTCAACTTCGTATTTCAACTTATCTCATAAAGTTTTTAATTAAATTTGAAGTAGAGTAAATTTGTTGATGTAAATTTAATTCCTCATCCAAGGAGTACCCATGTTGCATACTTTCAATGGGCCTTGTTATGCGAAAAATGAGAATTACATGGAAAAACGTTATTACAATCACGTTTTTCACGTATTTCTCATTTTCATGTAGTAGGGTCCATCAAAAGTATGCAACATGATTTCTCCTTGGATGAGGAATTAAATTTTTCATCCAACGAGTACCCCCGCTTGAACTTTGAGTAAAAAATTTGGGAGATAAGTTGAAAATACGAGTTGAAAAGTAGTTTTTTCTTTTCTCCCTCTAAAATTTGATGATGTAATCAAATCTTGTTTTATTATTTCCACTATTATTTTATACCTTTAGGAGGCCTATTTTATACCCTTCTCAAAATTCCCCTAATGCTTCCTTCTCTTAATCCATCATCTTGGTTTCTTTTTGGTTGCCCCAATCCGTGTATTATTTCTTAAACAACTCTACCATGTCAATTTTGGTTTCTCCTCCTCGCCATTGATGTTATTAAAGGTACCCGTCATCTAGTCAAAATAATTATTATGAATTCAAAGATCAACTCCCTCTGAAGCTAGGTAAAGGGTTCTTGAGAAAGCCATTACTTCTTTCTCCTTTTGGTAAATACTACTCCTTCTGACAAGATGTCCCTTCATAGTCTTCTTCCCTCTTAGTTATGTACCTTAAATCCTCATTTAGAGGCCATGAAAGAACAATTACAACCAAGTAAGGAATTCCAAGACAAGAAACTAACTACTAGTAAAAAAATAACATTAATAATATTCAAATAAGAGAGATATAATATACTTATATTTTGAGAATTATGTCAGCTCCGTCATCTTATCCTTATTGAATTCATCTACATCCTTATCATGATCATCATGTCATCCTTTTCAAATATTAGGGTTTCTACTTTCAATGTAAATGCTTAGTCCTAGGGTTTTTCCCATAAACCATAGGCTTTATTCTTTAATCCCTTTGCACTTGTTAGGGTTTACTAACCCTATATTTCCAATTGTATAAAAACATAGTCAAGACCTTTCCGAAGCCCAAACCCTAGATTTTCACTTTCTACATCTTCTAGTAAGGCTTTGATGTCCGCAAGATTTTCTTTTCATATACAAATGATCAAATACTATAGAGTCTCCATCTCTCAACAAAATAATTATACTATTTCAAGACCAAAGATCTTCTAATGAGATATCTTCATCAAGTGGAGCATATGAAAACTCTCATTAGATATTCCTACAACATTTCTAGCAACACGTTGATTTCAAGCCTTTCATCTTAAGAGACTATCAAGTTATGCAATGACTTATTCTTCTTAAGATGAATTAACCTTTAATATTAAAGAGGATCTGACCTCTTTTTTTACTATTAGACAATAGAAATCATGCCTCCAAAAAAAGTACCTCAACATAAGACATTTTCTTCAACTTTGTCTCCGCCAAACAATTTCCTTTGTCTTAAAGGAACTTTAAGAATTGCATACTTGTACCAAAAATACATATTTACACAACCATATGAGACTTAATCTAATTCATATTCATAATATCAAGAATTATTGCACAAAATTAATTGGTTTATGCTTCTTGTTTTTCCTTTCAAGCATACCAATTCCTAAACCATATTGCACAAATAAGATAAAAAAGCATTTCACACAAGGTTTTCAAACGATACGTCATAAACATTCCCAAGGACCTATCTCTATTTGAACGATATTTCAACTATATTATTTATCCTTAATATGCATTCTCAATATAGCTTGTACTTGAGATTATGGGGAAATGTACTTTCAATCTCAAAATAACTTTGATCTAAAATTTATGAGATACTGTACACCTACAATTCAATCAAATTGTGTTGCCTTTGACTTTCATTGATCTAATTATATTCTAAATATTTCGTGTTCTTGGTACCTTCCTCTCGAGGACTTTTTTTGGCCTTGTAGTAATTTTCACTTAACTTCTACTTTGAAAGTTAATCTTACTTGGTAATGAACATTAGAAAATTCCTCTCTTGATTTAGAATAATGGATTGGACTCACTATTTCTAATATCCCTCAAAAATTTTATCTTTGATAACAACAAGAATGATATTGAAACAAGAATGTCTCTAGGTGACTTTAGTTAATGTCTTTTCGAAAAGGCTTGGTCACCTTCTTGACATAGTTTATATCCTTTAGCCTTAGCCAAGACACCTTTTTATGCTTAGAACCTCCTCTCGGTAATGCTCTATGCTCTACCTTTCACAATGTTAATCACATAAAAATAATAAATATACTAGAAAATCATATTGATTTTGGATTTTATGAGAGGTTACTCGACCTTCTAATATAATTGACTAAGGTATCCTTGATTGGAGGTATTTTGCACTTAAAATGATGTTTTGATTTGAGGTATTTCGACCTTCTACATTTATGAGATATTTGGTCCAAAACAAGAATTATAGGTATAGCTTTTCATAAATTTTAGACGTTGCACATGAAGTTTCCTCGAACCTCCTAAGGCTTCTCAATGATTGAAGAGGTCCTTAGCTGCTGGTGATATGTTGGTATCTCTTTAAGATATGGATAAAAATGCTTGTTGCTCTTATTTCAACAAGGATTTAGATCTTTTGATGGTAATATTTAGCCCTACAAGAATTAAAACTTTGGATTTTTTAGATGGATCGTGAGGCTTTCAATCCTCCTAATATTTTCAAACTTGTGATCTTCTAAAAATTTCAGGTAGGGATCCATAGATTCTTTGACCTTAAACAATAGAGAATATTTAGTCTAACATTTGAGGCTACTCTTCCACACAAGCTTTAATACCATGTTGAATTTTAAATATTTCTCAAATATGATAATTATTTCTTATTATTATTTCTTATACAAATATTACATTCATTAGGCATCATAAATTAATTACACAAAGAACTTCAACAATAAAAATATGCTAGTAAGATCATAAAGAGTGCCATAGAAGAACACATTATTTTTCCCTGGGAAAAATCGAACAAACTTTTCATTAGATAAATCTTCACTTCAAAGGGAGACATCTTAGCCAATAACTAGGTCAAACTTGTCCATCCTCCTAATCAAGTCAACTAGCACAAAGAACATGCTATTTTTTCCCAAGGACAAATATTTTCCCTTCTTTCCTCATTCATCACCATCCCTACACCTCAAATAATGTAAACTATCAAACAAGAACTATAAACTCAAAATGAGAACTCTAGCAAAAATCCCAAAAGCACTTAAAAAACAAACAAAACAAAAAAGTGTTGATGCTAGAATAATATTTTTTTGGGTAAACTTTTAACATTTTTTAGCAACCACGTTAAGGATAAAATATCATGACTGAAAAACCTTAAAATTCCAATGATTTTCAGGCATGTCATTAAAGATAGATATCATGTCTTTGAAAAGTCTTAAAATTCCAACAATTTTTAGCCCTGGTATTAAAGATAAAATGCTTATAACTATTTTCAACCATAGCATTAAAAATAAAATACCACGACTTAGAAAAAACTTAAAATTTTGACAAAGTTTCAACCATGGAATTAAAACCAAAGATCATGAATAAAAAAAACCTTACGTTTTTAACATATTTCAATAATTCCATTATGGAAAAAAATTATGACTAAAAAAACTTTAAAAGTGAACACCCGAACGAAAGAGTCATTATACCAAGATTATTTTTTTTTTTTAAATACTAAAAGTATAAATTTAATTTAAAAGCTACTTAAGACAACTTGACAAATTGCAATAAAAAATTAAAATCATGCATCAAATCGACAATGCTACCAAAGGTGAAAACTCAACCCATTGTAATGAAAACTTTAAGACAAACCATGAAATTAACACATTGTGGGGGAAGACTCAATCCATTATAACGAAAACTTTAAAATCAACTATCAAATTGACACATAATGGGATTGGATTACTAGTTGAGTATCGACACAGACTCTATAGGAAACTTTAAAAATTATATATATATATATATAAACAAAAATGAAAAATACAAAAGAAAACTAAAACTAAAACATTGCAAAAAAAAAAAACACAAAAAGTTTAAAAAAATAATAAATAAATAAAAATATATATTAAAACATAAAAATAAATAATAATAAAAACATGAAAAAAAACAAAAATTAAAACATTGAGAAAACTAAAAACTAGAAAAAAACAAAAATAACACAAAAAGTTTTAATAAATAATAGCAATTAAATACAAATATATATTAAAACATTAAAAAAATACATGGCCAAACAAAAAATAACTATAAAACAATAAATAAATAATCAAACATAAAAATGAAAAAAAAAAACAAATTTAAGAAATAAACAAACAAAAATAAAAATAAAAAATAAGAAAATAATTAAAAAAAAACACAATTTAAGAAAAAAATTTTAAAAATAACCAAAAAAGGAAAAATATAAAATAATATTGGATAATTTAAATATAAAAAAAATAAACAAATAAACAAACAAAATAAAAATATTAAATGAAATGAAAAATGTAAAAATTAATCAAGAAAACAAATTTAAAAAATTAATTTAAAAAAAATAAAAAAAAATTGGCAATCAGATGGCCCCAATGAGCGCTTTGGGGCTGCAACTTTTGTTTAGTTTTATTTAATTTAATTTTAATTTTTTTTTTTACTTTTATGTTTTTTTTTATGTTTTTTTTCTTCTATTTAAATTTTTTCCAATGTTTTAATGTTTCTTTTTTAATTTTTTAATGTTTTTATTATTTTTTATGTTTTTCCTTTTTTTAATTGTATTTTTTTATGTTGTTAATTTCTATTTTTAACTATTTTATTGTTTTGCTTGTTTTTTCTTAATTGTATGTGTTTTTTTTTTTTTTTTTTTTTTTTTTTGGGGGGGTTAGATATCATTTTTGAGATTCAAATTTTTGTTGGTTTTACTTAAAATGTTACCTAAAAAAAAACTTCAAATGTTATCATCTTTAGATATAAAATTCATAAATATTTCATGAAAATTGTTATTTTTCCAAATTTTTCATTCTATATATATCATTTAACATGTCATTTTTGGCGAAAAGATCATGAAATACATATTTTTTTAATTATATTTATATCCAAAATGTATGTTTTTTTTTTCCAGTGTTTAAAATTATTATTTTTTACTGAAAATTATTTTATGTGCATTGAAGTATTAATAACAATATATATATACAAAATCCTAACCTCAAAATATTGATGTTATTATTTTTGCAAATTTTGCAAAATAAAAATATAAAAAATTCATTATAAAAAAAATGCAAAGAAAAACAAAAATCAAATGTTTGGAAAACCCTTATAAAATAAACATCTAAGGAAGAAAAACAAGAAGAGGAATAAGAAAATTTGAAAAATAGTTAAATAAACAACATTTTTAAAGAAATGTGCATACTTATGACATAAGAAAATTTAAAGTGTCAAAAATATGTCTTCAAAATAGTTTTTGATGTTTTTCAAAATCCGCATGAAAATCACAAAAAAAAAATGTCTACACTTAATACATTAGAAAGGGGTTGATGCCGTGACTGCCGCCTTTCAAAATAAACATGAAAATCACCAAAAAAAAATGTTCGTACTTCTTGGATACATATAATAAAATTTAAAGTGTCAAATATATTCTCCAAAAATAAAGGTGTATTTTGAATCAACACTTTTCAAAACCGATGATTTTATGCTACCTCAAAAAACGAGTACTCTACAATTCGTATTCGATACTTTACATTGTTCTCAAGAATTTGGTGTGGTTGTCTCCATAGTCTTCCTCGTGAATTTTTCTTACCTTCTTCCTGATGCATAAACATAAGAGTATGCATCAAAAAATTGTTGCCTCGAACCTATATTTGTGCCTCGTACTTTGTTGCTTTAGAGAAAGTGAGTTGCTTGCTCGGAGAGGGGAAAAATGGTCTTTATATAATATTTTTGAGTAAGTTAAAGGTACGAAAATCATGGAGAAAACCTAAACATTTAGAGGGTTGATTTGAATAGAGGAGATCAACTTTATCCTTTGGAGCCAAAATTTTAGCTTTACAAATTCAAATTTCTTCAACCGACATGAAGAACTTCCTGTTTCCTTATTTTTTCTTTTTATGGCACGAATAAAATTCTTGCAAATATATTAAGGTCTCAAATATTCATGATGAATACCAACTATAGTTACAAAACCAACACCCATTACCCTTTCTAACATGGTAAGTGGTTCCATTATCACAATTTTGCTTCATGCTTCAAGCCCCATCTAACCAAGCATGTTTCACCCAAAATTTATCGCCACGTATTTAATATGCACTTCACCTTGCTAACATGGTGGGGGTCCAATATCACTACTCTTCTTGCAAGCCATGGCGCCACAACAATGGCTCCAATACATTTAGAATTTTTATGACTACGATGAAAATGAAAAAAACCCCTCCTTCCCCTTACTAACATGGAAGGGAGGGCCTATATTGGATCTCCATCGTCTCGTCCTCTCGATAAACCACATTGCCTACCTGCATATTTGTCACATGCGCCAACACCTAGTCTCAATATTGATATTTATGGTAGATGAGGCTTTAAACATTGTCCCCCTCCGAAGTATTAATGTTCCTAGCCCTCAGGTTTGTCAACTATTAATAACATGTTTTTATATAGTGGTTCCATTGTTCAGTCATTGAAGCCACAACATATGTGATTATGTATAAGTATTTGTCACGATATCCCTTCATAGATTATTAGAGACTCGGTTAGGCCTCATTCTCTATATGCATGTATATATACACATGCCTCGTGCTATCTTTTCCGGAAGCTCTTATATACTCCCTGCAATCGATCCCATATCTTGCATACATAGTATAGGTTAATTGAGTTAGAGAGGCTCATTATACATCCCGCATGAGGGATGCTTTTTTCGTCCACCCATTCCCTTTAAAATAAAAATTATGTTATAAATAGAAAAATAATGTCGGCTATCAAAAAAAAAATGTTGTAAAGTAATTAGAATTAAGAAAAATGTGAGTAAGTTGTTTAAACCTTATACTTTTCAAAAATATTTCAACAAAAAATTTAAATAGACTATTTGAAGATCTATGTTAGCTAATTTATGTTGATATCAACTTCATATATATATATATATATATATATATATATATATATATATATAGAAAAGAATTGTTACAATAAAATATTTTAATGTTGTATATAAAAAAATATTCCATGTGGGTTATCAATAAAATATTTTCATACAAACTAATATTCATACATACTAAAATATATATTAATAATAAAAAACCAATTTAATTTTATTAAAATGTTCCGTATGTACATGTTAGCTAATAATTTAAATGTCGATTACATATCATTTCAAAAAAATATGTATGTGTCATGAAAAAATATGTTTTTATGGTTAAAACATTTATTTGAAGCATATATAATTTATTTACATTCACAAATAATAATTTAAACAATGAAAAATAACTCATTGTATTTTGCACTCTAAATAAGTTTACACATGAAGAAATTTTTATCCTCTCGCCCATGTTATATATGTACTTAAGATGATCTATGCTAGTATAAAAATAAAATAGAGTTATCCTTCATGGACTGTACAGGTATTTCACCTAACCTGTACTCATATATACATATGTATAATATATGTATATATAGTATGTATAAATTCCATCTCTCACAGATCTTACACTAGCCATAAGGATCAATTATAAACATTCATTAAGACACATAGATTATAGATCAACAAATGATTTTCCTATTTCCTATGTCATTTATAATTTTATAACTTCAAGCTCAAAATTAAGCATAAGAATTGAATCGTTCCTTATAATTTTTACATGTACTTAACATCCCTCCTTCATGTAGATGAAACATTCTAATTTGAATAATTCTTCAACACTTCATTAACACACAATGCATACATGGTATCCAAATGAAATATTAAAAATCCAGAGCATTTAGAAGCTATAAATGTACATGACATAAATTCATAAAGCTACATGAAATTAAAAATGAGTTAATAATCCATGCACCGCATCCTATAGCCACAATAAACATTTTCTAGAGCTATACATTAAATTCCAAGGCTACCCATTGTTACCAGTAAGTTTTCTACCAATGCATTCATTTACAATAAGGAAAATGTCCAAATTAAAGGTTGGACTTCAATTTTCCACCCAATCCAGACTTCTACCACTACTATAATCACTTACAATAGTCAACCTGATCCAGATCTACACTATCTATGTAAATTTCCTTCATCAACAGAGGGCCATACTCATATCTCAGAGGATAGGAATCACTATACATTTAAGTGGTTTATCTGCTAGACCAACACAACAGGTAATCATACAATACCTGGGTGGTTTATCAATTTCAAAAAGCACTTCTAAGAGTAAATATCAACCCAACAATAAGAATATTGGGTGTCTTATCAACTCTATCTCATTAAGAACCCTTTTTAATGTAGTTTCTCAACCCCAAAAAGCAACTCCTAAGTTGTTTATTGGTCAATTATTAAAATCACTCCTTCCCATCTCTTCAAACATTTATCGAATTTCCCCCAAGCTCCGGACACACGATCCATACCTCAATTGGCCGCACCCGTCCCCCCAACCTTGTATTTCAACACTTCTCAATTTTCCCAAGAGGGAAATAAACCTCAACATTTTTATGTAATTTCCATTTTATGATTTCTCATGGGTGCTCTTTCATTCTTCAGAGTCTTCATATATTACCCTGAAGCTTCTTCTTTATTTTTTCTTGATAACCTCCCATAAACTAAATTTTGGTCTCCACACATGCTTATTTTCCTTCCTCCTTAGATCATGGATCTATGGTCCCACTCTTTAGGCCATTACATAAGAATATATTTATTTATAATTCAAAGTATCATTACATTACAAATATCAGTCAGAATTCACTGTGGTAGCTTTGATATTGGTATAATTTAGGCTATATAAGCAACAACACTTTTTTAAATTCTTATGCATGGTTCTTATTATTTATATACAAGAATCTAGTCTTTGCATTTCATTTCTCCCAAAAAGACTATTTTTAAGTTTCAAGTTACCTATTTTCGCCAAATATTTTCAGTTAGACTATATTTCTCTTGTAAATATTTAATGAGAAACCCTACATTTTGAAGAACAAACACCCTTGGATTTTTATACAAATATTTTCTTTACAACATATTGTGAAAATCTATATTCTGTTAAAATTGGCATTGAAATAGTGAATCAAAATGTCATTTCAAAAACCCAACTTTGTACCACCTCAAGCACATCCCTTCTCCCAAACTTGAAATAATTTATGAATGTACTAAATCAATATAATTTCTATGTATTAAAAATAAGATGAACATAATATCTAAGTTAATTTATTAAAATCTTTTTAAACGTGGTGGAATGTTATATTGCATTTATGGTTAATTTGTTTTTGAAAATTCCCAAAAATATTTAGAATATTAAGATTTTTATTTATTTTTATTATTACTTACATAAGTAACCATTATAACTCCTTTTAAAGGCAAATTTTGATTTAGAATGTATCATTCAATAGTGGACCATCTTGTTACTCTTAGAATAACAGAGGAATGTCACAAGAATCTAAATTGATCTCTTTGTTCTTTTATTGATTTTTTTAGGAAACAAATTGACACCAATCCTAAAACACGCCTATGGAAGAGTGACTTAGAAGAGATAGTATTTCCTATTGAGTCAAGGGTTACTATGACAAGGTTATACGAGAATGCTAACTACCAATATTAAGACCACTAAGGGTTGGCCAAAGGAAATTGAATGTAATATTGGAATAAAGAAAGGTTTTTCCTTAATCCCTGCCTATTTTGGCATATACATTGATAAGATAGAAAAGTGTTTCTAATATGTAGGTTGTGTTTTCCCCATGCTCATTGCTATGGTCATAACCCTTCTCCTTTATCCCGACGATATTATTCTTTTGGAAAATAATCTTTAAGATCTTGTAAAGAAACTCAAAATCCTCCATTATTTATTCTCCAAGATGGATATGATGGTAAATACCAACAACACTAAAGTCACGATAATTAAATCCAAAAATATCAGCTATTATAGTTTCATTGATAACAATAACTCGACGTAATCCTTCATTCAAATATTTTGAATCGCATCCATCATAAACTCAAATGGAATTATAGCATTGAAAAAGGCTAAATGGAGGTTTGGGAGCTTTACAGTGGCTTAAAAATAATTGTAAGTCAACAAAACTTTGATTTGTATAAAAATAAGCCTTTGAGACTCTGTCACTTCTAAAAGACTAATTTATATTGATGGAGTTGTATTAGAGTATATACAAAGACTCATGGAGGAATATTGAAAAAAATCAAAAGAGGTTTATGACCTATAACCTAAGGATTAAAGGAAATAATCCATACAATATCCTCCTGATTGAACCAAGTGTTTTTCCATTTAAAGCATGGCTATAATTTGATATCTTATGTATAGAACAGTTATACAACATGGATTCCAAGAGGTTTCCTAAAATTTCTTCTAACTCTAGCCAAAACCTCCACTTTTGACTCAAGAAAAGATGGAATAAGAATAACCATTCTTAGATAGACTATTAGGTAACAGTGAGATCAATTATAGAATTTTGATAAAAATATTATCAAATTTAATGTAAAATTGTGGGAAATAAATAGTTGGAGGGGAAAAGGAAACTACAATACTATAAGGAGGTGATCAACCCTGGTCATTGAAAACAAAAATTTATCTACTTGTCTCAGACTAGTGTTAAATAAAAGGAACATTTCAGATTATAACTAATTCTCATAAGTTTCCAGAGGAACTGCAGGTTAATACCCTAGACAATTAACAAGGAAAAATTGTCAATTAAGCGATTTAAGAGGGTTTAAAATGAAAATAATTGTCTTATATTTGCTATTATACCACATTCAATCTAATTTCAAAATATGTGTACACTACCAATCCCTTCGACTCCTTTAACTCAACAAAATTATGGTGATATGGGAGCGCTTTCTCTCACCATTTTCACATAGAAATAAAACGTATAAAAAATCTTAACTAATATCTTAGCTTCTTAAGGTTTTGTAGACCATATAGATCCTAGTGGGTGCTAATCATCAACATAGATTTCAAATTATTGTAAATTAAGGTCAATAGCCAATATACTCTTTATTTTCTAAGTAAATTACTTGTAAATTCATTTTAATCATGAATAATTTATCCAACTAGATAAAGATATTTTTTTTTTATCAAAATTTTTAGACATTTAACATATATTTAAGATCATTGTAAACTAGGAAAAACCTATAAATTAAATGACTAATTTAACATATATGTATATGTGTGTGTGTGTATCAAAACAAAACCCTCATGATACATCTTAAATAGTAAAAATTAAAAAAATTGATAAGAATTAACTGAATTATAAATTGTTTAATTATTGTTTTATTTATTATAGAAATAATTAATATATGAGTCAAACATATATACAATTAAATAAAACATGTAACAATTTTCTTAATTATCAAAATCCATCCCTACTTTACTATAGAGATTCTTAATCAAACAATTTTGTTACACTACCATAAGTCAATACTGCGATCAATTACCAACACATATTCAAAGAATCCTAATTCACCCTTACATACATTTTTTTAAATTTTTAAATTAATCAATTTAATAAAAGAAAAAAAAAACATCTTCTTTTGCTTCAATACTTAAAAATTTTAGATTTTTTTCTAACTTAAATTTTAAATGAAATTTTCATGTTTGAATATTGCAAAGCTTCTCTCCCCGGAAGGAATTTCTTAACCATAGGCCTTTGTCCTTCACCGCCTGCACCGTAAGGGTTCGAGACCGTGGATGGTGCGGAAAATATTGATAATCATCCCGTTTTGTGTAAGTCATTAGAGTCATTTTTGATTTTTATCATATGAGGATATGTACACAAGTTTTTTTAGACGAAGTATCAGCTGTATTGATCAAACTAGTAGATAGTACATCATGGACCATATATTCTCGTGTCACTCCTCGCAGATGTGCACAAAAAAAAATAAATCCGCACATACACACACACATATATATACAATATTCACTACACTTCCTATAACATAGGCACAAATTATAAAAAAAATGAAACATAAATATTGTATATTCATCTTGTTTCAAAATTTCATCATTGTGCATGAAAAAAACATATTTATGTCTAATAGGAGGACAACATGTAGCAAGACCCATATTAGTTCAGATAAATATAAATAAAAAGAAATTTGTCAAAAAAACATGTATGATAGATCCATATGACTCTAGGTGGTGATTCAAGGGAGTTGTATGGAGGTCGCATCCTACCGTAGGTTATTTTAAAAAGAATGTACCGAATGAAACCTAGTATTGATCATTTAGGCCCACTTTAAGAGAGATTTTTCCATCATGTTAGTCTCTCAGATGTGATGCATTATTGTTCTTTTCATATTGGCAAGGAGGTAGCTTATGTGTTTTGATCCACCCCACGATGTGGTGGTTCAAAAGCAATTAAAAAACATTAATTCCAACAATCATTATCCGGTGAATCACCATAAATATGTAAATTATTTACTCAGAGATTATTGGTAAACCATAACAAACCCCATAGAGCCATACTTTTTTCCCTCCGTGATGGTACCAAGTCCACTTGTCCAATGCAATTTGTAATGTTGTATATTGTTCAAGATAATCCAAGTGTCGCATCCGAAGTGTCCATGTTACCGCACCATCAAAAATCCCACAAGAAAGGTGATCTAAGGGGAAGACGTCAATAAGATAGATATTTTACATTATCAATCGAGCTTGTAGTGTTGATAAACCATGAGTTGATTTTGTAGTAGATCAAAGCTGTGTATATATAATCACATTCCATTACAGTGGAAGAAACGGTTCCTAGCCGTCCACACCTCCTAGAAAAAAGTAAAAGCTAATGTATGGCATCTCCGGGGGAGCACTATCCACATCATTATTCACCTGTCTGAATTTCTATGGAGGCCAAGAGAAGTTTTGTAAGAACTCAGGTAAAGAAATTCCGCATTGTCCTAATAGAAGGGCGGGAAAGAAAAGGATGTGGTTGGTAGTTTCATGATCCAATAAATGTGTCAACACCAACCTAGTCCCCAAGATCCTTCTTCAAGAGATTGTCCCGGTGAGTATCTTATTTCTCCTCCAAGCAAGCCATGAAAAGTAAGATTTTGACAAGGATGGGATTCTTCCAAACATTCTAAACTCAGGAGAAATAATTTAGCCGTAGTTTATGGATGATGTTAGTTATATATGTATCCGCAAAAAAAAAAATGGCATGTTTGTGCATCCTTCCTCCCATAAAATTTGATCTACGTGGTGAATAGGAACAGAACCAAATTTTATGAAGCTTTGGGTAATCTTTCCATGCCAAATCCAACTATCGACTCAAACCCATCTTGTCAGCATTATTCTAGGTGGGGAAACCCTATTGTCATTTTGTAATGATCTTGCATAGAAAAAATATCCCTTTTTGTGAATGACATGTACAAGTTGAAGCATATAGTGTGTTGAAGGTGGGTCGGCTATGTCGACCAAAACAAAGAACGAGTAGATTCAGTTGGTTATGTAGTATTAAAGAAGGTAATTTTCCAAATTTCACTTTTATATATATATATATATATATATAGTAGATAGGTTTCTATTTTTATTTTTATTTTTTTATATAATTATGTTGATAGACATGTTTATTTTTAAATACAATTTTTACAATTTTAATTTAATTAGTATTAAGTTAAATGTAGATATTTAATTCCACTAAACATTTTAAAATGTTTTTTAATAGAAGAGTAAATCAAAGGTAGAGATTTAGTTCAAAAGTAATTACAATTAAATTGATTAATTTAAAAAAGTATCCTATGAATATGTATTATATGAACACAAATTGTGGTTTTAGGAAATTAATATTAGTAATGCATGGTAACAGTAACAAAGCTTCTTTTCTTCTCTATTTACAACTTAAGAACTTTCATCCATAATTAAGAATATATATATATATATATATATATATATATATATATATATATATATATATATATATATATATATCATAAAATTATAATTTAGTTTATTTTTTATATTTTATTATTTTAATTTTGGTAATGTGAGATGTAATATAAACTAAATGTTTTGATTTCTATCAACTTTTAATTTTGTTTTTCTTGGTAATTTAATATTTTATTGCCTCAAAAAATCATGATAACCTTGTACATCATAAAGAAAACCAACTTAAACATGTGTTTTTGTAGGTGGTCTCTATCTACCCAACTATAAACCATATATTTTTTACCACCTACCAATAGAATAATTTTCCCATAATTATAAGAGTTTTAATAATTTTAACATGATTAAAGTATCTATTGTTGAATTGTAAAGCAAAAGACTACAAGCTAACATTCACTTAAATCAAGAGTCCGAGGAAGTGACAAGTGTCACATCTTCGCAATTAGATTCTAGATGAGTTGAGGGAGTGGGATACACTAGATTCAAATACGCTGGATATGATCCATCCTAGCATCCATTATTTCTAATCACACCCGTTGGTTTCTCTAGAAATTTTTACATCTTCCAAAACTTGCAAACATATTATTTATTTTCATGTTCTTCGTTTCCTTCAATGGCCTTCATTTTCCGCATAGTGATATATCATTGAGATACTTATTCCTCCTTCCCCTAGTATTCCAACGGCTAAGAACCTAGTTTAAAATGTCTTCCATAAAAATCGCAGCTTCAGAGAAATCCTCTCTATATCTAACAACAAGGGTTTCCAATTTGGCGCATTTCATTTCAAGTTTCTAGTGATATGGTTGAATGATAAATTAAATAACCCTCTCACCCTATTGTTGGGCTTATTTCGACCCTGTGGGGCTGCAACCTCCTTAAGTTATGCCAACTTTGCATCCTCTTTAGAATTGCATATTAACCAATAGTCGTGATGCACCATAGGTATACACATGTATTAATAGTAAGTACAATAATAAAATGCAAGGGTGAAGAAAATATAAATTCAACATCAAGACAAAGGTTTTTAAGAATAGGAGATTTATGACCTAGGTCAAGAATGGTGTGCATCAAGAAATAGGTGAAAAGGAGGCAATGGTTTTTGTAAGGTGTATTCACCGGAGAAGAAAAAAATCGCAATGAAGGGACATGGCTTGACTGATGTAACTAAGAGAAAGATATAATATTTTATCCAAACCACTGAACCATACAATACTACCTCCAAACCAACACTACAAGCCAAGAAAAATGCATACACACAATTTGGAAAAATAATGAGAGGAGTTCCAAGTTACCTAGTTCAGAGTAGTCTTTACGCACAAAGGTTGCATAACTAGAAAGGATACTTGTGTAACAATTACCTGAAGAGATATCGATAAGCAGTGGTGTTCTAGGGAAGAATGAACAACCCTCCTTGCAGTTTTTTGGAGCCCTGTGTCCCTTCATTCTAGCACAAATATGTCACCCAAAAATCTTAATAACAATTTCAAGTTGATAGTGATTCCCCCAAAGTCGCTTGAAGGATAAACAAAGCATATTTTTCCTAAATTATTAAGTAAATAGTTACTTCACAAAATGACACGATGCACTTACTTTCTATGCCACGACGCTTTGTTTCTGGGATCAAAGCTATTTCCACCAACTTGCATCAAGGTCTGTAAATGCACTAACCCACCTTAACTCCCCATATGTTGCAATCCAAGTGAAATTATATTATCATATACCAAAGATTTTGGTGCATGTATGTAAGTGTTCATGCCACCCTCTTAATTTAATGTTCTCATGTCCACGATTAACGCACCCATCTAGGAATTTTTATTCATGTAAGAAATAATAAAATTAAAATATTATTTTTCATTATAATTAAAAAAAAAAAATTGATATATTAAGATAAACCAATTATATTAATACATGTATCAATCAGCTTGAGTGGAGAGGCTCATTCCAAGAACACAAGATGAGGGGGATGTTCATCCATAGAGTTGACACGTGCCTTTTTAAAATTAAAATAAATTAGGCCTAAAAATTAAAATAATGTCTCTGTTATAATAAAAAAAATTATATATGTGTGTGTGTGTGTGTGTGTGTGTGTGTGTGTGTGTGTGTGTGTGTGTGTGTGTGTGATGAAAAACTATGGTTATAATATTTATTTGGTCCTATTTATGCTCTATATAGTATTAAAAAATACAATTTAAATAATGAAAATTACAAATTATATTTTCACTCTAAAGAAGTTTTCACGTGAAGAAATGTGATCCTCATGTTAAAGCCTTGTTTAAAATGAATCTATGTTAAGTATGAATATTCCTTATTGAAATTTGAATTGTTTGAATGCAGTAAAAATAATCACATATATAGAAGGAATGTTATATATTGTTTTCCCTAGCCATTTATATTAATCATCTTATATTTAATATTTTTTTAGTGTTTTCATATTAATCATAAAATTTAATAACAATTAAATGTATATATATAAATTTATCCACTAATTAAATATCCATATGCAAATATCATACTCTATAATTATGGACAATCTTACCTTTCTGTTAAATTTATGGATATTTAAAATAATTCTATTATAATGACAATGTGTTTTATACAATTTTGATTTGGTTAATGTTTATTTTTTTTTAAGTTATAATAAATTTTAAACTAGAAATTGCACCCAATGTTGCAAAGGAAACTCTCAATATTGCTAAATATATGGAGATAGAGCATGGATGAAGACAAATGTGATATGTTACAATCTAAATGATATAAATAACATGGGGTTAAAAGTAAATTGAACTCCTCTTTCACTATCCTATTTATTTTCACTATCCTATTGATCCGAGTTGCAATATGTCAATTTAGGGAATTCTAGCAGCTTCAACATTGTACTTAGCTTGTCAATGTGTTTTTTCTTCAATCTCGATACATTTTTTGTATACCTTGTACATCCTCTCCCATGAATAATCCTAATGATTTCCTAAGAATTCTCTTTGCCGAATTTTCATACAAATGTACCAATTCAAAATACCGAGGATGTCGTGAGGATAATTTTCTATATTAATCATAAAATTTAATAATAATTAAATTCATATATATAAATTTATCCACTAATTAAATATCCATCTTCAAATATCATACTTATAATTATTTTGACAATATTACCTTCTTGTTAAATTTATGGATATTTGTGCCAATTTGTTATAATGACAATGTTTTATCCAATTTTGATTTAAGTTAATGCTTATTATTTTAAGTTATAATAAATTTTAATTTAGAAATTGCACCCAACGTTGCAAAGGAAACACCTTAAGTGATATAGCATAGTGAGATAGAGCATGGATGAAGACAATTGTGATATGTTACAATTTAAGTGATATAAATAACATGGGGTTAAAAGTAAAGTGAACTCCTCTTCCACTATCCTATTGATTTGAGTTGCAATATGTCAATCTGTGTGAATTCCTAGCAATTTCAACATTGTACTTAGTTTGTCAATGTGTTTTTCTTCACCCGATACATTTTTTTTATACCTGTACATCCTCTTCCATGAATACTCCTAATGATTTCCCAAGATTTCTTTTTTACCCAAGTTTCACACAAATGTAACACAAGCCAAATAACGAGGACAGTCGTAGTGATAGAATCAAATACCACTTGTTTTTTGGTCTAAAATTTCATTAATATGCTTTTTAGAATAACCAACAAACTATAGTGACAAAGTCTTGTTTTTTGGCTTTGGAAATTTCCTTCACCATCTTTGAGATTTCCAATTGACTTAACGTGCAACTTTAGCAATCAAAGATAGAGATTGGTATTCTATTTTTCTCCTCTATACATTGCCATAATTTCCTTACACTTTATTGGTCTGCAAACCCCATTAAGAGGCTTTTAATAAAAACACATTGAGCTAGAGCATTTGCCACATGTTATGGCTTAAAGGATTTCCTTTGACAATCTTCAAGATTTGTAGTTGTCTTAACCTATAACTTTAACAATAAACTTAGAAAGTGATATTTACCTTCTCATGTGTACATTATGATTTTCAACTTGAATTTTTTTAAGGAGCCCTAATGAATATAAATATTTATTACTCCCCGTGTACATTCTAATTGTCAACATAGAGTTTTTTTATGAAGGAGTCAGACCTAGGATAACTTTGACATTTTTTGTGCTAAAATTGAATGTTGTATGACAAATGTGGCGGTGCTTTCCATTTTCAATTAATATATATTTATGAAAACTATATTGTTGGATCGCAATGATGTATCGATTGCATATCCTTTTTTCTAGTTGTAAATGTGTAAATGTGTAATCATTTCCAATCATATCTCTTAGTATACTAGGTTAGTGATATAATTTAACAATTATCATAGAAACATGTATCCGTACTCAAAATTAAAATTAAAATATATATATATATATATTAAATATTTTTATAATATAAATAATGTAAAAATGTGTAATATTTTCCAATCATATCTCTTATTATACTAGGTTAGTGATACAATTTAACAATTAGCTCTAGGAACGTTTCTCTCACTCAAAAATTAAAATTAATGTATTCATACTAAAGAATTCTTATAATACATAACTCAAATCAATAAATATTCAAGTTAAACATATAGTTAAGGAATTAATTCATCTATATGAAAGAAATATATAAAAGGTATTCAACACATAACTCATGAATATGTATGTAAACTCGGTGACAATACATTCATGGGACATAACAAGAATTACCATTTGTGTTTGGAGAGGTGAATAAAAATGGACACACAAGGGATATTATGAAAATTATTATTCAGCTTTAAAGTGGTGAATAGATAAAGAGGCACAAGGACTAGGAATACCATAGCTAGGAACAAGGTGGAAAACGAATATATAGAAAGGTCGAATACATGAGACACAATATATCCACAAGGATGGGAAATAAAAGGAAATAAATGATGCACAACGAAAGAAGCATAAAAGAATAAGATCAAGGGTTACAGGGGATATTATGGATTTTTTTTTTTTTTTTTAAGTGGTGAATAGATAGATACATGAGATTTTAAATGAATTTTTAATAGTTTAGAAACTGTGTGGAAAATGTAACACAGGAAAATTAATGAACAACAACATTAAATCATTTCCAACAGTGTGATAAAATCATGAAAGAAATGATGAAGTGAGCAAGAAGATTGAAAGTTTAGGATGAAAATGTAAAGGCTCAAAGCATAGGTGATCAACTATAAAATTTTAACAATCGAACTATATCGTAGCCAAGTAGAGGAAGTCTACATACCTAAAATTAGTAATTCTCAACTAATTAAATGGAGTGATTTTCTCAAAGCTCTAAAAATTTATTTATTTTTTGTTTGTTAGGTAATGCTAGTTTTAAGACTATTGGCATGTTAAATTTTGTGGTTTGAGTAGTTGTGATTCAAGGGCATTCTGCTTACAAATAACTTAGGAATGACATCTATATTGAAATACAACAACCCAACATGGTCAAATTTTATCGACATAATTTAACATTCTACACAATTTTATTTATATAATTTAAATTAGTTAACAATAATTATAAACAATAATAGATAACATTAACGATGATTGTAAAAAAATTATGATATATCTACAATAAAAAAAATTTTATGTTAGGATAATGTTCCATGTGTCCTTGTCTGTATACAAGGATGTATCACGTACGTTGGTTGTGTGTTGAAACCCAAATATGTACTATCTCTAATATAAAGAAGTAACATTTTTTCCTTCCTCGAAAAACTCATTTAAACTCCATCGTCTATTGCCTAGTTGGCTAGATCATGTTATAACCATAATGACCTAGAGCTTGAAATATCCAATCAATTGTTATCTAAGATTTTGTATGTTATACCTTCGAACTCTAGTTGAAATCTCAACAATCATTTTAGCTTAATCATACTTGGTTGCAAGGAGCATACTCTCTAATATTCCCCGGGTGAAAATATAGGTACTTAAATGCTTATAGTTATTAATTTTCCATACCACCATGTCCGTGAGAGATGTTACAAGCAAGCATTCCTCCTCCCCAATAATTTGTGAACCAAACGTTCCTCCCGGAATGTTAAATTACTGGCAGATTGACTGGGACGAAAAAGGTTGGGTTACACTATTGGTCCCATGGAATATGAAATTAAGTTCATTTTATTGGTTTATTATTAATCCCTACGTTTGAACATTCACTAGCATGGTGGAATACAATAAATTAAAGAGGTTGTTTTCATTGCTTTTCATTGGGTTACTATTACTCTTAAATTTTATTTAATTCAATAAAACGTAACTTAAAATTACTTATTTTAAGATTGATTTAGCATGCTTTGGAGAAAATTGCGTAGATTTGTTTTATAGGCTTTAGATGTTTTATAGGCATTCCATTATAGGAAAATAAATGTTTTATAGCATTTCTCTTAACCGTATAGTTGTTAAATTTAAAGGCGAGAAAATAGTTCATCTGATAAGAAGAGAAGGAATAGAGCAATACGTTCAACATGCCAACCATAAAAAAAAATGGGTCAGAATTTTACAGATCTCATTTTATGATTAATTTTTACAGACTTGGCCATCTTTATTTTATTCAAATAATGTGTTCCAGAGGATTCATCTTATTAATTTCAATTGAAGAACACTACCTGGGATCCATTGTAGATGTAAAATGTCAAAATATCTAAAAATTAAATCGTATAATGCTAATGAGAAGGACCCTTCACAAATTTCAAGATACAGTAAAATGGATTCGACATTTACATGTAATAGGTTGTTGGGATTGAGTATATGTGTACGAATATTGAAATTTATTGTAATTACTCGCATATAAGCTTCAATAGGTTAAGCCGGGATTGAGTATATGTGTAATAATATTGCAATTTATCCGTGAATACTTCATATGTAAGCTTCCAATAAGGTCGTCAAGTCCTATGCCTACATGGTTAAAATATCATTATCCATTAACAATAATCTCTCTCCGTCTTCGTCCCCCAAAACCATCCGTATTTCAGAATGATACAAATATTTTAACCGTAGATCAAACAATGCAAACCAACAAAACATGAAAAATATTTGCAGAGTCCGTATAGATAAATTAGGCATCACCTTAATAGAGCAATTGGATAAATTGTTCCCGACATATCCCATGAAGTGGGTTTTTCCTTGATCATCGATCTGCTAGCCGTAGGAGATGAGCTTCCCAGGTTCATATATCATAATCGGGAAGAACCCTTTCTCCGCACCTGCATCAGATCTCTAGCTCAAGAATGTCCAAGATAGTCAGCGTGTATATGCACAAATTGGAAAATTCAAACTGCGTTAA
Source organism: Pinus albicaulis (assembly GCA_034641835.2). Classification (NCBI taxonomy): domain Eukaryota; kingdom Viridiplantae; phylum Streptophyta; class Pinopsida; order Pinales; family Pinaceae; genus Pinus; species Pinus albicaulis. Next base: position 1,059,204,299 of record CM076579.1, read on the forward strand.
AAATATGCACAATGTGTTAGGCCAGACTAGATTACAAAACCGATCATTAGCGTTATGGGGAAAATTCGAGTCCATAGCCTTTGGTTCAGTATCGTATGATGGCTCTGTCAGCTAACATTGCTCACACTCAAACCCGTCACATCGAAATAATTAGCATCTTGATTTCTCATGCTAATTTATAACACACCATTGTTCTGGCTCTAAACTTGGGATTCGTATCATTTGTGTAATATTAGGTGTTAAGAAAATGCTTCTTGTCTCCACAAAGTTTCAAAGATCAAAGACACTCCGTGGGCCTCCATTATATTCTTATCATATAGCACATCCATTTTTTCCTCCAAAAGCGGATTCCCATTGTATGAATTGGCCACCAGTGTGTGACATGGAAGTATTCTCCAAGAGATTCAGTAGCCTAGGTGCTCCATGTAATTATTTTCTCTCGGAAATCAATTTATGGCTCCCATTTAAAAAATAAACCACTCATGCAAATCCCTAAAGAAAAACATCTTAGCACATGTACTTGAGCGGCTCATCGTATCCAGGAACTACTAGTCACACCCCCATATAGATTATTCAATATTCTTCTTGATTCTTTTAACTCGGTAATACTGCTGTTCATATTTTTGTTTTTAAACTTATTAATAAAAACTACATTGTAAGGAGACGACTTTGGAGAATATTTTTTTTATCAAAATGAAGACCACAAAAGCTATTAAAGATTCAAATCCATGTGCTAAATATTAGAGTTACCCAGCATTGGGTTTCAACTTCAACTATTCCAGACTCATTCTAGTAAACATGCCCGACATGAACCCCCAAAAGTACGAAAATCACGATCTATCAATTTCAAATCAAGCTATCAATTTCGATCGTGCTCCAGTTGACCCTGCAAGTAAGCTATCAATTTCAGATCAAGCTCTAGTGACCTCATGCATCCTCATACGCCGCATTTTGGCCTTGAACTCAAGCCAAAACTAAAAGCAAAATTCCTATAAAGACTTATATGGTTCAAAGAAAAATTATGCTTCCAAGAATCTAGCTCTCCAACTCTCCATTCATCTAACAAATAATCTAAAAATCAAAAGGGAAGTTTTAACCAACCATATACGTATATCTCCTTAAACCGTTTTTTTCAACTACTTTCACTCTTCCAAATACCTTTACTTAGGATGATAAAATGGTTGAACATCCTCCAATCGTCTAACATATAATCCAAAGGCTCAAAGTAATGATAGGTGGGCAAGAGAAAGTTATTCTCAAATAAGAACGCCTTAAGGCGTAATAAAATTAGCCTAATATATAAGTTCAATAGAAGGCAAACGTAAATAAAAGAATCATAATAAACATCAAAACATTACTTTATGATACATTTCTTATTACAAATTAAAAATAAAAATAAAAATAACAAACAAAAATCATAAAATTAATTAAAATTATAAATTTTATTTTAAATAGTATTTACACACAGGTTAGTATTCATTATAAAAAATATTAATATGAGTTAAATGTATTTACATTTGAAAACATATAAGAATATTTTTACTCACTAAGATTCAATTTCCCGACTATATCATGGATATACTTAACTTGTAAAGAGGCTTTGTTACAATATTATAACAATACTTTGGTTTATCAATACTCACACATGCACAAAAAACCATAACTCAATTCATAAGGACACTTGTTCCTATGACATTTTTTTAATTAATCAATTTAATTAAAAGTAAAAAAAAAGGGCATAACTATCAGAAATAGTGAAATAATGAACCATGAAGATCTATGTAATAAAAAAAATCACTCAGAAGGGACACAAACTATCATGGATATGCTAATGGGACAATGATTGATTGAGAGTTAGTTGTTATAACTAGAATCATGATCACATTGTGACTATAAGATCCTTGATTCTCCATTGGTTCCCTTTGTATCTGACAGGACATCATGCCAGCAATTAAACAATCACTAACATTTCCAAATTTAGGAAACCAATTAAGATACCGTGCTGGTGAAAGATTGGAAGCAAGGGTCAAACCAAAAACTGTATTCCTAACAACACAAGGGTCATAATTTGTCAAATGAATCCATAATTTACCATCACTCAAGAAGAGAGATTGTGAAAAAGGATTAGATCCATGATACGCACAAAAGTGATAAGAAGGTGTTTGATCTTGAAGTGTTTGAGAGGGGAATAATCTTCCAACCGAAATTAAATTTTCTTGACAATCAAAATGATAGGATTTCAAGTTGTGTCTATCCTTAAAATATATTCTCCCAAACCTAGGTGCAGCAAGGATTCACAGGATGAAGAATTAACCAAACAAGAATCTTCATCTAATAAAAACGCTATCTTGAAAATTGCGAAAATCAACTTGAAAACATTGAAAGTTCTTTAAGAATGAACTAATAACCAAAGGGGAAACGATGGGGAAATATTTATGTGTGAAAATATGGATCCAATTCATTTCATATATCATAGAAATATTGTGAGAACCTAACATAACCACTGGGGTTGAAGTGCCCCACTTCCCTGATGTGTCTCTAAACTTCTCCCCGATGGTGGATCATCAAACTTATGGCTTAGAAAATAGACAAATAAATGTGCACCACTATCATCATATGTAAGGAGAACTTACTATTAATACCACTATTTTGATCAAACTTAAGATTAAAAATATTATATTCTTGATGCAATGGATGGAAATTGAGATGCATCGCTAGAAAATTCCTCGATCATTTAGAATTAAAATATCTTTCCTCCCGGCATATGAACTATTTGCACTGGAACAAAACTGCGAATAATATATTGAAGATTTTCATCATCCTGACTACAATACGACACCATCTTATACTTCATTGCAACCATGACCATCCATATAAACATCTAAAGGATTTAGAGAGATTGATCGTGTAATAAAATTATCCCACATGTCTCGTACAATGAGTAGTGTGTTAAAGGAGAGGAAAGATGAAAAAGAATCAGCAAAGAAACGCCATTGTAAAATTAGATTTGAACTTGTAAAGACAATGGATTGACATGTGCATGCATGAGATTATATTCATCATCGTAATGATCAAATAAATGCATACTAATGCAACATTTAGATTGATCTTTCTTTTTCTTCAATAGGGTTTACAAAAGATTAAAAAAAAAAAAAAGTATAACTTGTTTCTTTAGATTTTGTATATGAAGATGCATGTCCTAAATAAATTTCATACCACCAAATGATAGAGACTCCCCATCACACAAATGAATATTGCAAGCTATCATAAATGTGTTTTGAATTGATACCTCGTGAATTTGATGTACTTATATATCCATCACCACATGTGTTAATGGAACAATTTATGGCATGATGATGGTTTTCAAAGTATTTACCTAAATGAAGGATTTGAAATCATTTGATAGGTTATCCATATTAAGAGATGTGTGATTAGTCGAGAATTTTATATTTTCATCCTCAAATAGGGAAGAAATACTTGGCATATATTCAACCTCTTTTACCTATACCGTGAAATGCAACTACCTTCTCGTTTCAATTTTTTTCTTCAAACAATCAGATACTTTTTGTAACAATTACCTAAAGAGTGTATTTTTTAACGTCGTATAACAATTATCTACAAACAAATCTTAAAAACATAAAATAAACAATAAATAGAGCATAAAACACAAAATGTGACATATTACGTAGATTTTCCCCAAATCCCAAATCGTGACGACCAACTTGATTTTTCATTATATTCTTTCAGCAGCTACAACACATATATATACATGTCGAAGCATACATAAATCCCAATCCATTAGCCCTGGATTAGAACATAACCGTGTTCCCTGACCGGATCTAAGGAAATACTAGGGCCGAAACCATTGTCCCCCAAAACCATGCGCAAACCTATGCACAAAACCATGGGTGGGTCCACCCATGAGTGGTTTTTCCCATCGAAAAATTTTCGTGGCGTTGTCACCCCATCCGTGACCCCCCGCTCGCGGTCGGGGTGCAATGTACATCGTGATGGGACTAATCGTGGAAAGAATATGTCATATACCCAACATTCTCCCACTTGTTGTTTTCTTTCCGCAGGGGTTACAGGAGAGTTTAATAATCACTCCATCTCTCGCAACACCCATTTTTTCTCCACACCAAGAGAACTTCCGGGTGCTCATAGACTTTTTCAATGCATCCGTAACATTCTTCAAAGTGTCCACCTTTACTAGCAAAAACCTTTATCCTCAACCATATTTCTCACAAAGTGATATTGAACATCAATGTGATTTTTATTTGAATGATAAGAAGGGTTCTTAGCCAAGAAATTTTCACTTTGGCTAATAAGATCTTATCCTTATAGCTTTGTTGCACCAACCCCATACTTGAACACAAATCTTCCGCAACCAAACTCGCTTCCTTTTTGCATGATTGGCTACCATATTTATTCTCGCCTTCCGTAATTGAAAGAGCCACTATTAGTATGGTATTTTACTCATCCAACTGATCGCACTTCTCCGTTAGTCTCAGCCTTCGTGTACCCTATCACCAAGGATCAAAATGGGCTCTTACTATGTCTGGTTTTTGTTAGATGTTTTTCACATGATATAGAAGAAAAACATGTTATAAATATTTCCATCGAAGGAGCTCGTAAGAGTTTGAATTCAGATATCACACTCTCGCAACTGGGCCGGATCGAAGATATGATCGAAATGAATGATTGATTCTTTGTTATGCATGTTTTGAGGCTCGCTTGTTGCACACAGGACAAGTTTACTACAAAATCAGTTTGGCCGTAATTTGACAAAATTGAAAGAGGTTTTTGTCCATCACATATCAAATAACAAAACCTCCTTCATTTTATGCACAAATGTTACTATGTGGGAGATATGTAGATATTTGAAGCTCACATTAAACAAACAAATTTTATGGTTATTTTACCTGCTCTAGTAATTTTAGTGTGGTACCATGTTACAATTATGGAAAGTAATTTTGAGAAACCCAAAGATTTTTCTGTTAAAAATGAGCCAGCATATAAATAAAAACCTCTCTTATTTTATTCACAGTGTCATGAATTGGAATATTTCACTAGATCTTCACAGCCCATTTTTATATATTTAAATTTTTAATGATTTTCTGTTTTAGAGATGATGTTGTGGCACAGATACTGAGCACATGGAAACGAATTTCAAAAAATTTGAGAGAGGTTTTTGTCCCTAACGACCTTATCTTACAAAACCTCTTTTCACTTTTGTAACAGTGTGTTATGGTTCAGAGATAAGAGTTCAGGAAGCTTGACACCTAATTTCATAAATCTGGTCCAAATTTAGTGTAACCGATTCTATTTGAATAAGATGGTTGAGCTCAATTCCCTTATCATTGTGGATGAGAAAATTGTATATATTTGATAAATTTCGCAGTGTAAGGGTTGGATTTTTCACAGAGGAAGGTCAGCTATTGGACTCGTGTAAATTTTTCCTAGAATATTATTCTAATAAAGCTTGTTCTCCGCTTTTAAATTTGGGATTCATCATAAATATTTAATGTGTAGCATGTTTTTCTTGTAAATTCATTTCATGCTTTATTTTTTATGCTAATTTGGTTACAAAATTCTCTAAGGGAAGTGTTAGAATCATTCATGCATGATGCTCCTTTCACAATGATTATGTTGTTGGATGGGTGGTTATCTTTTCGTAATCCATCCGTTAGATGCCCGTTGAGCAACCCTGCTTCTCTCTTCTAAAAGTTGTCACTATAGATCCATCCCCCGACTGATGCCTACGTGGTAGCTGTGTATTTTTCCTTCTTTTTATCTCATTACATATTAATCGTCATACATTGCGCTTACTTTGCCCCAATTTTTCCGGGGCAAGTAACCAACCTCAAATTCATAGCCCAATAGTCCCTTCTCTTGCTATTTTCACCCACAATTTTCAACCAAATCCTTATTCTTCATAGCTAGCCTAAGATTCAATCATTGCGCCCACGTTTTTTTGGCCAAGAGAGAGCCCTTCGGTCCGGGCAGTGGCTAGATGCCGTATCGAAAGCTCGGTCCGTGGTTACCGTGGTGAAAGGCTTCTTCTCAACCTTGACGTTCATTCTCGAGTGCTAACATTTTGATGCCGCTGTCGAGGACTAGGTGACATCTTCTCCGGAAAGATCGTACAAGTCACAGACCGATCGATGGTGGAAAGTAGTCGCACACATATGAAGGCTAAAATCATCTACCCGATGACCTACTGTTTCGCAACCCGAGTTTCAAAGTATTTATGGTGGCTCCACCGGCTAAATGAAGGACTCAACTATTTTCTATTTGTTCAAGGTATTCATGTATTGATTTTCTAATCTTCCTAGTTTTCCTAATAAATTACCAAAGGATGCATATATTTTGAGTAATTTCCTAAATTCAATGGGGAATATCCTGGCTTTTGACTTCTGAACATGTAGCAAATTTTAAAACATTGGTAGAATCTCTTAGAGTCAAAAAAGAGGATGTTTTTATCAAATTGTTCTATGATTCCTTTCAAGGGAAAATGTAGACAAGGGATGGAAAATTTGTCTCCATGATCTATTAAGTCATTTGTTGAGTTGTGCAGGCCTTTCCTTGAAAAATGGATGGAGAAAGAGGGAAGAATTAAAATAGAGGTGCCCTCTATTCAAGGCTTTAGAGAATGGGAAGATATGTGCATGTATAATGAGGTAGATGAGAACTTGCTTCATCTCTTTCTTCTTATTTGAAGTCTCTTGCTTATGTAGCCATGAAGTTAAGCTCAATTTTTGCAATATTTTCCAACAAAATTGAAGAATATCTAACCGAATTGGAGACCCAAATACAGCCTCTGTGGATCTCGGACTGCCAAGTCCCATTCTCGGGGACCTTTTCCAAATAGTATGAATGAAAGGTAAGCACACTGGATGTTTTCATTAATAATTTGTACTGAAGCATGTATTGAGGAGTTGGGGCAGCAACAGAAATTCCAAGTCTTTGATCCCTTGCTGGTGCATATATAAAAACAAATTTCAGCTTGAATAACAAGCGTACTTTTATACAACCAAACTCTCATATGCATGGTCAAGCCAAAGATTTAGCCAGGGAAATTGCTCACACTTCCAAGCAAGATCCTTGTCATGCTTACTTGATTGGTTGGTTCGGCATTAATAAAGATTACTTTTATCTATCAATTTTTCTACAAATTAGGGTAGGTTTCAGTATAAATAAGTTGTTTTGTTACAAGATTTCAAATTTTCCGTATTGGTTTATGTGTATATTATAGTATGTATGTGTTTTTGGATTGGTATGAGTTTTTTTTGGCTTACAAAGGTTTTCTTCTGATCGTATTTCCTAATGGATGAGGCACTTCATCTATGGTTTTCTTGACACTTCCAAGGAGTTTCATCCCCAATAAGGCCGATGTTAGTCTTATCTTTTTGCACTCTCTATCACCAGGGATCAAAATAGGCTCTACTATGCTCTGCTTTATAGATGGTTTTCACATGATCTTCATGAAAACATATTATAAATACTTCCATCGAAGAGCTCGAAAATATTTCAAAACGGTATATCACACTCCCATAACCGGTTTCTCGGATTAGAAGATATGACTAAAATGAATGATTGATTCTTTGTTATGCAGATGTTTTGAGGCCGCCACAAGCACACAGACAAGTTTACTACAAAATCATTTTGGACAGAATTTTACAAAGTGAAAGAGGTTTTTGTCCATCACATACCAAATAACAAAAACTCCTTCATTTTATGCACAAATGTTACTATGTGAGATATATGCAAGGATATTTGAAGCCTCCACATTAAAACAAAACAAATTTTTCGCTTATTTTACTCTGCTACTATTTTAGGAACCATGTTACAATTTATGGAAAGTAGGTTTGAGAAACCCAAAGATTTTTTGTTAACCATGAGCCATATAACAAAAACCTTCATTTTATTCACAAAGTGTCGTGGAATTGGAATATTTGACTAAATTCTCATGCCTTCGCCTGGCGTATTTAAATTTTTAATGATTTTTCATTGCTTTTAGAGATGATTTTAGGCACACAAATCTCGAGTAACTCTTTTCAAACGAATTTTAAAATTTGAGAGAGTTTTTCTCCAAAATGAACTTATCTAAAAACCTCTTCGCCTTTGTAATAGGTGCTATGGTTCAGAGATAAGATTTCATCTTTGACACCCAATTTCTAAATTCGGTCCAAATTTAATGTAACCGATTCTATTTTGAAGAAGATGGTTGAGCTCAATTCTTTACTGCTGTGATGAAAATTGTATATATTTGATGAATTTCGTAGTGTAAGGGTTGGATTTTTTCACGGTGGAGGTCGCTATTGACCGTGTAAATTTTTCCTTGAATATTATTCTAATAAAGCTTGTTCGCTTTTAAATTTGGGATTCATCACTATGTTTAATGTGTAGCATGTTTTTCTTTGTAAATTGATTTCCATGCTTTGTTTTTTCCGATAATTTGCTACAATATTTAAGGGAAGTGTTAGAACCATCCACGCACAATGCCCTTTCATAATGATCATGGTTGCTTTTTTGATGTAGTGGCTATATTTTCGTAATCCATCCTCCGTTAGATGCTCGTCGGTAACTCGGTGTCACTTTCTAAAAAGTTGTCACCGTAGATCCATCCCCCGATTGATGCCTACAAAATGGTGCTGCTTTTCCTCTTTATTCTCTCATTACATCTTTAACTGCTGTACATTGCACTTACTTTGCCCCAATTCTTCCTGGTAAACTAGTTCAAATTCATAGCCCAATAGTCCCTTCTCTTTTGTTTTCAACCCTCAATTTTCAACCAAATCCTTATTCTTCATAAATAGCCTAAGATTCACCATTGCAGCTAAGACATTTTTTTGTTGGCCAAGAGAGAGTCTTCTCTCAAGACCGTGCTTAGATGCCGCATCGAAAGCTTGGTCTATGGTTACCTCGTGTTGCCTTTTCTACCTCGAGGTTCATTCCGAGTGCCAACACCTCCAAATAGGCTAAACACATACCCACTTTGTAGATCTTCTTGGTCCGCATCTCTAGCTCAGCTTCTTCATCAACAAAACCATGAATTTCCAACACTCTTTCCACCTTGCCCTCTCGGTAGCACAAGATATAATCAATAAGGCTACTTCAATGACCGAAAACCTCGCTTCACTTCTCGTCCAATGCTCCTTCCCTCGGTTTGACATAAACCTTTTCTAATACCCCACCGCATGTGCAATGTCTAGTTTAGCATAAACCATTCCATACATCAGCTACCCACCGACTTGCATATGGAACACGGGACATATCCTCCTTTCTTCTACGTGTCTTGGGACATTGTTCACGTATTAACTTACACCTACGGTGAATAGGAACACTCATCGGTTTACTATCCTCGCATATTGAACCTCGAAATATAGTCTCCAAATATTTCCTCTAGTTTAATCCAGCTTCCTCTTTTCCCAATATCTCTTAATTTCATGCCCAAAATATAGTTTGCGCACCAAGATCCTTCTCCATGTCGAATTTGGAGAATGTATTGTCTTTTCAAATCTTGACACTTCTTTGTAATTTCCAATCAAAACATATCATCCACATATAAGACCAAATAAATAACATGGTCACCAATTAATTTAAAATAAACATAATGATCCTCCTTGCTTGTGTTGAAGCCAAGTACCAGATATAGGTATCAAATTTCCGATAGCACACCCTTGATGATTGTTTAACCTATGAAGTAGACTTCTTTAACTCCGCATACGTTTTTCTTCCCCTTCACCATAAAGCCTTCAAAGTTGTTTCATGTAGATCTCCCTCTAGATCCTCGTGAAGAAATTTTTGTCTTCACATCCATCTATTCTACTCAAAAATAAAATGCCACAACATATATAAAAGTAAACTAATAGAAGTGATTCTTAAGTGCAAATGTAATAAAAAATATCACCAAAATCAATTCCCGACACCCTCGGGAATAACCTTTTTCTACCAACTGTTTCTTTTATTTCTCCACCTTTGCCTTCTACATTCATCTTCTTCTTAAACACCCATTTTCTCCCGACCGCTTCTTTCCGTGGCCTAACAAATCCACCGAATCCCATGTTTCTTATTTTCATGCAAGGATTCCATTTCATCAACCATGGCCTCCTTCTAGAGTTTTCCATCCTCGGAATATAATTCCTCCCCGACGGTTCTAGGATCAATGGGCTATAGTTAAATCAAAATTTGAATAGAAATCATATGACTATAATTTTCCTGCTATCTTCTTCTCCGAATCGATCTTCTCATAGCCGGAGTTTGTGGCCCTTCCTCTTCCGAGTCTTCTATTGTAGAGTCTCGATCCATCCTCCTTTAGCTCAAAATCTATCTTCTTAGATTCCTTTGGTAGGACTTCATGTTTAACAACATATTTCACCTCTCTAAACACCACATCTTGGTTTACACAACCTTCCTTATTTATGGGTTCCAAAGCTTGTAATTCTTTAAACCATCCTTATAGCCAATAAAGATGCACTTTCGTGATTCATTATCCAACTTGGTCCTTTTCTCCTTTGGAACATGTATATGCTGTTACATCCAAATACCCTCAGATGTGAAAGAGAGGTTTTCTTACCTACTCCATACCTCATGTGGATTCTTATCCTCCAATGTTGATGAAGGTGATCTCGTTAACCAAGTAACATGCGCTCCACCGCTCGACCGTAATTATTGTCCTAACATAGTACCACCGGCATGCCTCTTGTCTTTCCACGTCAGTTTTTCATTCTTTCTATAAATCCATTTTTTTGAGGTATGGAGTATTCTTCTATCGTGTTATACCACACTTCTTACAATAATCCCCTTTCAAATTCTTCGTTAACTCCCCACCATTATCTATCCTTGGCACCTTTATTTTCTTTCTCTCATTCTGTTTTCCCACTAGAGCCTTAAATTCTTTAAATCTGCCAAAGACTTTAGATTTATTCCTCAAGAAATATATCCATGTATTCTTTAAGAATTCATCTATGAATGAAACATAGTACACATACTTACCCAGTGATGGAACCGACATAGGTCCAAACACATCACTGTGCACAAGCTCTAATATTTTGTTCTCCATCTTAGCACCAGAAGGAAAACTCACCTAATTCTGCTTCCCATATACACAATGTTCCTAGAAATCAAAATCCAGAGAGAAATTATACATACCTTCTACCATACCATTTCCATGCAGTATTTGAAGGCCCTTCTCTCCAATATGTCCAAGCCTTTGATGCCATAGCATGGTCTTTTCTCCAGAGACCGCTAATTTTTCCGCTCCATTTTCTGGAACCACGGAATTGTTGCACCCATCAATAACAGTTCTGCCCTAAATCTTGTACAAAGTTCCAATCCAAAATCCCCGCATTAATACCAGTGCTCCCCAAACCATATCGTAAGTATCTTTCTCAAACATTGTTTTTACACCTTCATCATCCATATTTCTTACAAAAATCATATTTATGGCCAATGCAAGAATATGTAGAACACCATAGCTTCAGCTTGAATTTTCTACATTTGACGATTCTAGCCTTCCTATTATCCCCTAAGAAGAAATCACCACCATCATATTTCTCATACTCGCAGAACCACTCCATATGGGGAGTGAAGTGAAAGGATGCACCCGATTCATTCAACCATGAATCATGATCTACATGTGTATTTGAAGAAGAAGCCAAATACCCATCCCCACCTTCATCCGATGTGGTTTTTGCCTCTGCAGAAGGAGCATCATCAAATCCTTTTTCTTTCTCAGGAGGTTTAGATCTGCAGTCCTTTTTGTAGTGCCCTTCCTTTCCGCATTTCCAGCATACCTTTACAAATTTTCTAGGATATTTAAATCTCCCTCTAAATTTAGATCTCCCACTCGAAACCTTATGCTTTTTTCTATTTTGGGACCTTCCTCGTACAAATAAGGCATCTCCATTCTGGCCCTCCATATTTCTTTGTCTCATTTCCTCCAACAGCAAGGCTGAGACAATATCATCAAAATTCAAGGTAGGTGTATTGCTACCTATTGCAATAACTAGACTGTCCCACGAATCTGGTAGATAGCACAACAAAATGATGCACTTAAATTCATCTGAGATTTTAATATCAATAGATGATAGCTAGCTTACCAAAATATTGAAGGCGTTCAAATGCTCTGTCACCGAGTCTCCATCCTTCGTCCTCAGGTTATACAACTTTCTTTTTCTGTAGGAAAAATTTATTCACCAGAGACTTAGATTGGTACAAAGTCCCAAGTTTTTCCCACAAATTCTTCGTCATAGCTTCCCCAAATACATTCAACAATACCAAATCTAAGACACACAATTGTATTGTTCTCTTCACCTTTCAATCCAACTTCTTCTAGTCTTCATCTGAAATTGTGGTTGGTTTATTACCTGGATCTACCATGATCCATTGATCTTTATCCACCAGCAGGTCTTCCATATTTAACTTCCACAGCTCAAAACTCTGACCATTAAACTTATCGATCTCTATCTTTCCACTGCTTGCCATCTTCTTTCACCGCAAGAATCGGTCCCATAGATCTCCCACTGAACAGGGTCTACCTCAAGCCTAAGAAAAAAACCCCTGAGCAACAAAGGCATCCCCTTGAAGCTGAAATAGCTATAATACCAAATGTAGGTTTTAACCTTGTACAGAAATTATCTACAAACAAACCTTAAAAACATAAAATAAACAATAGCGAGAGCATAAAACATAAAATAAATATACACCGAGATTTTCCCCTAGATCCCAAATTGGGATGACCAGCTTGATTTTTCATTATATTCCTTTCAGTGTTACAACACATATATATACATATCGAAGCATACATAAACCCCAATCCATTAACCCTGTATTAGACCATAACTGTAGTTCCCTTGACCAGATCTACAAAATACCAGGGGCTGAAAACCATCGTCCCCCAAAACCATGTGCAAACCCATGCACAAAACCATGGGTGGGTCTGCCCACCGAAAAAAAAATTTGACCCCAACAGGGGGGGCTGCCACCCACTATGACCCCCCTATGATGCCCGATGCAACATACAACGCATGGGACTAATCATGGAAAGAATATAACACATCCCCAACAAACAGAGCCTGAGAAGTAGTGGTGTTCTAGGGAAGAATGACCAACTCTCCTTGCATTTTTTTGGAGCCCTGTGTCTCTTCATTCTAGCACAAATATCTCACCCAAACAGCTTAATAACAATTTCAAGTTGATAGTGATTCCCCCAAAGTCGCTCCAAGGATAAACAAAGCACATTTTTTCCTAAATTTTTGGCAGATAGTTACTCACAAATGACACAATGCACTTTCTTTCTCTACGCCATGCCGCCTCCACTGGGGACCAAAGCTATTTCCCCTCAACTTTGCACTATGTCCAAATGCACTAACCCACCTTAAATCCTCGTATGTTGCAATCCATGGAAATTTTCTTATCATATACTCACATTCTTGTGCATGTATGGGGGTGTTCATGCCACCCTCTTAATTTAATGTGCTCATGCCCACTATTAACACACCCATCTAGGAATCTTTATTCATATAAGAAAATAATAAAAGTAAAATATTATTTTTCATTATAATTAAAAAAATTTGATATGTTAAGATAAACCAATTATATTAATACAAGTATCAACTAGTTGAGTGGAGAGGCTCATTCTATAGCCCAGCATGAGGGGGGTGTTCATCCATAGAGTTGACAGGTGCCTCTTTAGAATTTAAATAAATTATGCTCTAAATATTAAAATAATGTGTTATATATATATATAACACATTATTTGGTCCTATATATACTCTATATAGTATTCAAAAATAAAATTTAAATAATGAAAAATTACATATTATATTTGCACTATAAAGAAGTTTGCACAAAAAGAAATGCGATCCCTCTTTGCTCATGTTAAATCCTTGTTTAAAATGAATCTTTACTAATTAAGAATATTCCTTATTGAAATTTGAATGGTTTAGAAGAGTAAAAATAATCACCTGTATACAAGGAATGTTAATATATTGTTTTCCCTAACCATTTATATTAATCATCTTATGTTTAATTTTTTTTAGTGTTTTCATATTAATCATAAAATTTAATAATAATTAAATTTATATATATAGATTTATCCACTAATTAAATATCCATCTTCAAATATCATACTCTATAATTATTTTGACAATCTTACCTTCTTGTTAAATTTATGGATATTTAAAATAATTTATTATAATGATAATGTGTTTTATCCAATTATGATTTGGTAAATGTTTTTTTTTTTTTTATAATAAATTTTAAATAAAATTAGCCTAATTATATAAGTTAAATAGATGGTAGACATCAATTTAAAAAAAAAACACAATAAACATCAAAGCATTACTTTATGATACATTTTTTATTCCTAAATTTATAAATAAATAAAAAAAGCATAAAATTAATTACATTACAACTTTATTTTAAATAGTATTTATTAATATTATTATTATTCATTATAAAAATACTAATATGAGTTAAATGTATTTACATTTTAAAAAAACATATAACAAGATTTTTAGTCAGTAAAATTCACTTCCACTATATCATGGATATGGCTAACTTGTAAAGAGGCTTTGTTACAATATTATAGGTCATTATCATGGTTTATCAATACCACATGCACAAAAAACCACAACTGAATTCATATCACACTTGTTGGTATGACATTTTTTATTAATCAATTTAATTAAAAGAAAATCAATTTGAGTTGGACTTCTTGCTCATCGTATGCATGGTGTCTAATGTGATGGGATTAGTGTGGTACTTGGATAGTAGTTCATATTTCCACATAATGGGAGACAAAGAACTTTTCAGTATCTTGGAGGAGAAGGATCTCCAGATGCATATCGAAATGGGTGATGACGGGAGGTATAGCGCTACTAGGATTGGTACAGTGACTTTCTAGAAACATTCAGGAAAACCCTTCTTATTAAAAGATGTCATGCATGTACCAGGCTTGGAAAATAATTTAGTTTTAGTTGCTATTTTGGAGGATAGAGGTCATGATGTGGTTTTTAGTGAAGGGAAATAATTCCTTCATCACAAAGCCACTAGGCAAGCCAAGAAGATTGGGATTCGTGTGAATAATCTATACAAACATGATGTAGAGGGTTGTGCAACATTGATAGATAAAGAAGACAAAGTCAGGATAAGGGTGAGTTATGGCATAGGATATTGGGCCATCTACACCACACAGATTTGAAGGTCATGCATCAGATTTCTATGGGGATTCCAAAGGGTACTCTTGTGTAGATAGACACATGCAAGGGATGTACCATGGGGAAGTATGCAAAGGCCACATTTCATGAGAAGGAGAACCAATAAGTGGAAATCCTTGGGAGAGTTCACTCATATGTGTGTGGACCATTCTCTATAGCTTCGAAAGTGAATCACAGGTATTATGTGATCTTTGTGGATGATTTTTCTAGAAAGTGTTGGATCTATTTCATGCAGAAGAAAGATCAGACGTTCTCAAAATTTTGTGAGTTCAAAGTACTAGTTGAGAGAGACACGGGGAAGCATGTGAAGGCTCTGAAGAGCGACCATGGTTGTGAGTACATCTCCAATGAATTCAAGAACTTTTGTAGAAAAGAAGGAATTCGGAGAGAGCTTATTGTGCCTCATAACCCACAACAGAATGGGGTCGCAGAAAGAAAGAACAGAACAATTGTGGGTGCAGCATGAGTGAAGTTGCATGATCAGGGCCTATTTTTTCATCTGTGGTCATAGGCATGCAACAAAATGGTATTTGTAGAGAGCCGTAGTCCTCATCGGATACTTGGCATGCGTATACCCAAGGATGATTTTTCTGGTAAGAAACCTGATGTTTCATATTTTAAAATTTTTGGCTCATCTGTCTATTGCCACGTGACCAAATATTCTAGGAAGAAGCTAGAACCAACAGCTAATATTGGGATTTTTTTGGGTACACTGACACTCCCCACAACTATCGGGTGTATTTTCCAAACAACAGGATGACTTTTGTGAGATGGGATATCAAATTTTATGAGAAGAAAGCCATGCAATTGTCCCTTGCAAGGGAGCTTGATTTTCATGCAGATGAGGAACTCTTGGTTCCAAAGGATGAACCTCAAGATGTGGAGCAGCCACATGCAGAGGATCATGGAGTGGTAGAAAACACTCATGCAGATCCATCCACCAGATATGATAGAAGGCGCACCACAGAAGCTAATAGACTGAGACTTGATGCGACAGAACATGTAGGAGCACCTACTTCACTGCGTAGATGGAGAGAGTCTATAGACAGGTTTACTAGATACATGGCTCTTATGAGCAAGTGTATTGTGACAGAACCATCCTCTTTTGAGGAAGCAGTGTAGCAACCAATTTTGGTTGACGCCATGGTTGAGGAGTATGACTCCATTGTCAAGAATAGTGCATGGTAAGTTGTCCCAAGACCAGTCGGAAAATTGGTGGTTGGGTCTAGATGGATCTATAAGGTGAAGCAAGCAGTAGATGGGAGTGTGGAGAAGTACAAGGCTAGATTTGTAGCACAGGGATTCTCACAAGTTGAGGGGATTGGCTATGAGGATAATTTTTCACCATTTGTGAGGTACTCATCGATTAGATCTATCCCTACACTCTCAATGCAGAAGGGGTGGTAGATACATCAGATGGATGTGAAAAATACATTTCTCAATGAATTTATTGAGGAATAAGTGTACATATAGTAGCCAGAAGGTTTTGAGACATTTGGTGGTGAGTCGCATGTGTGCAAACTCAAGAGAGAATTGTATGGGCTGAAGCAAGCACTTCGTGCTTGGTACATTAGGATTGATAGTTATTTCAATGGGTTGGGCATCACTAAAAGTGAAGTGGATGCAAACCTGTACCAGATTGTGGTTGATGGTAATATTTTTCTTATCGTACTTTATGTTGATGATCTTATTTTGATAAGTGATGAGCATCTCATAACTTCTTGCAAAGAGGATCTTTCAAGAGAGTTTTAGATGAAGGACATGGGACTCCTTCACTATTTCCTTAGTTTTGAGATATGGCAGCATGATGGTGAGTTATTTTTTTCTCAAGGTAAGTATGCCAAAGAGATTCTTATAAAGTCTCACATGGAAATTTGTAAACCCATGGAGAATCATCTTGTAAGAAACTAGAGGAAGGAGGATACTACTCTAGGTGAGGTAGTGGACTCTATTGTTTACAGACAGCTTGTGGGTTCACTAATGTACTTGGTGAACACCAAACCAAACATTTGCGACGCAGTTAACCAGCTGATTCAAGCTATGGTTAAGCCGACCAAGATCTTTTGGAAGCTGGGGGAGCATGCCTTGAGATATCTCAGGGGCACTAGAGAGTATGGTTCATGGTACAGATGGATAGAGGGAGTGAAGCTTCAAGGATTCACCGATGCATATTAGGCAGAAATTCCATCAAACATAAATAGCACATCAGGAGGGATATTCAGGATAGGACCGACAACATTTTCTTGGTACTACAGGAAGCAGATATCTGTGGCACTCAGAGTACATGTTAGCCATTGAGGCTGCATGTGAGGCCATGTGGATGAGAAATATTCTTGTTGGTTTTTTTGGGCATCAGATGGATCTGACGGTGATACATTGTGATAACTAGAGTTGCATTAAGGTCTCGGTTAATCCAGTATTCCATGATAGGTCCAATCATATAGACATCTGGTACCACCATCTTAGAGATTGTGTTCAGAGATGAATTATGTTACTTCAGTACATTCCCATGGAATATCAGGATGCAGATATTCTTGTGAAGGTGCTCACCAGGAGAAAATTAGAATACCATAGAGGTAGGATTAGCATAGTTGATAATCCCTTTCTTGTTGAGAAAGAGTGTTTAAAACTCAACAAGAAATGTGTGTCTAATTTAGTTTTCCCTTAATTAAATTGGACAATAAAATGTAATCTTATCTCATAATCACTTGTAATAGTTAATTGAGTGTGATAAATTCAGTTACCTCATGGAATTAGAGTTGAGGGTGGTTGGTGAGGCATGCAGAGTTATTCTATTAGTTATTGAGTCCAAGTTTCAACTAGTGCATTAGTTTAATGCTTGAGAAATAAGTTAACTCAATTAATTGAGTTAAAATTAGTTTAACTAGTTGTAACTATTTTTTGCACTAGTGAGAGGTCAATTGAATTAGATCAGATTTAATTCACATGCATTGATCTATCATTTAACTGATGATTTACTATTAATAGTTGCATGCATGTCAGTTCTGATGGAGACCCAGTTGAGACACAGGTTAAAGGAATGTTAAATATCAGTTGTATTTTTAGTAAGTTTCCCGCATGCAGTAAAACACCATTAGGATTTACCATGAGCATTGCGTGGTTTTGGAAGGCTGAAATTCCTAAATAATAGGGATTGCATTCCACATGAATTGTGCAAGAAAGGAAAACTGAGCAGAGGCTGAAAATTGGTTAAGTGTTGGTCAATTTTGTCCATATCAGTGTGAGACAATTGTGAGAGTGCAGGAGACTCTTGTGAGAAGAGTGCATTGTAATTGTTTCATGATTCCTTGGTGAATATACAATAGAATATAGAGGGGTTTTGAGCAATAAGCTTTCCCTAGGAAAATATCAGTGTTGTGGACTGATTTTCTTCTTTGTTTACCTGTTGTGATTGGCGATCATGATTATTTTCTGTAATTAATTTGTAGAAGGATTCAGTATCTTGATTTATCATATCACATGATCAGATTGAACCCATTGGGATACATATTGTTTGTATAATTTCTACAGTTAGTATTTGCTCTAAAATTTATTTGTTGAAGAAGGAAACAATAAAGAGTTAGTAACAGTGTGAGAAAGAGCTATCTAATTCATAAAATAATTCTAATCTATTATTTAATAGTAGGGAGATTCCCAAAATCCAATGAAAAAATCACTCCCAATCGACCAACGCACTCCAAAGTGGGCCTAGATCCTCGGCAACGCATCCTTGCATAGGAGTAGATGCTCTGCAAAGCAGTTACAACTGTCTAGGGGTGCGTTGATAGCTTGATAGTGTTAAACACATGTATTGTAAACACACACGAGTAGGAAAGATAGGCATGAGTTGTTATTACCATTAATATGATGTATATTTATAATACAATGGTGTGACTCTTGGATTCCGCATTCCAAGGTCACTTGGACTCCTTTTTTCCATTCGTCTTCCACACCTACCTAGTCGACCAACGCACTCCAAAGTGGGCCTAGATCCTCGGCAACGCATCCTTGCATAGGAGTAGATGCTCTGCAAAGCAGTTACAACTGTCTAGGGGTGCGTTGATAGCTTGATAGTGTTAAACACATGTATTGTAAACACACACGAGTAGGAAAGATAGGCATGAGTTGTTATTACCATTAATATGATGTATATTTATAATACAATGGTGTGACTCTTGGATTCCGCATTCCAAGGTCACTTGGACTCCTTTTTTCCATTCGTCTTCCACACCTACCCATATAGGATTAGGTGTACAACATTCTCCCCCTTAATCCAAAGGGGTATGTGTGAGTTCAAGAAGAGGGTTGTAATACAAATCTGCAAAGTATGCATGGCATCACTTAGGCTTAATTAGCTCTCTAAAATTTTGGCATAAAGAGGTGTTTTAAGGATGACCACCAACAATAGAACGCTTAGTGCAGTTCCCAGAACTCTTCCAAATCTGGCAAGAAGCTGAGGTCTTCTGCTAGAGGAAGTGTCCCTCATATTTGAAGAGGGATACCTTCAACCTAGAGGAAGGGATTTCTACAGCCTGTGATGGTTTAAGGATTACCACCAACACTGGAATGCTTAATGCATTTCCTGGAACTCTACCAAAGCTGGCAAGAAGTTGAAGTATTCTGCCAGAGGAAGTGTCCCGAATTATTTGAAGAGAAATAATATCAACCTCGCATGGATGATTTAAGGTTTTCCACCAACCAAAGGAATTCTCATGGGCATATGTGTCTCTAGCTATGACTCTGAATCTGGAATGAAAAATTGTGGCTCATACTCACTTGAGTTGTTGTGTCTCTGGCTACAACTCTGAATCTGGAATGGCATATTTTGGCTCAAGCTCGCTTGAATTTTTGTGTCTTTGGCTACAATTCTAAATCTGGAATGAGAGATTGTGGCTCAGGCTCGGTTGATGTGGCTTCAAAGCTTTTATATGACCACCATTTCCCCCCCTGTTAGGTAAAAGGTGAGATGATGTCGAAAACTCAACTGCAAGATTTTTCAATATTCTAGAACAAGTTTTGACATTTGACTTAAACATCTTCTTGGCTATTGATGCCCATTTCCAAGAATCGATCCATCCAAGATGAATATTTTTTATTGCAGGAGGATTTTTTTCTGAAGCATCTGTGTGAAGAATGGGTGTGCCAACCACAGTGCTTTCATCAGTGAAGATCAAAAAAATGATCTTTCATATGGCCAACTTGATCACAATGTTGGCATTTTTCAATTTGTTGTTGTTGATTTGGAAGAGAAGTAGGATTTGGAATAGATGAAGGTGAACTCTCATGAAGAAATATGGCACTCTAAAATTTTATGGGCTTGGAGTAGTCTGAAATATGAAAGGATAACTCCTTGTCATATCCAAGACCTATTCTGTGATTTTTATGGAAAAGCTCTTCCCAAGGTCTGATGATGGGCTTGGGAAGTGCAGGCTAGATGTTTTCTTATGTGTGAAAATCTTCTCTTATACTATGCATTGAATGTGAATTAACCACAACATTATTGGTTTTCTTCTTATGGGAGTCTGTTTCAATTTTTTGAATTGAAATGGGTTCAAAATGATGACTGCACTGTTGTAATTCTACTTGTTGAAGCTGAGATTCAAGCTGCAAAAATTCAATCTTCTCATGTGCATTTTGCAGACAAGACTTAATGTCAAAAAGAGAGGTTTTCCTTATTTTAACCATCCCATAAATAGTGCAATGTATCAAAGTATTCAATAACTCCAAAATTTCATCAACTTTGGCCATTATCTTAGCAAAAGTGAATGATCAATAATCCTAATACACAAACACCAACTTTTGAAGATTTCAAAAAATGAAGAATACCAGCTCTCCATCAAAATATCATTGAATATATAATGCAGATATAAACAGTCCTTGAACCATATATTGTTTCCATGTAGAACATATCATTCTTCATAGGCTATTAAATATCCCTCATTCATCTACACTTTATATAACTCTAGTAAAACTAAATTGTCAGTCTTTGTAAAAAAATAATTGGTTGTCTTCAAAAAAAAAATCTTCAACTAAGAGTGTAGGCTCTCAATATTCATCCATGCATCATACAATTGCATAGCTATCAAAAAAATACCACATACCAATATAACATATGGTATTAAAAAAAAAAACATCGACATACTCCCTTTCATTCTTACCATATACATATATTATATACCATACACTTCTATGGTAATAGAATTTCAATATGTATATGAATCCACCATACTTAAATCAACCTTCTTAAATAGTCCTCTTAAGCTTATAGCATGGGCACATTTAAAAGCATTAAAAAATTCAACCCACAACATGACATCCAAACTTAGAGGAATCGGTCCACAACCTGGTTACCAAGAAGAGAGTCACAACACACTTAATGGTGTATTGAAAATGTAAAAATATATTTTAAACCATGGTAGGTTACAAGGATTAATTTTTCAAATGAATTAGGATCGACAGTGGTAATGGTAGTCGCCCAGCGTTCATACACTTCCCGAGCACTGTTACGGTGCGATTGTGCTATCAATGGAAATGGAATCCAAGTGTGGGGAAAATGCACATGTCTCAGATCAATACTTCCTCCTAATATATTGGGGAGAATGGTGTTGAGGGAGGATGGGTCATTGATGGCTGTTGTGGGCGTCACATGTGTTATTGGGTAGGATTTCTTGAGCATGTTGAATGGCATGAATTCGATGGTATAGGAGGGGAATTTGTGCAAATGGGAGGGGTGTAAGGAGTTGGAGTGCCGGTAGAATTGGAAGGAGTTGGAGTATGGAGGGAGATGAGTGCTGAAGGAATGGTGTAGGGGCACTGAAAAGGCACGATGGAGGGTGGAGCGAAGGAGGGCTAACTAGGCGTATGGAGTCACTTCAAGAGTAGGGATAACGAAGCGTTTTGGTGTAGGTTTGTAGATAGAATATCTCAGAGTAGAAGAAGTGAGATTTAATGCATAAAGACATTCAACCTCCCAGGATTTCAAACAACGCACAATTTAGCCAATCAACACACAACATATAGAAAACTTATGCAGCGATTGCAGTGGTATGCAGCATTTGCAAGTTTGAATGGTAGATGACAAAATGAAAGGCTTAAAATAGCAGGATGAATTCAGAGCGCGGGATTGACAAGACAGTCATAACAACATAAAATGATATTTCAGTGCTAGAAGGAAAATAATGGTGATTTTGAGTAGTGCATGTAGGAGTCATAATAGAGGAGCAATGTGCAGAGGTCGAATTTTATGCTCAAACACCAGCATTGTCAATGGAACATGTAAATGCATAGAGGAAGGCCACTTATCATGGCTCTGATACCATGTTAAACACAGGTAATGTAAACAAACACAAGTAGGAAATATAGGCATGATTTTATATTGCCATTAATATGATTTATATTTATAATACAATGGTGTGACTCTTGGATTCCACATTCCAAGGTCACTTGGACTCCTTTTGTCCATTCAGCTTCCACATCTACCCATATAGGATTAGGTGTCCAACAGATAGGGCACTTCAACTGGCATCTAAGCAGTGAAAATTTCATGAAGGAAGACCATCAATGTGATGACTTGTTTAGGGCATGTAGTAGCCAATTTAGAGTATTATAGACCCTAATGAATACTGATCTATGTTTTGGGATGATGCCCAAATCGACCTATAACATATACTATTATTATTATTATTATTATTATTATTATTATTATCAGGAAATGGCTTATGAATCAACTAAATTTCACTACTATAGTAGACACATTGGTTTCATGTCATTTAAGTGATTATCATTGAGATTTTCTTGTTATTAGTTTGTATCCTAGGTTTGAAGAAGTTGACTATACATTGATCAAAGGATGGTGTGGTCTTGCCAAAATGTTGTCTATTTTAATAAATTACACTATTTTGACATAGTGTACTTGAAATTTATTTAATGAGAGGAGAATTCATATTCAATATTTAATTTATATTAACATAAAATCAACATTTAATTTTGACGACAAATGTAATAGTGTGTCTTTAGAATTTCAACATGTTGTAGTAGTAGAACTAAGTTCGAAAACTATCCATTTTCCCATCATTCCCCTTCTCATTTATTTCTTAGAAATTCCCAACCACCCATATATTTGAAAACTCCTTGCTCCTCTCTTCACCGAATTAAATAATATGGTGTTTTTCACAAGATCTCTATTAGAAATAATTTATTGATTATCACACCATCTAATCCTAATTTTATTCTAATATATTATTATTTGAGCCCTGTTTAATATAATATTTTTTATCCTTAAGGATACTATCTACATTGGAAATCCTACTAGAATTGAGCCTCAACTTATTCTTATCACCAAATATTATACCTATTCCAATCATAATTTTCTCTTTGATAACAATTTCCATGTTAAGGATCACTTAGATATAGTAATTATCAACAATGATATTTGAAAGAAACTTATCTCTACTGCCCTCATTAAAAAAAAAATTGACCCCACAACCCCTCATCCCCACCCTAGGGGACCAACCATCATTTGTTTCTTATAAATTTAGTGTCTTTTACCAATAGATATATTTCAAATATTCTGGATAAGAGTTTGGGTTCAAGATTCACCGTTTCAGTGGATTTCTGAAGACACTGGATATCTTATCCATCTTATCCAGTATCTGTTGGATACCCTCCATATGAAAGTTAGTATGTGCAATATCCCTATAGTCCATATGTTGGGGGGCCACAGATGTTCGGTCCTTATTGCAATACTCCGTCATATTTAGGTCCATCATATGTTGGAATGCTTGTTTTCCAATGGAAACCTACTTTTCATGTTCAGCCATAAATGGTTGTGTATCAATATCAACCATCTGAACCTATTGTGTATGCGCCTACTACGCCTGTCATTTCTTCTATGGTTGTTGCTCAGTCTGCATAAGCGAGTCCTTCCACCCATATCCATCAAGTTTTGGGTCTACAAACTCAGTATTCCCAAGCTATTATTCAACAACCATATGTATCGGGAATTTTGCAACCGTAGGGTAGTTTAAATTTTTCACAGGTTTCTGCTGGTCCTGTATATTCACAACTAGGTGAAAATAATCCTGGTGGGCAACCATTTTATAAGATACCATGTTAGCCGCAGCAACCATGCCCACAATATCAGGCTTATCCAAGACCTGGTCAACAAGCCTACCCCTATCTAGGTTACCAACAATAGAATCCATTTGTTGGTATGCAAATTCCTACTGCTCAGGAGATTCCATCTTATATTGGTTACGCTCAACCTAACTTTAGTCGATAGTTGTCATTTGTTGCAAAGTTAGAATTACCGGATATAAATCAGCTCACCAATGATCCAATTCATTATTTACCTTAGTGGCTGGTGATTCCACATAAATTACCCTCAAAAATTCCAAAATTCAATGGAAATTCTAGAGAAGAGCCCTCTATGCATGCTATGACTTATCATTTATTGTGTTCATAAAACTCCTTAAATGATGATTCTGTTAGATCGCATCTTCTCCACCGAACGCTTACTAGTCTGACTACGAAGTGGTACATTGAATTACCACGAGCTTCATTTGATAACTTTACAGCTTTAGCCACTACCTTTTAACCCACTTCCAGTTACCCATCAGATATGAAACTGGAATGAAACTTTTGACTAGCTTTATACATACCACTACTACTCATATATCCGATCATATACATGAGTGGTGCCTTCGTCGTCAAATGGTTGAAACATTTGTTCTTGATAAAATTTTAGCTAAGTGGTTTATTAAGTCCTTGTTTCCATCTATCACTGAGTATGTGGCCAAAGGCGGTGTTGTCACTGAAGAGCAATTCATTGCTCCTGCCTAGTATCTGGATATGATTTACACTTAGTATGGCACGCTCTAGGAAAATATTCCAAATAGGCCATGGCCAAATTTTACTATTCCTCCTACTCCATCTGGTCAGGACATTCATGTCAGTGATGGTGTGATTAGTTCTGTTAGCACTTCAGTAGCAAGTCGATTTTTTGGTCCTACACTTGTTGTTTCAAACAAAAACCCTACTACATCTAATCCTACATCTTCTTCCAAAATCCATGTCGTGTCATCTGAAAAAGGCAAAAGTGATAAGAAACTAGGAATTATGAAGAAGGGGAAAGACAAGAAGAAATCAAATTCACCCTCACAAGAAAAATCATTTGATTCATCTGGTTCTTTACGGAAACCTTGTTACCCTTGCTTGATATGTAATGAGGAGCATTTTACGCGAGATTTTCCTCACCGCTCGGAAGTCATAAATCTTCTTAAGACTTCTACCACATCTGCAGTGTTTAAAAATCATTTTCCAAACCTAAAAACACATTTGATTGCGACGGATCCTACTTCTAGTTCGCAAGTGCTTATGCTATCTATTACAAAGCCTAAAACTGATGTTTTGGTGTTTACACGAAGTAAATATTACAGTAATCTATTGTCATCATCCAATGGTCAAGATACAAATCAACCTACCACTTCGACTTCGACGTCATCTGACTTGGCTCTACCTCTTATCCTTCCATAGTTAACAATAAAACCACTGAAGGGAGTAGTTCACAAATCGACATTCAACCCTCGAGCCCGTGCAACTCAAAATTATAAGGTAGTAGAAGATTTTCCACAATCACCTTTTTTTATGTCAGCGCTTGAGGTACTTCACAATTGTCCCTCCCAGAAGTAGGCCTTGTTGTCTGTGATCAGTTCAATAGATCGGATGGATTCAAATCTCGTAGTATTTAATCATGCGGACTATGTGCCAAAATTACAAGCAGAGTTAGGATTCTTGATTCAAGTACATGTCCTAAATCACCTCATTCATCACACTATCATTGATTAACACGCATCTACTTGTTTCATGTTAATGAGTTGCTAGAAGTCACTTGGTTTTCCGACTTTGTCACAATCACCTATGACGTTGAAAGCTTTTTACAGGCACACATATAAGCCTTGTGGAATTTTGAATAACCTGCAAGTAGAACTAGGGGGGAAATTAGTTACTGTTGAATTTTAGGTTGTTGACGAATCCCTCGACCACAACATATTACTTGGAAAACTATGGTTTTACACTATGGCTATAGTAGTATCTACTTATTTCCATATGATCATCTTCCCCCGTAAATAAGTAACACATCCATTGATCAACTCTCATTCTTTGCCTCTAGTTCCTAGGTTATTGGAAGCATTTTGTTAGTTCAATGACCCCCACCTTATCTTCATAAAATTGGTGTAGGAATCCTTAAGGATCCTTCTCTAATAAGCACCTTTTTCATTATTGTCGTCAGTGAAATCGGTGAAAATCACACATATAGAGACCTTCAACATGATATCTTCCACTTCATATGACTTAATGAAGAAACCCATTGATTCTGAAGCTGTTAGGTTGGGCGACATCATGCCGCTAATTCCAATTGAGTTAGCATAGAAATCAATTTTCTTGGCTTATGCAAAAAATCCAAATCCATTGTCATTGATATTTTGGGTTGATCATTCTTCAGATTATGGTACTTCTTCTGATCCATTTTCACGTGTATTCTCGACTGATGAGAGAATTATGGAATCCATGATGCCATAAGAATAACCATGGGAATCATCACATCAACGATCCCATCTTCTAGATGACAGTGAGGATAATCCATCTCAACTATATGACCCTACTATCATTGAGTTATTGATGAATTCTATTCCTATCCATGCCGTCGATTCCGAGTGAAACCCATCAAATATCGAAGAAACAATTTCTATCGATATTTTGACGAAACCCAGTATTATAGAAAACATTCATGTCTATGTGTCTTATTCTCCATCTGAACTTGACACTTACTGCGCTTTTTTTCATGAATTCCGAGATGTATTTGCTTGGTCATATGAGGATATGCCAAGTAACAACTACAACATTGTTGAACATGATATTAAGATGTATCCTGATGTTAAGACGATGCGACAACGCCTTCATCATGTTCACCCAAATAAAGATGTTTCCATTAAACCAGAGGTTGAAAAACTTTTGTGTGATGGAATCATTTCTATCAGGATGTGAATCATGCTTATCCAAAATAAAACTATCCAACTCCCTTTATCAACCAAATTATTAATAAATGTGCCAAATTTGAAATATTTTCTTTCATAGATGGATTCTCCAGTTACAATCAAATTAATATTTTCCTAGAGGAACAATATAAAAATGATTTTATCTATCCCTGGGGCACATTCGCCTATCATAAACTCCCTTTTAGTTTAAAGAATGTTGGGGCCACATTCCAAACAGAAATAAATTATGCTTTGCATGACATCAAGCACATAGTTCAACTGTATCTGGATGACTTACCTGCACATTCACGGAAACAGGCTGACCACCTGCTACATCTGAGAGCGATCTTTTTACGATGTCATCACAATAAAATAATCCTCAACCCACAAAAATGTGTGTTTGGTGTTGGTTCTAGTCATTTTCTTGGATTCGTTGTGTTGAAAGACAAAATTCGACTAGACCCATTGAAGGTCCAGCCTATTCTTGATTTTTCGACTCCTTCCAATCTACTTTAGTTACAGAGACTCCAAGGGAAGGATAACTTTCTAAGGAGGTTCATTCCTAACTAAAATCAAATCGCTAAAGGATTTACTCAGCTCTTGAAAAAGGTGGTACCCTTTCATTGGGATGAGGTTGTGCAAGCTTCCTTTGGTGTTCTTAAATATTCCCTGATCTGAGCATCATTAATCTATCCCCCAAATTATCAGAGTGACTATTTCCTATATCTCATCACTACAGATACAAACATCATTATGGTTTTATTCCAAGAAGAAGATGGGATTGAACATCCGATATATTATTTGATTTGTAATCTCAATGATATGGAAGTTAATTACACATACATTGAGAAACTCGCTTTGGAAGTCATTCAAGTTGTACAAAGATTTCACCATTATATCCTGCTCCGAAATACCATTTTCATTTCGGATTGCAACCTTATGACATACATTCTGTCACGTCAATTTCTGGGGGGGGGATATTCAAAATGGATATTAATTTTGCAGGAGTTTGATTTTGAATTCATCAAATCAAACTCAAATAAGTCTTTGGTGTTTTTTGAGCTTATTTTTTACCTTCCTTCGAGTAGTACTGATCCTACTACGGAACCATCAATTCTGGACGATTCATTTTTCTGATCGAGTCATCTAACCCATGGTATGGAGATTTCATCATCTATCTCCAGACCCAAAATTTTCGGCCTAATACCTCTCGCTCGCAACAACGATGTATTTGATACCAAGCCAAAGATTATCTGATCATTGACGATACATTTTATCTTCATGTTGTCGATATGATTTTATGTAGGTGCCTCATGCATCAATAAGCTGAAAAGTTTCTAAAGGATTTCCATTCAGGTGCATGCGGTGAATATTTCTCTGGCTATGCTACCGCGCAGAATATTCTCCGTGTTGGTTACTTCTAGCCTACCATATTTCGCGACTGCATTATCGCTGTTAGAATTTGTCACGCATGCCAAATATTTGATCGTAAAACCCGCCTGCCACCAGCACCAATGCATCCTATTTTCGTTGTTGGGCCATTTGAAAAATGGGGCATTGACTTCATGACATGTAACCACCGCTCGGGGGGGGATGGGCAGGCATTGGTATATTATTATTGCCGTTGACTATTTTACCAAGTGGGTCGAGGTGATGCCTACATTCAACAACACGGAACAGACAACTACATTGTTCTTTTTTAACCCTGTGGTTTCACGGTTTGGTGTACCACAAGTTATAGTCATAGATCATGGAAAACATTTTTGGAATCACATGATGGATGAGTCAACATCCAAGTTAGGACTGTCACATGATAGTTGTACCCCCTATTATCTGCAAGCTAATGGAAAAGTTGAAGCTTTCAACAAGATTATTAAGTGTATGCTTCAACATATGATTGGGGTTCATAAACGAAAATGGCATTTGATCCTATACTTAGCTTTGTGGGCATATCGAACTTTGGTGAGAAATGCAACCAGATCCACTCCCTTTCAGCTAGTTTATGGTATGGAAGCTATCTTACCAATACAATGTGAAATACCATCATTGAAAATCATGATTGACCTGCTACCTAACACTTCTGTAGAAGAGACGTATTTTAGATCTCATCCATCTAGATGAAATTCCTCGGGAATCTGAATTGGCCAACGAATAACATAAGAGATGAATTAAGGCACAATATGACTGCAATGTCAAGTCTCGCACCTTCTCAGAAGGATACCTGGTCTTTCTTTATGATCAAGAAGCTGATAAGATAGGAATGGGGAAATTTGAACCATTATGGCATGGCCCCTACATTGTCATATGATTCTGGCTAAGGGTGCTTATGAATTGGTATATTATGATGGGATTACATTATCGCAGCTTGGAAATGGGTTGTATCTTAAATGTTACTATGCTTGATTTTGTGTAGTAATCACTGTATTATATGCTTTGATTGCGTGTGTGTAGTAGTGTGCCTTTTAGAGTTTTTCATGTGGTTAGTAATCCGCTTTGAATTTTTTTGCAGATGTTATAATATTCATAACCGTTTTTTGGATATGTCGATGGTGCTAGCCATGGTACTCAGAATTTATCCTCTGCAGCATGGGATATATTTGCTCCAAGTGGCGAGTTAGTGAGCTTCCAAGGGATTTGTATCGGTCCATCAACCAACAAAATAGTTGAATATAGCGGGTTGGTTGAACTAGTCTCTGATGCCATTTCACTTGGCATTTCGACACATCATCATCAGGATGGACTCACAAGTTTTCGTACTACAACTTATTGGCGTCTATACTGTCTGAAATCCAGCAATTCATCACATGTTCCTTAGATTTCGTATTTTGGAAATACATTTTTATTACATTCAATATCAACATATTTCAAGAAACTTTAACACTCTAGTTGATTCGCTGCTGAATTATGTGTTAAATAGACATTTGCAACATATGTAAAGATAGATTTTTAATTCACATCATACAATTGAATAAGATTGCACATAATCATAGAAAAAAACTAAAAGTAAAATAGATTTATATCGAGTTTTTTACAAAATTGTGTCCAAGGCACGTTGGCCATCTAACCTCAAAATGTATACAAACATAGCATAATATAAGTAAACCTAGTGATGCTCATGGTATCATATCACTGCTTTGGATATCATGCGCAACGTCCTCATCCAACGACTAGGCACATTGATGGTATGGCGTTGTAGCCTCATAGATAACTCCTCAATCTGGACATCCAGTATCCAAAGAGTCAATACCTCAACATGTTGTGACAACTCAGAAAGAGTCTCAGCTAAATCCAAATCCTGTATGACTTCTCTTCCGACAGTCCTCTATGTTGGTTCTCATTCCTGTTGTGCACGAACCACTGGTGGAATGATACCTACATATGCATACATAAAAAACTTCTATTTTAGTCTTGTAAACATCAATAAACACAAAAATATGTAAAAAACCCAAAAAAAAAAAAAACATGGTCAACATTCTACCTATAGCACCCCATTGAGTGTCGATTGGTAAAATTAAATCTGGATCTTCGCAGAAATCCATCCTTGCATATGACTACTCCTCAACGAAGATATTTTGTCTTCGGAGCCAACTAAATAATGCAGTGTAAAATGTGATCAATTCCTGACCAACATGTCTAGCCATCAGCTCGACCCACCGCTACATCTGTGGATCTCTAGGACCAACTAATCCTAGTGTCACATGTTGTGGTTGCATCAATGAAACTCACTCCAAAAAAAAAGTTATCAAAATATACCCATAACTAAAATTTTTGGTCTTACCACTTTTTACCTTGGTTAGTTGTTCTTTCATCTAAAGGAGTATTGCTTCATCCTAGTTGAACACGATTGGCTCGAGAAACACAAGTGCATACTACATGTATGATCTATTCGTGACATGTAGTGTCACGCTGCCAACTAGTTTTGTGATAGTGAATAAGGGAGTGCACAAAGGCATATCATGCACATATTTGATATTTATCTTTCCATATTTAATAGGCTCAATTTCTGGTCAACAAAACCGTCAGATGTAGTCCTTCACAATTTTATCACGACGCACAGAGCCTGCAAGTGAAATGTGGGCACCACGTCTCGGAAGCACTTTGTCCCCAATGTGAAATGCCTAAATTGTAGGGTCCCATGAACAGATCAATAATTGCAATAGTTCCATGTGTTGCCTCATCCCTGATAGTCGGAAGTACTTGAGCAACCCACAATCTCTGAGGGCTCTCACAGTGCCAAGATCATTTAGGGAAACCATATCATGTTCGTCATGTTCTCTTTCTCGCTATGTAATCGACATTCTAATCCGATGAAATTATGAAATTGAACCATAGGCTAAGTTAGGAACCATTTCATGAAAAAAATTGAGAAGATTTTGGACAGAAACAAAGATACAACTTTATGAATTGTGCCCAATGCACCCCTGAGTGAGAGACAGAGCATTGCATAGGAAACATGCCTCTTTCTAGCCTCTCTGAAACACACTTTTCAACATTCAAGTGCGCGATGTCCCTAGGGACCCAAAAACCCTAAAAATTGTGCATGAAACTAAAAAAGAATGCATTCAATTAAAAGAGGAGGGTAAGATATTCTACCTCGTCCAGACGGCACAAGAAATGATCCACAGAATCTGTCGTAATTAGCTGGTGAATTTCAAGGGTAAAACGGGCTCAGAGCACTTAAATCCAAATGGTAAAGGTGAAATGGTAAAAATTACTTGGTAATTTCTTAATTTAAAGTCTTTTTGATTAATTTATGCATATTTAATGAATCAATTATGATTTTTACCCATTTTTACTATTTTAAACAAGTATTTTTAATCCATTTGATGTTTCTTTGAGCAGGTTTGAAGCTGATTATGGTGAGTTAGTCATGTATGATCGTGAAATGTGATATTGACCACAAAGAACAGTTTTATCTCTTGTTCGAGCTTTTTTAAACATGAAAAATAAATTCAAAACATACTTTTATCCTCTTTTTCCGAACTTTGTTAAACATGAAAAAGGAATTCAAAGCATACTTTAATCCTCTTTTTTTGAGCTTCTTTAAACATGGAAAAGGAATTCAAAGCACACTTTTATCTCTTTTTCGAGCTTTGTTAAATGTGAAAAAGGAAACCCCCTGGATTTCTCTCTCAGCTCTTTTTAGTCTCTCTAAATATGAAAATATTTTCGAGTGCTTTTCCTTTCGAGCTCATTAAAGGAATTGAAACGACTTATACTCACTATAAGTTTAACCCTTTTCTGGAATGAGATAGATTATTATTAAAAAAAAAGGACAACCCTAGTCTAACATGGCTAGGAGGTTCTCTCAGGTATTATTTTATGTTTTTTTCTGATCTGAGGGACTATTATACAAAAAATAACATGCGGAATTTTCTTTTATTCCCTTTTTCAAACTCTCTAAAAATGAAAAAGGACAGATTTCTCACTGTAGTTAGACTCGTTAAAGCATGAAATAGAAAAAGACTTGCACATCATAACAAGATCGAGTTTCACCTTCACTAGACTCATTAAAGCATCAAATAGTTATGGATTCACCCGAAGGGTGGAATTATACATCAAGCATATGTTATCCTCCTCTAGCTTGTTAAAAAATAATGAGGTATTGGTCAACAATGACTAGGGAAAATTGGAAAGGGATAAAACACTTTATGGTAGCAAGTTGCTCTTGAACATGGCACTTATTCACCTCATCTCTGTGATTTTTGGGTTGGGTAATATGTTTGACGGTCTGTCATACCTATGTTCTATCATACCATCCATCACTTTGGTTTTGGGTCAAATGTTGCCAATTCATTCAGTGTCACCGATATGTTCAAGATAAGTCACTCAGTTATTCCTCATCCTCTAAAATACTCATAAACCTTCATTTCATGACCACCATCCCTGACATTGCTTAATCAGTCACATTCTGTCTCCAAAATCATTACTCCCATTTCATGTCGTTAATGAGGGAAGCATCAATGCCCTCTAGTGATGAGTTTCTTCCTGTTGACATCATCTCATCATCTAGGAAGTTGAATTAGAAATAACCTTTCAGTACCTTGGAGCTTGATTAGATCAACGACAGTTTTCTTGCTTTCAGCGATAGGTTGACATCACTGGTCTTCGACCGAAAAATTTTGTATGGTGTTCGACATCAAATCATCTATTCAGACCATGCAGAATGTGCTATAGTACCTTGAGAACCATTATCATTAACAATGGTTTCTATCCTGTCTATTAACAACTCACATCATTGGCTGGTAATCAGACGATGTCTTCCCATGTTCGACATAAGATCACATATTCACATGGTTAGACTCATATTTTAAGCGATCAAGTGAATGAGATAGAAGACCTCGGATCTAGTTTCATCCATCTGGGCTGCGATTTCAGCAGGAGTACCAAATCATTTGTATGGCGGTCATTATTCAGATAGTCATCCTATCATGGGTCTATATCTGTAAACACTCTATATCTGTAGATGACTTTCTGATGTTATGATAGTTTATGTGTTGATTATGGGATATGCCTCCCTCAGAAATTCATGTACAAGATGAGCATAAATCATGATGTAATGTATTGTAATTAATGTAGTTCATTTTCCGCTTCAGTCCCTCCTCATCACGTCATAAATAAAATAATTTAAAATTTCATTTTTGACTTCATGCTTTAGGGGGCAGCTATTACAAGTCAATTTGGGAAAAATCCAAAAACACAGATCAGTATTTATTACGGTATATCATACTATAAATTGATTACTACATGCCCTAAACAAGTCATCACATCGATGGTCTTCCTTCATGAAATTTTAACTGCTTAGATTCCAATTTAAGTGCCCTATCAAGCCATCAACGCACCCCTAGAAAGTTGTAACTACTTTGCAGAGCATCTACTCTCATGCAAGGCTGCGTTGTAGAGGATCTAGGCCAACTTTGGAGTGCGTTGGTCGACTGAGAGTGAATTTTTCATTGGATCTCCCCGAATTCTAGTGACTTCTAGAATTTTTTCCAGATCTTTTGTGCTATACAACAACCCCCCATTTATTTTTTATAAATAGGGACCCTTTAAAAATAAATAGGAAATTCTTTTTATAATTTCCTACAATAAAAATAAAAACTTAGAAAACAAAATTTTTGTTTTTCCTTTAAAAATCACATCACATATTACATATCTTATTTCAAAAAAGAATTATAAAATGTAAGATATGCGAACTGTGAAATGCGCTCGAAGCATTTCTGAGAAAATAATTAAAAACCTTGTAAAAACATCAAATTCATCATTTTATTCTTCCTTTTTCGCATCGCACATTATTTAATCAATAAAGCCTTAAGAAACAAATGATATAAGTCGCAATACCCACGGAACCAACAAGAAAATAAACTAGGAAATATAAAATCTTTCGCGATCGCATCCACTTTAAGTTTTTTCGTAATTCGCATTGCATGCAACTTATAATATACATTCAAACGTTATCTTAAAAAAATTGCGATCTATGATTTGCGCAGATTGCATTTTGCAACCTTTAAAGATTAAGCATCGGGAAATATTATAAGGAATGATTGTGATTTTCGTATTAAATGAATTCAGCGTGTGAAAACAGCTTATGTCATTTCAAATGGAATTTAAGATCTTAACGGATTTAAAACTATTGATAGATCTTACGTGCGAGGCCATGTGATATATTAAATTAGGAATTATGAAAGATGATTGATAGTCTTACACCAATTTTTGGTCATCTAACCTATTATCATTAGATGGACCCAAGTACACCATGTAAGACCAATTTTACCCTAAGTAAAATTGCTTTCACTATGTAAAATAACTTAATAAAACACATTTATTAGGTTGTTTATGGTCTAAATAGGAAACCCCAAGGGGAAATATTAAACAAATGTATATTTTCTTGGTTTTCCTCATAGAATAATTAATTAAACAATAATTTAATTATTATTCCTGGTCATATTTAACCCAAAACAAGGAAATTAATTAGATAAATCCTTATTTATCTTATTATTTTCTAGGAATAATTATTTAAATCTTATTTAAATAATATTCCTTGTTAAATATGACTAAATCATTTATAAATAATTTAATAAATCATTATTTATTTAATTATCATTCAACCACTTCCTTAAAATGATAAATAAATCATTTATTTATTTATTATTTACAAATAAAGGGATTTGACCCAAGTCAAATTTCTTTCCCCTCCAACAAATATAATAAAATATTCCATAAAAGGTGGATCTAGATTTAGCTAATATTATTTTAATCATGCACCAAGATCTAGAATGACCTAACATTTTGTTATAAATAGAAGGGTTTTTCCTACCATTCATCACCTTTTTTTGCCTCTTAGATCACTCTGGATATATACTCTTGGTCTGACTTTGAGCCATTATCATTGTCATATTTTCTATTATTTGCTTTGTGAGCTCCCTTTGAGTTCTATGTTTGTCTGGGTTTTCTACACCAACAAGAGAGAGAAATTCTAGATCTGAAGTGCTGAGGAATTCCAAGAACCCATCCCATTGAGGAGAATTGGAAACACCTTTCTTGTTTTCCTCCCAGGTGCCATTAATATAAAATTCTTCAAAAAATATTGTTCTTGTCTTGTCTATTGGATGCATGGAGCAAAACCTTATTTTTACTGCTTAATGTCTTTTTATGCATAGATCTGGATTTTTGCAGCATTTGTCTTGATTAACTAACTGTAGATCTGAAGACATTAGCAGCCATCTTTTGCTGTTAGGGTTGTTTGTTATGCACAGCTAAAAGGGTCTTTTTTCGTACACTTACACTAAGGCTTCATCCTAAAGCAGAGCAGATTGACATCTTCTCGCGTGCATTAGAAATAAATGATTGATTTACTCTTATGAGACTTCTTATATGTTAAATTCGCTTTGCTCTCAGGAAATCAATTATTTGGTTGAAGAAGTTCAAAATGAGCAAAAGAGGTAAGGAAATATCTCAAACATCATCAAAAGAAGATACAAATATGCCTTCATTATTTTCAGACACTGTCTGCAACAAAGATTGTGGAAGTTCATCGTGGGAGGCAATGTACAAACTCTTCGAAGATGAAGGACCAAGGGTGATAAACAAAGTTTCTGCTACATGCACTAATTCTACCTCTGATGCAACCCTTTTTGATGTTTCATGCTCGCACATTCACAGAATAGCAGCGAGACCAAATATTCTTCCTTATATAGACATGGTTAAGTGGGAAATTGACCACTTAAACATTGAAGATAGAGTTTTCAAGAATTTGAGAGGAGAGATTATGTGTTCTTTCAAAGTAGAGGATTTAGCAGCAATGTATCATCTACCAACCCTGCAGCAGAGATACGACAATAATTATGTGCAGAATTTCAAAGAAAAACATCCAGATCTTATCAAAGTCATCCATGAATGGAAGGACAATGAAGGGAAATTGAAGCAAGACAAGTCTGGTACATACCCAATTGCACAAATTCCTAATCCTTATTGTTATGTCGCCAGTAGTTTGTGTAGAATATTTTCCAAGCCTGATAGTACTAGATTTTCAAGAGATTGTGTTCCCCTAATTGACGCAATCGTCAATTAATCTATCCTAAATTGGGCAGACATTCTATCCAATTACCTAGCCAAGAATATTGCTGAATATAGGAATAAAAGAAGTGTTTCGCTCAGAGAAATACCTCTGTTTTATATGTCTGCTTATGTCATGGACGCCATTTTTTTTACTTCAAATTTTCCTACCATGGGTTGGAAATGGACCACCAAAAACCCTACCTTGATTCATATCTACCATAGGGAACTCTAGGATTCTGAGTTCCACTTGCACTTCTATAAAGTCTGCTATGGAGTCATATTTCCCATGCATCAAATGATTTTCAACAAAAAGGCTCCAAGGGTTTCTGAAGAAGCCAATGTAGATATTCTTCCCGTAGCAAGATGGTTTGCTGAAGAAAAGTTCACATATATTAGAGTATTTGGGAGTTATGCTTCTCTCCATGTTTTAACTTACTATGTTCCAGATAAATTGCTTGCAAAATAAATAGCATATCAGCTTGTCAACGGTGTCACAAAGCAATTAAAAGATGGTAAAAAGGCTATTTGGCCTACTTTCCCTCTACAGTGCGGCACCTTTGCTCTGGCTAAAATTGGCCATACATACAAAAAAGTTCCCAAGATTTAGTGGTTGAAATTGGAATTTATGTCAGGAAGATTATATGATCCCAATGATGTGATTAAAATTACATCATAGAGCTAAAAATGAAGCCTTTTGTAAAGGAAGAAGATAAATTTGATGATTTCTTCCAAGGCATGGAAAATTTCTTTGATGTTATCAAATATGTTTCTAGTCAATTAAGTCAAGAAGATGTTGAAGCTTTTCAAGCATATAGAAACAACAGAATAGAAAAGATTCCTTTGAATCTGTTGACTATTGAAGATGAAAAACACACTCCAAGTGTTATTATAGATGATGAAATGAAAGATATATCTGAAAATGAATCAGGTCAATCACAACAGTAGTCTGATAATTCGGATAAATCTGAGGAATCCGAATCTAAGAAAGAAAATTCAGAAATTGACCAAACTCTTCAAGAGATAGAAGTGCCGAAGAAAACAAAGAAAAATGGGACAAAATAAAATTCAGAAACAATTCAACATACTCATAGCATGTTAGATCAATCCAAGCCCTCTCAAGGAAGAGATCTGATGAATGAATGGGAAGAATTTTCTCAAGAAATAAAGACTTCAAAAGAAAATCCCAATATTGATTAGACATCAAGTTTTCAAACACCAGAACCTTCATAGGAAATAGTTGAAAGTGTTAATCCACTACAAAGAGTTCCAACAGTGCATGACAAAGAAATCATACCGGCCTACCCTACAGATCAGATAGTTCTGCAGATTGAATATATTCTGTCATTAGACATTTTCTACAGTCCTAGCTACAAAGTTGTGGTTAAAAGGAATAAAAGAAAAATGATTGATGAAACAACTCCAAAACCAATAGATAAATTATTTGATGTACTTTGGAAGGATTCCTCAGATGATCCCATTGAACATCTAACCAAGTTATCACAATATGTAGGGGCATATGCTACCGCTACTTTTGATAAAGCTACTGAGGTTAGAATATTGTTAAAACAAAAGGAAACCAAAGTACAAGAATTAGAACATTTGCTAAGTGAATAAAAAGTCAAGTCCATTGAGTAGATCAAAATAAGCACAACTCAATTTCATGAAGATATTGAAAACCTCAAATTGAAGTCTCAAATAAAGCTTAATGAAAATCAAGCACTTCTGGAAAGAGCAATGGCTGAATTACGGAGTCAACCATAGTTAGAACAATTCATCAAAGAAGCACTTGGTGTAAATACTATGTTAAAGAAAGAACAAGAAATGTTTTGTCACCAAGCTTCCATGATTGATTCTTATTGTGATTCTAATAAGATAATGATTTAGAAAATAGCAATTCAGAAATTGGAATATGAAAGACTTGAAAAGAAAATCGAAGAACACATTCAGTGGAAAATTTCAGACACAGGAAAACAAGCTAATCTACCACAAATAGATAAGCTTCAGAAAGAATTGTTATTCATAGAATGGAGAGCACAAATTAATCAAGCAGAGAAAGCATCAACCAAGACGTCCAAGAAATAAAAAGAGATTATTCAGTATATATGTGATCAATTGTTTAAAATAGAACTTCTTAAAGAAAACACGTCTGATGTGTTTTCAGGAACAAGGGAAGTAGAATTAAAGTGGAGACAAAGAGAAGATACACAAGAGGAAATGATGAAAAAATTTAATAAGTTTGATCAGGAAAATTACTGGAATTTTCTGATCAAACCTTATCATCAACATCAAACTCTTCAGTCTCTTACAGATTCAGCAAAAAGATCTCAGTCAATAATCTCAAATTCTATTTTCAAGGGCCAGATTCAGTCATGGATATCACAGCCAGCTCAGCGTAAAGCAATGCTAGATATTTGTCAACTTCGTGATCACACTCAGAAAGAAAGGCAGTATTTGCAAAATCAGGATTGTTAGTTCAAAATTCCTAGATTATTGTTTAAGTTAAGTTTTTAGATAAAGGTTGTTTGAAACCTCCTCTACATTTTGTTATATATATCATTTTGTTGTTCAATATTGATGCACTTTTTTATTCTTTGAAAGACTTATCGATGAGGAGTTGAATGTGGCCTATTATCGCCGGTCGATGAACAGAAAGCAAGACACAACAGGACGATACACATCTGGTACTATTATCATGTATGCAAATTTTGTTTTTGAATATTAGTGATAAGTCCAACTTTCATGAATTATGTATGAAATTTATTGTTTTTTATCTGAAATATCAGTTGCACTATTGTACAATATAAAGGTAGAAATTGGTATGTTTTATATATGATCATCAGATATATGCAATATATTTCTCATTTTCTTTTGATTAACTATTTTTTCAAGAGAATCATCTTACAAATTAATAATTCTATTAAATTTGTGATGATCTTCATCATCACAGATTGAATAGATATCATTTTAGATCGCATCAAACTAGTATTATCCCGGGTTAGATTAAATTAGGCTTAAATTTAAAGTTTTGCATTTTAGAATAATTTGTTTTAGTTTTTAGTAATTCTTCATGCAAATATTTTGAGAGAAACCCGACAATCAAACAAAAAACCCAAATATGGGAAACTGGTCCCATTATATCTAGTCAGAGCCACTATTCCAAACGGAAAATGAGTTGTCTTAAGGTCCAGACTGGGTGGTTATCCCCCTTGTTGTTGCCACAGATTTATGAGGCCTCAACATTTTTGGCGCTAGAAGGAGGGCAGCTATGAATGGAATATACTTATAAACCTCTAACTAGAAGCCCTCATAAGAGTTGATCTCCCCAAAAGAATTCTACAACTTCTTGATCACACTCTAGATCACCAACTCAGAAATTGGAAATAGTAGAAACCTTTCCATCATCTCCTGAAGTATCTTGACATTCATTTGTTTTAGAATTCACTCCCGAGTCTCCCGAAGTTCAGTCTTTAATTCAGAAATTAGAAGGAATAACTATTTCTTCTGAAAATCTTGTTAACCCAGAAGCTTCTGAGGAAAGTGTTACTTCTCTATTTAGAGAAACTGGTATATTAACTAGATCTAAAAGTGAGAAACTTGGAATTCCACCTTTTGAATTTCCAATTGAATCATTTCAAAAAAAAAGTTCCTATATCCAGATCTAAGTCAGATACAAGTGAAGTTACATCAAATTTCCCTTCAGTTAATTCTTCACATCCTCTTATTCAATCTCCATCTTCTCAGTCTTCCATTTCCTCTACTCAAATAATCAGTGCTATTACAAGTAGTATTGTTCCAGTCATAAGTTCTTAAT
Source organism: Pinus albicaulis (assembly GCA_034641835.2). Classification (NCBI taxonomy): domain Eukaryota; kingdom Viridiplantae; phylum Streptophyta; class Pinopsida; order Pinales; family Pinaceae; genus Pinus; species Pinus albicaulis. The sequence continues at coordinate 1,059,244,927 of CM076579.1, forward strand.
TCATTCCCCCTAATTGTGGATCTACTTCTATATCTTCTCAAAGTTCAAATCCAATTATGGCTAATCTAATTTGGATGAATCCTGGTGTTGTATTAATAGCCAACCCAAATCCTCTTCCGGATCATCCAGAAAAATGGTTACCTAAATATAATCCAGATGATGGTCTTCCTGCCGAAGAACATATCAATAATTTTATGTTAGCCATGAATCTAAATGGAGTTTCTCATGAAGATATTGTAGTTAGATTGTTTCCCTACACTTTACAAGGATCTATAGGATCCTGGTATTTTTCACTTCCAGTAGGATCTATTGCTGATTGGGAAACTTTTGAACAAGTTTTCCTTGCAAAATTTAGATATGATAGAACTGTTGCATCCCTAATCAATGCTCTTTCCAATCTTAAAACAAATTTAGGGGAAGGGATCAAAGATTTCAACTCCAGATTTAACAAGTTATTAAACAAAATTCCAACTTCTTCCAAACCTGTTGTTGATATACAAATAGAATGGTATATTTCTTATTTGCCTTATAATATAGCTATTTTCGTGCATAGAGCTGGTAAATATACCCTTTTAGAGAATATGAAAGAAGCTCTTGTTGTAGAGAAAATAATCTTAGCATCAGAAAAACGTTCAGAGATAGAAGATAGGAAATCCAAGAAAGTGACATTTAGTCAAGATTCAAAAAAAAAGGTCTCGAAAGATCCATTTGAACTTGAAGGTCTTCAAAAAGTATTAAAGAATATGTCAAATGATATGATTGAAATAAAAAAACAGGTTGCTGAAATCTCAACCCCTAAAAAATCATTTCGTCCATTTAAGAAAAACCCTTCTTCAACATCTCAACCTTCAAACGTAATTTTGAATGCTGAATCTGATCAAGATACGGAAGATCCTCACCATCTGAACAAGAGCTAGAATTTGAGGAAGAAGTTGAATTAAATGTTTTGTGGGATTTCATTCTTCCCACAGAGGAAGAAAGTGAAGCTATGCATGTGTATACAAGAAGTAAATCTTCTTCTGATTCAATTGTATCAAATCAGAAACAAAAATCTCTCCCCACTAAGGAGAAAAAAATATCTAGAAAATCTGAAACTGTTCAGACAAATTCTATTCCACTAGATCCCAATACAACTTCTAAAACTTTGATAGTTTCAGATACAGTGGAATATAATATATTTGAAGATATGAAAAATACTAAAGCAAATATTTCATTACACGAAATGACCAAACTCAAACAACAACAGAAAATTTTTCTTAGAGAACTCAAGGAAATTCTCGTAGAACCTATACAACCACCAGTTATAGCACAAGCTTCTAAAGATATGGGAAAACCTCCATCGTCTGCAAACAAAGTAAATCCCAATGATCTGGTTTTAATAGGTGAAAGATCTATTTCACACACTCCTCCTTTACTTTTGACTTATGATATTTTCAACGAAAATGTTCATAACTTTCTTATTGATTCAGGAGCTTCTTCAAACATTATGCCAAGAACGATATGTACAAAATTGAATATTACTCCTCAAAAGTCAGTTGTACATATAGTTCAATTGGATAGAACAAGAGTTGAAGTTATTGGAGAAATGTTGTCAGTATCCATTAGGTTATCATCCAATCCAAATGTACTGCAGGTAATTGATATTTTGGTCACAGGCATCCATGGATTTTATGGTCTTATTCTAAGCAGGGATTGATCTGAAAAATTACATGGATATTTTGCTACCGATTGGTCACACATGTGGTTACCATACAATGGTAAACCAAATCAAATCAGAATTGAATGTGAAATATTCATGAAACATACAGTTACTGAACTAGAAGAAGCAAATGAACCTGTAGCCTTCACCAACGATATCATAGGAAATTATTCAGCCGAATCATTTCTTGGATCATTCAATGCTCAGGTTTCACCTTTTTCAATAAACACTGCTATTTTTCAAATTGAAAACTTTTCTCAAACAGATGCTTCTAGATGTGTTAATCTTAGTAATCAAATTCCAAAACAATATTTATTTTGGGCTCTATACTTTGATGGTTCAAAATCAGAAGATGGTGCAAGAGCAGGTTTCATTTTAATCGATCCACAAGGAGAGAAAACAATGCTAGCTTGTAGACTCGAGTTCCAGTGTACAAATAATACTGTCGAATATGAAGCATTGATACAAGGTCTGTATAAAGCTATAGAATTGAATGTTAAATATTTGCAATTATATGGAATTCTGAAATAATTATTAGACAAGTCAGAAATATGATCCATTGTATTTCGGGACATTTAAAACATTATCAAACCTTAGCTCAGAATCTTACTTCCCATTTTATTGCATTCAATATCTCCACAGTTCCTAGGTTACAAAATGCAAGTGTTGATTTACTTGCTAATGTAGCATCTAGACTCATACCATCTGAAAAATTTAGCCCAGATAGATTTTCAATTGAGTTAATTTTTAGGCCTTCCATTCCTGACAATGTAACAAATTGGAGAGTATTTAATAATGATGCAGATATAGTAGACTTTCTTACATCAGATAGAGCTTATGAAGGCCAGATCATAGATGAACATGAACATAATTTACAGATTGAAGATAAACCAAATACTAATTCAATTCCCAAATCTGTAGTCAAAATGGAAAATCTCTCTGATCTGAAAGATAGGTTTAAGAAGGTAACCAATTCAAAAACTCAACATTCTACTTTAAAGTTTGAATTGATTAATCTTGGTACACCAGAAAAACCTCAAAATATCAACTTAGGTCTTGGTTTAAAACCTGAAGAAAGGATTTCATTCATTAAATTGTTGAAAACATATAAATATATTTCAAATATCTCAACCTCCAAACGTAATTTCAAATGCCGAATCTAATCAAGATACCGAAGATCCTCACCATCCGAACAAGAGCTAGAATCTGAGGAAGAAGTTGAATTAAATGGTTTATGGGATTTCATTCTTCCCACAGAGGAAGAAAGTGAAGCTATGCCTATATCTACAAGAAGTAAATCTTCTTTTGATTCAACTGTATCAAATCAGAAACAAAAATCTCTCCCCACCAAAGAGAAGATAGTAGTTAGAAATTCTAAAACTGTTCAGACATATTCTATTCCACCAGATCCCGATACAACTTCTAAATCTTTGATAGTTTCAGATACAGTGGAATATAATATAATTGAAGATATGAAAAAGAATAAATCAAATATTTCATTACACGAAATGACCAAACTCAAACAACAGCAGAAAATTTTGCATAGAGAACTCAAGGAAATTCCTGTAGAACCTATACAACCACCAGTTATAGCACAAGCTTCTAAAGATATAGGAAAACCTCCATCGCCTACAAACAAAGTAAACCCCAATGATCTTGTTTTAATTGGTGATAGATCTATTTCAAACACCCCTCCTTTACTTTTGACTTATGAGATTTTCAACAAAAATGTTCATAATTGTCTTATTGATTCAGGAGCTTCTTGAAACATTATGACAAGAACGATATGTACAAAATTGAATATTACTCCTCAAAAGTCAGTTGTACATATAGTTTAATTGGATAGAACTAGAGTTGAAGTTATTGGAGAAATGTTGTCAGTATCCATTAGGTTATCATCCAATCTAAAGGTACTGCAAGTAATTGATATTTTGGTTGTAGACATCCCTGAATTTTATGGTCTTATTCTAAGCAAGGATTGGTCTGAAAAGTTACATGGATATTTTTCTACCGATTGGTCACACATCTGGTTACTATACAATGGAAAACCAAATAAAATCAAAATTGAACGTGAAAAATTCATGAAACATACAGTCACTGAACTAGAAGAAGCAAATGAACCTGTAGCCTTCACCAATAATATCATAGGAAATTATTCAGCTGAATAATTTCTTGGATCATTCAATGCTCAGGTTTCACCTTTTTCAATAAACACTGTTATTTCTCAAATTGAAAACTTTTCTCAAACAAATGCTTATAGATGTGTTAATCTTAGTAATCAATTTCCAAAACAAGATTTATTTTGGACTCTATACTTCGATGGTTCAAAATCAAAAGATGGTGCAGGAGCAGGTTGCATTTTAATCGATCCAAAAGGAGAGAAAACAATGCTAGCTTGTAGACTCGAGTTTCAGTGTACAAATAATACTGCTGAATATGAAGCATTGATACAAGGTCTGTATAAAGCTATAGAATTGAATGTTAAATATTTGCAAGTATATGGGGATTCTAAAATAATTGTTAGACAAGTCAGAAATATGATCCATTGTATTTCGGGACATTTAAAACATTATCAAACCTTAGCTTAGAATCTTACTTCCCATTTTACTGCATTCAATATCTCCACATTTCCTAGATTACAAAATGCAAGTGCTTATTTACTCGCTAATGTAGCATCTAGACTCATACCATCTGAAGAATTTAGCCCAGATAGATTTTCAATTGAGTTAATTTTAGGCCTTCCATTCTTGAATATGTGACAAATTAGAGATTATTTAATAATGATTCAGATATAGTAGACTTTCTTACATCAAACGGAGCTTATGAAGGTAAAATCATAGATGAACATGAACATAATTTACAGATTGAAGATAAACCAAATACTAATTCAATTCCCAAATATATAGTCAAAATGGAAGATTTCTATGATCTGAAAGATAGGTTTAAAAAGGTAACCAATTCAAAAATTCAAAGTTCTACTTTAAAGTTTGAATTGATTAATCTTGGTACACCATAAAAACCTAAAAATATCAACTTAGGTCTTGGTTTAAAACCTGAAGAAAGAATGTCATTCATTAAATTGCTAAAAACGTATAAAGATATCTTTGCATGGGATTATTTAGATCTTAAGACATATGATACTTCCATAATTCAACATACCATACCCATGATTTCAGATGATAAGCATGTTCAACAAAAACTTAGGAAAATTCATCCAAATTTAGAAAGTCAAATTAAATATGAATTAAACAAAATGCTCAAAGCCAAAGTCATTTTTTCTATTAGACATTCAAAATGGGTGTCAAACATGGTTCCAGTTAGGAAAAGAATGGAGACATTAGGATTTGCATAGACTTTAGAAATTTAAATAAAGCCTGTCAGAAAGATAATTTTCCCTTACCCACCATGGAATAGATATTACAATCAGTTGCAGGATCTGAGTTGATGTATTTTCTCGACGGATTTTTAGGATACAATCAGATCATGGTACACCGAGATGATAGATTAAATACAACATTCAGAACAAAGTGGGGAACATACGCATATCAAAAAATACCTTTTGGACTGATTAATGCTGGTGCTACATTTCAACGTGCTATGGATATAGCTTTCAGAGGACTAATCAATATCTCAGTGGTTATATACTTAGATGACATTAATGTTTACTCTAAGCATAGAAATAATCACATTAATCACCTAAAAAATATTTTTGAAAGATGTAGAAAATACGGTATTTCCTTGAATCCAAAAAAATGTTATTTCACCTTATCAGAAGGTAAATTATTGGGATTCATTGTTTCTAAACAAGGAATCCATATCGATCTTGATAGGATTCAAGAAATTGAAAATATTCGTCTACCACACAATATAAAAATGATGCAATCATTCTTAGGACAAATTAATTTTGTAAAGAGGCTTGTTCTAGATTTTTCCCAAATCATCTTACCCCTACAACCAATGATCAAGAAAAATTCAATTTTTAAATGGGGAAAAGAAGAGACAAATTCTTTTGATTTGATCAAAAAAATAAATAATTGAAGCTCCCTCCTTAACAACTCATGATTTTCTTAAAATATTTGTATTATATAAATTTTCTTTTGATACATCATATGCAGCAGTTTTGACATAGTTAAATAATCAAAACATTGAAGCACCGATTTCGTTTTTTTAGTTCTAACCTTCAAGGTGCTGAGTTAAATTATTCAGCTATGGAAAAACAAGCTTATGCTGTGTTTAAAACTTTGAAACATTTCAGACCTTTTCTCCTAAAAACACATACTAAAATAGTAGTACTTTACTCAGCAGTAAGGTAATTATTAGTTCAACAGGAAGTAGGAGAGAAGAGAGCAAATTGGGTTACCGCACTTCAAGAATATGTTGTAGAGATACATCGAGCTAAAATTGTTAAAGGACAAGGTCTTTGTAGGATGTTAACCGAAGCCTCTCATTTACCAACAAAAGAAGATCAATCAAATGAAATACAACTGTCTGAGGTAAGCCTAAACAATTCTCAATCACAATATGTTGATCTGAAATTTTTCTTGAAAAATGGATATGCTCCATTATATCTCAATTATATAGCAAAGTGTGCTCTAATACTTAAATCAAATCAATATCAACTCATAGATGATGTGTTATTTAGGAGAAATTATGATTCTATATTATTGAGATGTTTAGAAAAAACTGAAGCTGAAAAAGTAATGCAGGAATTACATGATGGACCAGCTGGAGGTCATTTTGGAGGAAACACCACAGCTCATAAAATACTGCATGCTATTTATTATTGGCCAACTCTGTTTAAATATGCACATGAATATGCAAGAAAATGTAAAGTATGTCAAACAGCAGCAGGAAGAGAAAGTAAAGTAGCATTTCCATTACAGCTAGTAAATATCCAACAACCATTTGAACAATGGGGGTTAGATATTATAGGTGAAATAACTCTTAACTCTTCAAAACAACACAGATATATTCTAACTGCAACTGATTACTTCACAAAATGGGTAGAATCTATCCCATTAAAGGTGGTTAATACACAAAGTATTACAGATTTTATTGATCACTTCATAATCACCAGGTTTGGTCTCCCATCAGCTTTGATATTTGATAATGCATCTTACTTTTCTGGAAATTCAATGATAGATTTTTATTTGAAAAGAGGTTTTAAATAAAAATACTCAGCTAACTATCACCCGCAAGGTAATGGATTAGCTTAATCTACAAATAAAAACGTTATCAGAATCATTAAACAAACTATAGAACAAAATCATAAAAATTGGTATAAAGCACTACTATTTTCTCTTTGGGAAGATAGAATCACCCACAAAGCTTCAATAGGTACTTCTCCATTTGTGTTAGTTTATGGGAAAGAATAAATTTTAGCCACAAACGTAACAATATCATCATTTTCTTTAGTACAGTTTATTGATGAGAATCCTTCCTCTTCCCTTCAACTTAGACAAGATCAAATTCTTAAGTTGGAAGAAGAAAGAGAAAAAGACAAACAAACTCATATCCATCATTAACAAATAATAAAAGCTTCATTTGATTTCACTTCTTCCAGTCCAAAGAATTTTCAAATTGGTGATTTGGTATTAAAGTGGGACAAAATACATGAGGAAAAGGGTAAACACACAAAATTTCAAAAACTCTGTCTAGGTCCATTTCAAATAATTGAAGAAATAGGCCCATCAACATTTATGTTACAAGATTTATCAGGCAAAAAGGATTATTTTCCTGTTATTGGGAAAATTTTAAAAAAATATTTCTCATAGGTGGTAATTTTGTCTATCCTTGTATATTAAAATAATTTTTTTTCTTGTAAAAATAAAAGCTTGATTAGTACTGATAGTTGACCTTTCAAAAAAAACCTCAGCTAAATTTCTTTTGATTTTTATTTTCACTTATAAAAAAAATGAAAATGTTAAAAAAGGAAAATCGAAAGATTTAGAGAGACAGATTGATTCTATCTTTCTAAAAAATGGGATTTCAATAAAACAGTTATTTGTTTTGATGAACTCTCATTTTTATATAGCGTGAATATTCTTTTATCAGTCCAGAAAATAAATTTTAATATAGTAAGAAACCTTCTTGCAGAAAAGAAATTTAAAACTCGACATTATCATCCAATATCTTAAAAGGACCTATGATTCGTCCCATCCGTAAAATCTTATGAATTTTCAAAAGGAATTCAAAAGAAAATAAAAACTCGACATTACTAATATTGTCTACCAAAACAGCGTAATGACTTGAGATTATATCATAAATACAAGGGGTCTCATCAAGAACCAGCTTTATCAGTTTAATTACTATTTTTGAATGGTGTTGTCATTATTTGGTTACCAAGACAAGACAATGGATTTTAAGCAGATAAAAATATATAAGAGAAATATTTCATAAATTAGAATTTACTTATGAAAATTATGAGAAATAATGGATGGAAAGATGGATCATAGCTGGGTAAAAGGTAACCCTGCCAAAAGCTTAAAATTTCCTATTAGAACAGAGGCTCTATTTGTGACAAAAAGAGTAAATTTATATAAAGCTAATCTACAAAGGTTGTTTACTTTATCCTTTTTAACTAAGTAAGGGCTGGTATAGACTTTCATACTTATATCTTTATAGAGGAATTATCATGAATAGTGAATAAAAGAAATTTTCGCTCTTTGGAAAACATATTATTTATTTGAAATTTCCTTCCTTTAACTATTTTGTTTTCAAAAAGGTACAAAATTTTCAAAAGTGTTATCAGAGACATCTGGTTCGTCCAAGTGAATCACCATTACACAAAAGTGCATCCAAAAGAATTCAAGTCAAAACAAATGGAAAAAAAATGGGGACTACACGCAATATTTATTTCTCTATATGTAAATAATCAATGTCTATTCTTCCAATATCTAAAACAATATAGGATACTAAGAAAGTTAATGACACATAACTTCCATTTTATTAATACCCATTATCACCATTTTATGATGTTGGTGGTATGCCTAGTCCCAAAAATATAAAGGACAAAACATCAAATAGTTTTAAAGAACTATTGTTTTCTAACACATGAATTCCTTCATAAGTAGCTAAATTATCTTATTTCTTACAAATATTGATAGGAATTTAAAAAATAAAATCAAAATAAAAATTTAAATCTCTTGTAGATGGTGCGTATGAACTAATAAATCACGTTTCTTATAATAACATTCAAAGTTGTGCAACAAAACAATATATTTAGGAAACAAATAACCATGCCTATAATAAGCCAGCAAAATATCATAAAAAGGAAAACAAATATTGATTTTCATGAGTCATGTTAAGAGTGTTTAGGTAGATGTAATTGATAAATTCTAGCTATTGCACCTAATTTTTTCACACTCACTCTTAGAGTGACATACCTAGTTTGATTCCTATCACGAACATTAGAAGGTTCAATACACCTTTATCACCATTGTCGTGTAGCCTTTCTTTTTTTCTTGCTATAGTGACTGTATTGAAGGGTTTTAATTCATCTTTTGGTACATGATTTCTTAAAGGTAAGGTCTTAGGTTTTGCGTGTATTTTCTTCTTGTTTTCTTTGTTTTTTTTTAATACTTGATACTTTTTTATTCTAATCTATTATTGAATGTCAAGTGATAAAAGAGAGAGTGGTGATGATTTTATTCATATTGTGTTGGAAAGATATAATTTTTCAGTGATAGTTTTTATCAAAAGAAAATATTCCACATTCATATTTTTCATCTCTTTCACAAGAAGCTAGTCAAAAATACCATCAAGTTTCATTTCATATACCCTTGACTTAAATAATAGCCACTAAAAACAATTTTTAATAAAATCTATTAGAATTGTTTCATTTCTCTAGTAGCACACAAACATTAGCTTAGGCTTTTAGGGCCTTGGAATAGGTTTGATGGGACACTCTCCAAATCCATCAAAACAAACATTATAATATTGAGTTAGGGAGCAACAATCTATTTACAATTATAAATTGATTGGGAAGCCCTTCCAACACAAGGGTTAATCACTAGGTCATGTTTGGATCTATGGATTTATCACCATACTTTATTTTGTCTTGGTGTGTGGGATCAATACCCTACCTTTATTTGGATCCAACCCATGATTCCTCCCCCTAGTTAGTTGATTATAAGTGGTAACCATAGTGGCCATAATCTTGGGTACCTTACAAAGGTGAAAAAAAGTTGTAAATACTTGATGTACCAAGGACATATATTGGTCAATACTCACTCAGATCCCTTGGAGAGAGATCGCACATAATTAAGGGTACTTGCATTAGATGTGAAACCTTTATAAAAAAGGCGAGGGTAACTATCCCATCCATATTTTCACAGTTCACTTGGGCCCTAATTAATTAAGCTCTGACCAAGGGAAAATCTCTTTGATCCATTAGATTTCTTGCTTCTTCCATGGATATAGTAGGTGTGTGCTATTTGGTTGAATCTAATTGGATCTATGTGTTACTTATTTTTATTTTCATGCATATTTTATAACCACCTTGGTTTGGCTAATCCCATGTCATTGTCATTTTCTAGAGGGTATTTCCATCGAGGAGGGTTAATCCATCCATATATGTAGGATCAACCTCACTACTATCTTAAACCACCTAAAACCCACAGTTCAAGAAGTATTTTATGAAAATACACAACCTCGTTCTCCTTCCCTCGTGACCCACATTTTTTCACCCATCTTCATAAGTGGGTGTGAAAATTTGGCTAGATCTTTCCAGTCAAACGCTCTTTACCAAGAGTCAATTCCAGCTAGTGTTCATGAGATGGTATATCTTAGAGTGTCCACACCCACTATCATAGAAGCTAATCCCAAGGAAATTTATATACCTTCTCAGACTGCCATAGTTCCTATCTCCACCACACCCACTCAAAACATCTTCTCCTACTAGAAGAATAAAATAGTAATATTTTTTCCTCCATTTGGTACATTTATCATAGGTTCCTCCACATCATCAATTTTGGTTCCTCTATTCACATCCAGTGGAGGCTCTACTTCTATTATAAATTGCATACACCAATCCACTATAGGAATTTTGAATCCCATATCTACATTCAGGTCTATAGTTACACCCCATAGTCCTCATATCTCTATAGGTAGTTTGTTCACAACCAATTTTGGGTTATATTTTGGTTCAAGTTTGACACTAGCTCCAAGTCATTCCCTAGCACAGATAGGGCACACATGTTTCTGGTGTTTTCACATATCCTTTGGGAATTCAACCTTTAGGGAGGTCCCATTTTCAATGGAATACAAAATTTCCTTGGAATTTCCAAGGGACTAGGGGCAACATCCATAGCAATGCACTTTATTCGTGGGGTAACAACTATTGTGGTCAATGTTTTATTCTAAGAGGTTTTTCACTTAGTGCACCTTTTGGTCCTATAGGTACTAAACCTTTTGGGAATACCTTTGCCACTAGTGGTCTACCCCCTAAGGGTAATATCCCCTATGATAAAACCATGGGTGGTGGAACTAAATCCTTTAGTAACCCTACTATTGTAAGTACCCCTTCCACTTCTCAAAACCATGCTATGGGAGGATCACGCATATATCTAGGATGTAAGGGGAAACACTTCATCCCAGACACCATTCAACTCACATTTCTTGAAAACCCTTACGTTATCTAATATCTTGAAGTAATGGATAATTCCATCAAGTATAATACAACTTGGCCTACAATCCCACCTAAATTGTGTGTTGACATTGAAATTTGATGGTAAACATGGATAATACCCTATAGCATATATAACCACTTACCACCTATTTTTCTCATCCAAATCCTTCATGGATGATAGTATCTATCTATGAATTTTCTAAAGGAATCTTACCAATGGGGCCCCCAAATGGTACATCTATCTTGAAGATTTTTCCTATGAAAACTTTGTATCTTTAGCATAGAATTTTGTTAATCATTATCAACTGCATAATACGTAGAAAATGAGAATAGTCACACTCACCAATTTTTTTCGGCATAGCTCCACTCACATATATAATCATGTACATGAATGAGGTGAATATGAAATTTATTTAGAATCATTTTTTATTATGGGTTACTTTTTTAATCATTCACCAAGTCACTCTTTCCTAGTATCACTGAAGACATAACAAAGGTAGGAGACCAAATTAAGGAATAAGAAATCATGCATGCCCACCAACTTGATTTTATCTATTCTCAAGTGGTAAAATCATATGAAATCATCCCTAATGTCCCTCAATCCTTGAATGATGTTGTGAAATGCAAGCTAAGATCACATGCCAATGGTGTGGTGGGGTCCATCTCCTCTTGAAACATAGGACAAATAGCCAATAAAATTGTCCAAATGAAAATCACTATTAGTGTCCTGACTACTAATTATACCACTCAAAATCTTAGTTCTCCCATTCAAATCTCCAAAGTTAATTTTGATGAAATCCACAATCTTAAAGAGTCTTGAGAAACCTATATATAAGAAGAGGAATAAAAGGTCCACTAAAACTTCTAACAATAAATATGGATCACCTCAAACCAGAGAGCCTTTTGGGAGTGGAACGAAAGAGAAAAATAAAAATAATCATTTCCTTGCAAGATTTTTGGGGAGGACCGTCTTAGTCATGAGTTTAACTAGCTGGATGAGGTCCATTAATACTTCCAGTAGAAAAACACGGCTCAAAAATCCACTATCTTGAAGAATTTTTTTATTTCCTAGCAACAACACATGGTTGCAAAGCCTCCACCTCCTTATCAAGGGGGACTAAGGGAAATTCTTCACATACTGACTTCTCATCCACATAGTACATTTTTATAGTTGATCAACCGATCCATGTAGCTATTATATAATACAATTATGATAATTTTGAGAGTGTTCCTTCCACTTTGGAACCTTTGATCCCTAATCAACCTAGTGGGCCCCTTCATATTGAAAATCCATTGTTTGGCATTGTGTTGCATCCTCCCAAAGGAAAAAATTTAAAGACAATACATAAGTTTAATACAATGGTTCCTCATAAATATATTATTGTCGAGGATTTGGACCAGGTACTATGCTACTACCTTTTACTTATCCTAGTTTAGTTAGGTTAACCTAAGAACTAGATTCATACCATTATACCACTTATATATATATAACAAGATAACTATTGGTATTTTTTGTGCTCATTAAAAATGAAAACCACAAGGTTATTTTGTTGATATTTTCTAGCTAGTTAAAAGAGTTGAAAATGTTGTTATTTTTTATCTTTTCTACTCGTTAGTAAAGATGAATGTTGGTGATCAATATCTTCTCTTATCATTCTTGTAAACCATGATATATACATTAGTATACTTTTACCCCATTTTCATACTCATTAAAAACTCTTACGAAAAATACACCAATTTGAGTATACTTTAAAATTTTTTCATGCTTGTTAAAACTAAATGAAAAATACACTATCAATCTCACTTGTCTTCTATTTCATGCTCATTTAAGTATGAAGGGGATCATAAGTAAGAAAAGGAGAGAGGAGTAAGATTGTTTTTATTTTATCAAGGAATCCACATATCACCCTTGAAGATGGAACTTGTTTGATTCATCCTCCTACAATTGGTATTTTCCTGGAATCATTTTGAGCCATACCAATACTGTGAGTTGAGTCACCCTTTTATCAAGTCAGTATCTAACTCAGTTAGTTACCCTTACAATCTCATGGGTTGTTATGATGCATCCTATGTTAGCACTATGTCTAAATGGTTTTCTTTATTCTTAGCTTCCAAGTTCACATTTGTTTCATGTCGTTATATGTTCAAGGGAATTATTATTCTGATTTTTCCATTTGAAATATCATTATGCTTTTTGTGTTGGAAATCCCTATATCAGTTGTGCATGAATTCTTCATCTACTATTGTCAGTGACATCATATTGGTGTCAATTTTGGGTCAAATGATGATATATACACCAAGGCTCTCATTTAATGATTGTCCTCCCATCAATGTCAAAATATTATGTGGGATATATATATATATATATATATAGTCTAATACCTTGGAGCTTGTAGTCCTCGCTGCAATCTTACTCACGGTGGATCGTGGGTTTTCATCATTGGCCCATATTGATAAATTCTAAGTGTTTGATAGAATATCACTCATTTTCACTTGCTAGATCATGCTAGTTACCTTGGGATCCATTTTCATCATTGGTGGTATCCCTTGAATTTTTTAGCATGATCCCTCAGTGCCTAGTAATCAAATGGTCTCCTTGCATGCTCAACATCATCTCATTCATTTGCATGTACTAGAGTAGTACCATCAAGACAGGTCGAAGAACTTGGGGCTTAGGGCCACCTCACTTATCCACATTACCTCCAACAAATTGTATTAGAGAATGTATTATTTACTCTTAGGACCAAATTTGGACACTCTCATTGGTTTCCATAGTCCTATTAATATATTCTATGATATATATTTACATTGTATTATTATTAGTCATTATTGGCATAATTCTGCAGTATATGATGTTGGAAGCCATGCTCTTTTCCTTTGGTACTAAGTATGGGTATGTCTACCATAGGGATGTATATTATATGTATATGAATATGACTTTTGTGGCTCCTTATAGGTTACACATCCTTCACTCTCTTCGTATCCATGGATTTGTAAGATTATTATAATGTATTTAAGAAGGAGTTTTCTCTTTTGACATCATGTAATAACAAGAAACTATTATAGCTTAAAATGGAACCCCCTTGTGTCTACTTAGGAATAAACTTAGAATAAAGACTATAATGCAAGAAAAAATTCATGGAAACCCTCCAAAAAAAATTCAATTTTGCCTCATCAATTCCCCTAGTACATTGAAAAAGAGATTTGCAACATCTTGAATGGCTTAGCAAAGAGGTTTTCTTGCTAAAGCATCTCAACAATAGACAATTGGAGTGAATTATGGTTCTAGAGTGCATGGATAAGGGTTGAAAGGATAATAAATTATTATAATTTGAAGAAAAGGATGAAATAACCATATCAAACATGGTCAAAAAAGTGTCCAAACACATTTTATTACTCTTGAAACTCATCTATAAAATCAAGGCCATCTGAGGAGCTAAGGGAGAGAAGTAAGCGATAGGTACATGTTATCAACATGAGAACCTATTTACATCATGAGCATATGTGTTTGGATCGGTTTTTGTAGTAATTCTAACATGGTTTCTAGGAGATTTCTACTAGAATTGTTGTCTATTGTCTATTTTATAGGTTTTAGAATATAGGGAAATGGATTTTGAGGGCTTATTTCTCCAAAAAAATTGGACATATGGCTTCAAATCAAAGGTGCATCTATCATTGTTTCTCTTGTCTATTTTAATCATGCATGCATGTGTGTCATTTGGTGTTAAGTAGGCCTCTTGTACACTTTCTGTCATAATTATTTGAAAGTATCGTGGGTAAAATGCACTCTATTACTACACAAGAAACCCTATGTCCCAATGGTATAGGATAGGATGGTAATGAACCACTAGTCCAAGTTTGTTAACTAGATCATAAACTATGATATTTATTTGTGATCCTGAGTCAAACATAACATCAATTTTTTTCTTCTTGATCTATATCTTTATATGAAATAATTTGTTCATCTCCTTCACTCCATATTGCAATAAGGATTATTATATTCACCCCCTTCTACACCAATATATAAATAATATTCTCATCCTCATCTAGGTTTCTTTTAGACCGATTGCCCAAATAAGTGGATATGATATTTATCTTTCTTGCATACTTATTTCAAGTCTCCGTGTTGAGCTCTATATGTAATTTCTAACACTTTTCCTTGATGTGGCCATCAATATTTTTAGTGGTTACAAAGGTTGCTAATATTTTTTCACTGGTGCTTTTTTTTGTTGTCTTTTTTTCCTTCTCCCTTTCCACTTCTTCTTTCCCTCAAAAATTTTCTGGTTTTCCTATTGCTTTGATCCATTTGACCTCCCTTTCTTCTGACCTATGTTTTCTAGATACTATGCTCGTAAACATACCTCATCCACAATTTTGGGTTTCAATAGAATCATTTTCTTTCAAATATTCCATTACAGAAGTTGTAGATAATTGAGAAGTAAATTTGGGCTATTATGAGAGATACGTAGCATTATTGTTATATTCCTTAATTATGTGGTGCACTCCCATACAATCTACACTTGTCTCTCCCTAAAGTAATTCCACTAGATCCATTGGTCATCAATATACCTAACATGGTAAAATTGGGATTTTATGAAAGTTTTACAATTCTCCCACCTAGTTGTTATAGGAACTCCCTCTATCCTAACATTTTTTGTGTGGATCTCTGACCAAGTCAAGGCATGTCCCTCTAATTTCAAATGGGTAAATGAAGTTTTATATTCATCCTCTGCATGGGGAACAATAAAATAAACCTCTAACATCTACAACAAATGATCTAATTTCAAATCATCTATATAACTTTGATACGACTTGATATCCACCTTCACTTCAATATTAAAGAGATACTATGAAAGGTTCATGGAATTTAAACTCATCTACTATTTTTTCATTTACCTGGACTACTCCAATTCTTCTTTATGCCTTGATTTCCCCTCCAATTCAACCTCTAATTTGGAACCTCCATATTTTCTAAAAATCCTGAGCTTATTGGTTATTTCTTCCATGAGGAGGCTCAAATTAAAGTTTATATTTGTGACTAATGCTTCAAGCCATCCAAACCTCTCCTCTACTAAATATCAAGGTTATCATAAACTGATTCATCAACCATGGATTTTTTTTTATGAAATTATACTAAACCAATATGAACCCTTGTAATTTTCCAAAAAATAGTAAAAGAAAAATTTTCTGATGCCAATATGATCTGTAAATTTTTGTGGATACTCAATTAGATATTTCATCACAATAGATCTATGAAAATAAATAAAAAACTATACTATGAAGGATTAATTCTTTTTGGATTTCATATTTTTTAATATTGTTTTTTTGTATATGTATGCAATAGATGATATGAAAAAAATAGAGAGCAGGTAAATAAAATCACTCACAAAATGCAATAAACACCAAGATATTCTTTGGGAAACCATTTTTGGAGAAAACCTAATTGCAATGTGAGGATGTTGTGCACTCTTTTGACTAGAATGGAATGATGCAAGTACAAAAGAGAAAGCACTCTCTATGGAGTTACATGAGACCCATGGCTCATGGGTTAATATAGAATATAAACCCCCTCTATTATGCGCTCTCTCTATCCACACTTGAGGTATTATTCTATAATATGGAACAAAATGTAAGAAAATAGAATGGAACCCATTTTTCTCCTCGTGGGTTGGTTATAAAAAAACTTTATAGCCAACTAGGCATTAAATTTGACCCATTCAACCCTCAAAATGAGTTACAACTTGAACCTTCTAGAGTCTTATTCATAGTACCCAAGTGGATAGCCCATTTTCCATGAGTAATGGCCAAAAACATAGAATCCTCTCAAATTATAGTGGTCACTCACAATAGGTCAACTTCGAGGAGGTGTAACATTTCTTTGCATATGAAATTTGTAGTGACATGATTCTTGCACCATTGGAAATTTTTTTGAGTGTAGAACATTGTCACGGGTTCCAATGCTTAAGGAAATTAGTGTGCCAAAAAAATTCATTTAAGGTATCAAATTGGCCTAAAAAAATTTCAGACCCCAATTTTCCAAACTAGTTCCCACAAACTATTAACTTAGAGGAATTATTTGAGGTACTTCCACAAGAAATTTTAATTTAGTGTATAAAGATAAATGTACAAAATTGAATTATCTTTCTAAACATAGAAAATTTATTTATAGAAATTGTGTATAAATAAATTAAATTTGAGTTTTCCGAATAGTGTTATATTATTTTTTATGCATGATATAATGCACATGTTATCATTACTGTAAACTTTTTGTACCTAAAAGATGGAAATTTTCTACAAAAAATTATAGAATCTTAGACAACACATTGATCATACAGGCATTGATTTTTCAAAATTAATAATCTTAGTTTAATATATTTCTCTTTTTATTATGGAAGTTATTATATCCTTGAAATTAAAAGGCCTTAGATTCATGCTATGTAAAAGGGTCTTAATATTAGCAATTACACATTTATTATGGAAGTTATTATATCCTTGAAATTAAAAGGCCTTAGATTCATGCTATGTAAAAGGGTCTTAATATTAATGAACACACATTTGTGTTAGAGTGTAGGTCTCAATTTCTACTAGTGCACCATATAATTTTATTTTTAAATTGTAAAGGAGAAAAATAAACTATATTGGAAATAAAATAGGGATATATTTTTCTAATGTATGTCAAGAAAAAAATATATTAAAAATAACCTATAATATTAAGATTTTTAAACATTAATGTATTTGGAATCTACATATTTCACTGTAAATGTGTTTGTCGTTGATGGAAAGTAAATTTGCCAAACATATATAAAGATGATGTGAAAATTATAAATATAGAGAGGGTTTCTGAATAATTGAGGTATTAATATATTTTTATTTCATACCACCAGCTTCATAATCTCAACCTTATATCCAAGGAAACTAGCTCAATAAACATGTAAGCTTCTCATGGGAAACATTTTGAATTAAAAAAAGTGCGCACACACTCAAGAAGTTTGGATGTGTTTAGCTCATGTGAACAAACACAGGATCTAAGAATAGACACATGCCTAGATCATGTGCATGTTCCTTAAATGTAGAAGCGTGTGTGTAACATACCCCCCTACCACCTATAGACCACACTAAGAGTAGAAAGAGGTAGTTACTATGTTGAACCCACCACCAAAATTTAGTTATAGAACTGGGGTCTAAAATTTTACCTTCTTTAAACTTTTCAAGACACTTAATAAACAACACAATTGTATTCATCTCTTCAAGACCTTTTTGGTGATATTAAATTTACATCAATCCAAATTTTAGATTGAAAGATATGGCCACTCAAATTTTTTCAATAACCTCTTGCCTTGTCACCAGGAATTTCCACAAGGCACCCACTTGGACCCCACGTGGTTCCTATGTGGAATTCCACATCATTTCCATGTAATCACCATGTCGTTGCCACTATGGTTAAGCCATTTCACCATGCGCAGACCCCCTTTTTTACCTTAGGAATACTACATTTATATATTATATGCATACCTCCCCCTCTATCCACGTCACACTCCACACGTCCATGGTCCCACGGTCATCCAACAGTTATGATGCCTTCCTGATTTCAACGATTAAGATTTAATCAATACCACCATGTTGAATTTTAAATAGTTCTCCAATATGATAATTATTTCTTATCATTCTTTCTTATACAAATATTATCTTACATTCATTATGCATCATAAAATAATTACCAAGAGAACTTCAACAATAACAATATGCTAGTAATATCATAAATAGACAACCACACAAGAACACATTAGTTTACCCTGGGAAAATCCCACATGCGAAAAACCCAACAACATTTTAAATAGGAAATAGTCAATTCAACAGAGAAACATCTTCGTAAATAACTAGGTCAAACCTAGTCCATCCTCTTAGTCAAGTCAATTGGCCCAAGGAATATGCTCTATTTTTCCCAAAGACAAAAAATTGTCTTTCTTCCTCATTCATCAGCTCATCCCTGCACCTTAGAAATTTCTTCCTATCCGGCATAGGATTTTGCTTATTTATTTCTTGCTTTGCATGTCCAAACATAATAACATGCCTCATAATTTTGTTTCATTAGACTTTGTTGCCTCAATAAATGTGAGTTTCTTCCTTGGAGAGGAACAAAATGTGGTCTTTATATAACTTTTCTTGAAGGTTGAATGAGTGTGGCTATATTGGAGCCGAACTAAACATTTGAAGTGCAGACTTGACTAGGAGGGGGGCGACTCTATCTTTTTGGAGCAAAAAATTGAGATTTACAAATTCAAATTTCCCTCTTTTCCAATCAACATGAAGAACATGTCTCTTTAATTTTTTTCTTTTTATTTCTGGCATGAATAACATGCTTCCAAATATATTAAGGATACAAATATAAATTATGAATACTGGTTGTAGGTACAAAAATCAATACTCCCTCTTATCTAGGGAGGTGTTCATAATGACTATCTAGTTATTGTCATGTTGACTTATTTTCTCTATGAAAAGGTTACAATGGAATCCATTAGAGAAATTTTGAGGTAAAAAATGGGCCTTAAAAAAAAAAATTACAACAAAAATCAACTTTATAAGAAACAATAGGATTCAAGATGATTATGTCAACCATGGGGGATGATTCACCATTTTTGGAGTAAAAAAGTAAATATATTAAAAAATAGAAACCAAAAACTACTTTTTCCACTCGTATTTTAAAATTATCTCCCTATGGTTTCACTCAATTTTTGAGCAAGAGCACTCCTTGGATGTGTAATTTAATTCCTTATCCAAGGGGAAACCATGTTGCATACTTTCGATGGACCTTGCTAAACGAAAAATGAGAAATACATGAAAAATGTGATTGCAAACACATTTCTTCATGTATTTCTCATTTTTTGTGTATTAGTGTCCATCAAAAGTATACAACGTACTCCTTGGATGAGGAATTAAATTACACATCCAACGAGTGCTCCTACTTCAATTTTGAGTAAAATTGTAGGGAGATAAGTTTAAAATACGAGTTGAAAAAATACTTTTTTTTTCCCTCTAAAATTTGATGATGTAATCTAATCTTATTTTATTATTTCCATTATTATTTTATAAAATTCATTACAAGGACCAATTTAGACCTCAAAATTTCTCTAATGATCATTAATATTGTCAGCATATCTGACATAAGGTAAATCACCATCTATTCAGCATCTCTGACATTAGCATCATCTCATCAACATCTATGACATGAATTATGTCACTAAAACATCTGACATAAATCATCAATATCATCATTAATATCAACATCAACTAGCTAGAATCTCTGACATTGGCAGCATTAGCTAGCAGCTGCAACTGATCACTACAACTCACCCAAATGGTCTGTACTCCTAACATGTGGCATAACATTTAGCATCGACTAATCATCATATCCTTGGTTGGTACCAATGACCCAAATTATCAGTATTCCTAAATTAGGCTAGACTTGGTCTTGAAACTCCAAAGGCTACACCCTATCTAAGAAATTGGGCCTAATGTTAAGTGAGCTTCTCATCCAATATAGACAGACTGGGATTTTTTGCGCGACATCGCTAGGGTTTTTGCAGTTGCTCTGCATCGCCAGGGTTTATGCAGTTTCTCTGCATCGCTGATCTGCAATGTTCCCACACCAGCAACTATTGTCTTCATTCTTAGGTCCTCTGACTGCACGCATCTTAATGAATACCGTGGTTGGAGGGGCAGGTGCGGCCCCCCCTCCTCCCAATGGTCCTTCCGCTGACTCTTCTGCAAATGCAGATTCCTCTGCCAAACACGGATCTATACCCCAGGCGGTAAATGAAACTCATCAGGTCAACAGCATCCCTGCAGCTACAGACAAAATTGAAACCCCTGTTGACAGCTCCACGGCCGCTAAAGACAGCGCCTCTGACCAGCAAGCTTCTACAACACAGACAAAGGCGTCCTCAGCTACTTGCATTCCAAGAACCACAGAAAGGACAAAAATTGATCTTCCTAGTCATCGTATCAACGGCAAAATCCAGTTTATGAAAGATCAGGCACTCATCGGAAAGTTCTGAGGCTTTTGGCCTACTGAAAAGGCCCTGCAAGGATGGATCATATCCAAATAGAGGCCAAAAGGACAGGTAACTCTGTAGCTAGGCCCTAAAGGATTCTTTACGGCTATTTTCAACTGCTTGGAGGATCGAACACGCATCTTCGAAGGAGGCCCGTATTTTTTCAACTCAGCAGACCTGTACCTTCATGACTGGACAGAGAGATTCAATCCAGACAAAGAGGATTTCACCTGGGCTCCCGTCTGGATTCGCATGTACTCCCTACCTCTGGAATATTGGGATGAGGAAACCCTTAGGGATACTGGTAATGGATTGGGAGTCTTCATCAAAGCGGCAGAAGAAACAAGACTCCGCAGATACACATCCTATGCCAGAATATGTGTTCAAATGCACTTGTCAAAAGCACTCACGGATTCGGTAAGTTTATTCCATGACGATTTTGAATGGATCCAAACTTTAGACTACGAGCATATTCCCTTTCGTTGTAGGAAATGCCATGAACATGGCCATTTATTCAGGGATTTCCCCTTGAATAGCCAAACAAAAACTCCAGTCTCCGAGGCCAACAAAGATGCAGATGGTTTCACCAAGGTCTCTAGCCGAAGAAAGCTTGCAAAAAAATCCCCAGTTGATCATGATCCTCCAAGCACACCTACCACTCACAATAGCTTTGGTATCCTGTCCCCTCAACTCGATTTGGTAAGTATTCCCTCTCAACCTGCTTCATCATATCAGCCTTCCACCTCCATCTCTCCCCCTCCTGATTCTTCTACTCCGGTCCCTGCTTCCGATCTTATCAAGATCCCTATCTCCCATCCCTCGGATGACACTATTCCAGATCCGAGTCCAAAGTCACTTCTATGGATTTAGATGCTGCTTCTGCACTCATTATCCATCAACAGCAAAGTACTACCGACCAAAATCCCCCAATCCATATGGAAGAAGAACCAGAGAGCATAGATTTGGGGGATCTGGACATCCTCGATTTAGAAGCTGCTTGCCGACAGAAAACTTACAATACAATACTTCCCAGATAGATTGATAGTCTTGAAGTGGTTTTAGCTAGAGCTCAGCAACATAGATACCTTGGTATTCAAGCAGGAAGCCCCTAGGATGGAAAAAAAATACTTAAGGAATCAAAAAATAGAGGGCGCAAAACCGATTTGCAAAGAACCATTATACTAGGAGAAATTCTTGTGGACTCTGGAAGATTCCCCAAGCTGACAAAATTTTACAAAACCCTCCCCCACAGTTCCTCATGAAACTCATTTCCTGGAACGTGTGAGGGCTCAATAGTCCTGCAAAACATAGATTCCTAAAAAATATGATACAGCAAGATAGGCCTTCTCTGGTTTTTCTTCAAGAAACTAAATGTAACAGTACTGTCTTGGAAAGAATTTTAAACAAAGTCTGGTCGGGATGTCGCTCTGTCTCGGTGGATGCGTCAGGCGCTTCAGGCGGGTTAGCCATCATATGGAATCCCCAAGCTCTCGACCTTTATGATTTTCATGCCTCTCACTTCGTTATTCAGTCCACTTTCCACCTAATAGGGACGAATATCCATGGACATCTCTCTAATGTCTACTTCCCACACGACATTCAAAATAAATTGGATCTTTTGGAGTCTATTACTATTCTTAACTCTGAAAGATTCTTCCCTCTATGGATCTGTGGTGGAGATTTTAACATCATTACAGCTTTGGAGGAAAAGACAGGAGGAAGAACGAGGCTGGATAGTGACAGCATCAGCTTTAAAGACTTCATACATAGAAATCAGCTAATGGACATGCGCACGTCAAATGGCCTGTACACTTGGACTAACAAAAGGAGAGGACCTCAGCACATCGCTTCCAGGTTGGATCGGTTCTTATTGACGGACAACGCCATCCACCTGGGAGGGGACTTCAATGCCTCAATCCTGCCCCAAGCAGGATCAGACCATTGGCCTATTATTCTTCATTAGACGCGCCCAGGATCCAAGTGCAATAGACCCTTTCGCTTTGAAGAGTTTTGGATTTCGCATCCCAATTTCAAAGACGTTGTCAAAGATGCCTGGAACTCCTTCATCCCTCCGGAAGGAGCCAAGATGTACAAATTCCAACAAAAACTAAAACATCTCAAACAGGCTCTCAAATCTTGGAACCATACCCACTTTGGCAACATCTTCGATCACCAGAAAGAGCTGGAGCAGCAAATGAAGTCCCTACAACAGAGTATTATCTCAGGAGGCAGGACGGAAGAATTCGCTCAACAGGAACAGAATCTCCTTTCCAAGCTTGAGGCCAGGCGGCATCAGGAAGAAATATTATGGCGTGAAAAATCAAGGATAAAATAGCTCAAGGAAGGGGAAAAGAATACCAAATTCTTCCACAGATCCACCGTGAAAAGACGCATGCACAACAATATTGCCTTCATCAACAATCGGCAAGGGGAGCGATTGGAACAGCATGACGATATGGAAAAGGAACTAAAAGGGCACTTTCAGGACATCTTAAAAGAACCTCAGGGCTGCAGAAATCAGGCCATTCGCTCTATCACGCAGCATATCCCGAAAATTATAACTAACGATCATAACAGCAAACTTCTTCAGCCACTCTCTATGCAGGAAGTGGAAGATGCTATGACGCAATTTAAAGATGGTAAAGCCCCGGGTCTGGATGGCTTTACTGCCAATTTCTTCCATGCTTTTTGGGAGATGGTTAAAACAGAGGTCTGGGAGCTTGTAGAGGAATCTCGCTCGATGCACTGGCTACTCCCTTCTCTGAATGCGACCTTCATAGCGCTAGTTCCAAAATCGGAGGACTCTAGCACCCCTGACAGCTTCAGGCCTATTGCGCTTTGCAATGTTATTTACAAGCTAATTTCAAAATTCGTAGCTAATAGGTTGAAACCTCTTCTCCCTCTCCTGATCTCGTCGGAGCAGACTGGCTATGTAGAAGGGCGCCAAATTCTGGATGGTATCATTCTCTCGCACGAAGTGATACACTCACTCAAAATTCTCAAAAAACCAGGTATGATTCTAAAGTTATATCTTTCAAAGGCTTTTGATAAACTCAGTTGGTCCTACATTAATCAAATGCTATTAGCATTTGGTTTTCATGCTAC
Source organism: Pinus albicaulis (assembly GCA_034641835.2). Classification (NCBI taxonomy): domain Eukaryota; kingdom Viridiplantae; phylum Streptophyta; class Pinopsida; order Pinales; family Pinaceae; genus Pinus; species Pinus albicaulis. The sequence goes on from CM076579.1 coordinate 1,059,269,411, forward strand.
CTGGACTCGTTGGCTTATGAACCTTATTACCTCTCCTAGCTTCTCCATCCTGCTCAATGGGTCTCCTTCTTCAACCTTTCGCCCCTCACGTGGCATACGACAAGGAGACCCACTCTCCCCGTTCCTTTTTTTCCTCATGGCCGAAGGCCTTAGCCACCTCCTTCATGCTGCCGTCTCCTCCCACACCCTCAAAGGAATTTCCCTTCATGACCAGCCTCCTATCTCCCATCAACAATTCATCGATGACAACATGCTGTTCGGACACCCGTCTGTCCATGAAGCCACTGCCTTTAAATCCTTGCTCACTCTCTTTTCAGCAGCCTCGGGTACTACCGTCAATGAGGCTAAATCCCACCTCTTCTTTTTCCATACTCCTATCTTCACTCAGCGAAATATAGCCAAAATTTTGGGCTTTCCCATAGCAGGTCTCCCTTCTAAGTATCTTGGAGCTCCCCTTGTTAGCTCTGCCATCAAGCATGCTACCTGGCGCACTCTGCTTGACAAATTAGATTCCAGGCTTTCCTTTTGGACCTATCGGTCGCTCAACATGGCCAGCAGAATTATCCTCATCAAATCAGTCCTCCAAGCTATGCCTATATACTTCTTCTCTATACTGGCAGCCCCTAAATGGTTCCTAAAAAAAATTCGCACTCTTCAAAGAAATTTCCTATGGGGTTCCTCAGGGCTCAACAAAAAATGGGCTCTGGTCAAATGGACAGATGTCTGCCTTCCTAAGGCTGCTGGAGGACTTGGATTGCGGGACCCCCTACACAGTAATAACACAATGGGAGCCCGCATCTGGTGGAAATGGGTTTCTAACCGTCATCCTCCCTGGGCTCGCCTCTGGCAGGCCAAATATGCTTCAAGTAGTTCACAGGCAGCTCTAATTTGGTTCAGCTCGACCGTCTCTGGCTCCTTAATTTGGAATGCAGCAAGACAACACAGTGCTTTTATACAAGAGCATAGTTTTTGGGAAATCCATTCAGGTACCTTGGAAATATTTTGGGATGACTCCTAGCAGCAAACTCCCAAACTTGCCTCTCTCTTTCATAAACCTAAGTGGCAAGCCTCCATGAGAGAAAATGATCAAACTTTTGTTCATCAATTCTGGCAACAAAACTCCTCACATGGTTATCAAATCTGGAGCCCTGCTGAAACTTGGCAGGCCAACTGGCAGGAGGAAATGTTTGGAGAAATAAATCAGGAACTTAAACTCAGAAAAATCAAAATCTCTGATCAACAGGATAGAGTGCGTTGGGGATACACTCCCAAAGGTATGTTTATGACAAAGGAGGCTTATCAACTGCTCTTTCTACCCAGGCAAAATATCAAGGACCAGCTTTGGGATCAGATTTGGAAACCAGGAATATGGTCCAAAGTTTCGACCTTCCTTTGGCTCTTAAGTAAAAAGAGAATCCTCACTTGGGAAAATCTTCAAAAGCGAGGTTTCATAGGACCTTCAAGTTGTCCAAACTGCAAACTCCAAACAGAGACAATCACTCATCTCATGGATCTCTGTCCCCTTACTGATCAACTTTGGGAGAGAACAGCTCTTTGCAATCATAGAACAGGTAGAAGAAAAGGAGATATAGTTAATACGATCCGGAATTGGCCCAGACATCCTTTCCAAAGTCCCTTTCTCGACTCCCTATGGCTTCTGCTACCGGGATTTATTTACTGGATTCTTTGGAAAGAGCGCAACAATTGGATCTTCAAGGATCAAAGCAGATCTCCTGATGCTTTATGGACCCTCCTCAAACAATCTATTCAAGAGACTTTGGCCCTCAGATCATGGCAGGATTCGGATATGCCAGCCTCCCCTTAGGAACGCCTCATCCTGAGGAATTGGAATTTATCTTTGTCCCCTCCAGTCCGGGACATTGCCTCCTCCACTAACCAGCCGGACTCTCCCCTGTCTTGGACTCCCCCTGTCATTCATCCCTACAAACTTAATTTTGATGGAGCTGCTAAGGGCAACCCAGGTCCTGCAGGGTATGGAGGTATTTTCAGAGATACAACTAGCTCAGCTCAGTACATTTACCATGGTTCATTAGGTAAAGACACCAACAATGCTGCAGAACTTGAAAGTTTGTGGCAAGGTATGTGCATTGCGGTTCAAGAAAATTTTCTCCCCCTTGAGATCGAAGGGGACTCCAGAATCCTAATTGAAGCTGCAATTCGCATCCAATCTGGGACTTTTGCAGCCAAGATTGCTTCCATTTGGAGGCTTCTAAACAGACTGGATCAAATTGAAGAATGGCTCAGAACCCCCCGAAGCATTATCTTCAAGCATGTTCGTCGAACAGCTAACAAGGTAGCTGACAGACTAGCTAATCAAGGAGTGGATCAGGATCTTCCGTTATTCTCTGGCCCTCTAAGCAGTTCAAATGATTTACAACTTCAACATGATTTCACTCTCCTGGTGCACAAAGATCTCTCACTCCCGGATGCGGGTGGTCTCGGTGATTAATGGTGAGCAGATGGTCAGGTGGGTTGGCGCGTGGCTCACCACCACCGCCACCCATCCTTGCATGCTCTTGAACTTAAATGCCACCGTCCGGCTCTTCAATGCCGATTTATGGGAGCTCTCTCCCCGATACCAGCTCATTTCTACTTCAGCGATGGCGAGCTCTGGAAATTTCTTGTGTGTTAATCCCCTCCACGTTTGTTGCACCCCTGCTGCTGCTGAGCGCAGCTCAAGCACCAGCACAGGGTCTCGTTGCGTTTTAAACTGCTGCATAGATATTCTTCCAGGCCTCCATTTCTCCAATAGTGCCTCCTGCAACCTTCCGCGCACATTCTTCTCTGATTCCAGTCGCCAGCAAGTTTATACCGCTCAAACCATGCCCCGCTTACGCCCGAGAATGCGTTGCAGGCGTGGGGGTGCCATTGGGCGTGCCATCAGCAGATCCTCTCCCTCCAACTCTGATTCTTCATCATATTCTTCTGAATTCGGACCTGTTCGTCTTCCTGCTCCGCGAAGAGGTCGAGGAAGGGGTCGGAATCGGTTTAATCCTGCTGGGCACTTTCGCTTGTCCTCCCGGGCGCATTCTCACCATGCCTGTTTTCATTTCCCTTGAAGCGTTAACAATACCTCTCTCCTTGCAACGGTTACCATTGACCTTCGGGCAGCCCCCTCTGAACAGGTTTCTTCAGACCAGGTTCGCGCCACCACGGAGGCTTCTCTGGAGCCCATAGCGGAGGCAAAGCACAGCAATCTTCAGGCGGACATCCGGCAGAATGTTTATTCTGGAAAAGCAGCCAACTTGGGCTTTCAGGCAAATCCTTCAGCTCCAAATGATGGCGGTCCTGAGCGCCAGGATGCTCCTCCTACTGAAGATGAGGATCCTTACAAATTCGGCTGCCTCATTGTCGAGGAAGATCCTCCCTCTGCTCAGTAACGTGGTTCCAGGTTTGCGCTCCCGAGTTTTGGTTTTCATCGGCCTGAAGGTGTTCATCTACAGTCTTATGCATCTGCTTAATTCTGCTACTGTTCTTATGGTTTCTCTTTTTCTTCATGGACGGTTTCCCCTGCGTGGGAGTTATATTCTGCTATATGTCCAAGTCCTAGCTTTAGTCACAGGTTATAGTGCTGTCACTTTTGTTTTTGCTATGGTCCGAAATTGTAAAAATCTTGCCACTCCGGTTTACTCCACAGGAGTCATACTGTCAAGGTCTGTTCAATTCTCAGTCATAGATGTCAGTCACTTGTTAGGAATAGACAATATCACTACTCTTCACAGCTCTCATGGTCTATTTCCTAAATGTTTTGATGATCAATTACCAGCTTGTCAAGCAAGAATGCCGCAGCAATGGGCTGGAACTCTCGAGGCTTCGGTCTCTATGTAACACTATTTTTATATCAATATAGAAGTAGCCATATTCAGAAGAAAAAAAAAATATAGACAGACTAAACTTGATGTTGAAATCCATGCTCTCAACTAAGTGATCTTGCGCTTCTAGGACTATTATTTCCAATTGTTCAACATCTTTGACAAAATAATAATAATTGTCTTCTATTGGACCATTCTCCCCAACTGGTCAAGAATTTTGACACAGGGAGAATGAGTGTCCATATCTTGTCATATCAATTCTTTCTCTCACGAAGAGGTATAGGATCATGATTTTCCTTTGATTTTATTGTATCATCACTCCCTCTTACCGAGAGATACATGCTCAATCACTTCAAGCTTATCCTAGGAAAATTTTCTTGATAATATTGGAGCCATACAACTCTCCTCAAGGTGTCTTGGCCTGACATCATGTTTTCATATGCACATGATCGAACTATCTTGCAAGCTGGACTCATATTGCTTCCCATCTCATCATTTAAGCTACAACATACTCAACCTCTAAGTGCAATAGATTTCTACATCCTACTCATCCATGAGATCAGATCCCAAACTAAAGCACTATACAAACTCATTATGTATTCGGAACTCCTTGCCCAATTTGAATTTGTGAATCCTTGTAGCTTCCAAAGCAACACTACTTGTAGAAATTTTAATAAAAAATATGTATTGAATGGATTCTCTCAATCTAACAATTTTATGCCACTGTTAAATACAGAGTTGCCTCTACAAAATCTTTATGGAATTTAAAACACGATCACCAATTGCGAACACATGAAGAAAGATCAATCACACATAACACATATGTTTTTACCAGGAAAGCATAAAGCTAAAAACCCCACTATTATATATTATGTATATATCATGGATCATGAAACAATCTCATGAAAAACTCTAATCCATGAGCTCTCATTAAAATATGAAATCATCTCACACTATCATACAAAAATTGGCAAATACATGCGCCAATTTATTGCCTCCTGAAAGCCTGCCTCCACTGCGCAATCCCTGCTGATCACAATCCGTGAATGAATGAGATCCTACTTGCCTTGATTGTGTAATCCTCCATTAGGGGAATTTTGAGGTCTAAAATGGGCCGCCTAAGAAAAATGTACAACAAAAACAAACTTTATAAAAACCAATATGACTCAAGATAATGATGTCAACCATGGGGGATGATTCACCATTTTTTAAATAAAAGGGTAAAAATATAAAAAAAATAATAAAATAATAAAACTACTTTTTCAACTCGTATTCTCAACTTATCTCCCAAAATTTTTACTCAAATTTCGAGCGGGAGCACTCGTTGGATGCGAAATTTAATTCCTCATCCAAGGAGTACCCATGTTGCATACTTTCGATGAACTCTACTACACAAAAAATGAGAAATACATAAAAAAAAAATGTGATTGTAATCACGTTTTTTTATGTATTTCTCATTTTTCATGTAGTAGGACCCATCGAAAGTATGCAACATGGGTACTCCTTGGATGGGGAATTAAATTTCGCATCCAACAAGTACTCCCGCTCGAAATTTGAGTAAACAAATTGGGAGATAAGTTGAAAATATGAGTTGAAAAAGTAGTTTTTCCATTTCTCCCTCTAAAATTTGATGATGTCATCAAATCTTATTTGATTTTTTCCACTATTATTTTATAATTTCCTTAGGAGGCCCATTTTAGACCTCAAAATTCCCCTAATGATGGGCACATCCAATTTGTGTGTGGTTGCATGACTGCACCCAATAATGTCACAACTGATAGTCAAACTGTCCCTTTCACCTATCTCTCAACTCGGTCTCCACTGGATCTGACATGCATGTAGTTAACAGTAGTAAATATTCAGTTTCATGTGAGACCACTGATTGTGAATTAATTAAATAATTAATTCACCGATCTCTCTCTAGTAAATGTTCAGTTACAACTAGCACAACTTAGTTTAACTCACTTAACTGAGTTAAACTACTTTACAACTCACATAACTACACATCCAACTCTGTTACAACTTCGAATCACTCAGTTACAACTAAATCCACTTGCATGTCCCACCAACCAACCTTTGAACTTGAATTTCCTATAGCTAACTGGTTTTCCACTTTAGTTAACTATTTCCAAGTGCTCATTGAGAATAGATTAATGTTTATTGTCCAATTATTATTAAGGGACAATAATAGTCGACATGCATCTATAAATAGACATGTGATCTATAAATAAAATAGAGCATCATCTATAAATATAATGTTCTCACCATCTATAAATAGACATCATCTATAAATATAATTTTCTCATCCATTCTAAAAATATACTTCCACATAACCATAGCCTGAGGCTCCATCCTAGTGTAGGTGCTTAATTTTCACTAGGATCATCATCTTGTTGAATCTCAACACTCCCTCTCAACAAGAAATTGATTATCCTTCACCCTGATCCTGTCTTTATGGTATTCGAATTTTCTCCTGGTGAGCACCTTTATCAGAATATCTGCATCCTTATCTTCTATAGGAATGTACTGAAGTAACATGGTGTTCCGCTGCACACAATATCTGATATGACGATATTGGATATCTATATGCTTAGATCTATCATGAAAAATAGGAGTAATTGAGAGTTTAATGCAACAGTGATTTATCACAATGAATAATTGTAGGATCTAAATGAGAACCAAACAAACCAACAAGGATCTTTCTCATCTAAATAGCCTCACATGCAGCTTGACTTGCTACCATGTATTCTGCTTCCGCAAAACTGAGTGCCACGGATCCTTGTTTCCTATTTTAAAAGGAAATAGCTGTAGATTTGATACTGAAGATCCCTCCTGATGTGCTCTTTCTGTCCGTTGGGCTACCTACCAAATCTGCATCCGTGAATCCATGCAACTTCACCTCATCCTTCTATCTGTACCACAAGCCATATTCAGATGTTTCCCTCAGGTATCTCAAGACATGCTTTCCCATCTTCCAAAAGAGCTTGGTAGGGTTAACCATCGCTTGACTAAGTTGGTTCACCGCATAGAATATGTCTAGTCTTATGTTCACAAAATACATTAGCGAACCCACTAATTGTCGATAGAAATTAGCATCCACTACCTCTCTAGATGTAGCGTCCTCTTTCCTCCAGTATCCTGGAAGAGGAGTATCCATTAGTTTGCAGCCCTCCATGTGAAACTTACCCAGTATCTACCTTACATACTTGCCTTGAGACACAAAAATTTCACCATCTCGCTGCCATATTTCCAATCCAAGAAAATAATGAAGAAGGCCCATATCCTTCATCTCGAACTCCTTTCCAAGGTCCTCCTTGCATGAGTGTATCAACTACTCATCACCAGTCAATATTAAATCATCAACATAAATAACAATGATTAAAAGCTTACCCTCCACCACAATTTGGTATAGGTTTTCATCCGCCTCACTCTTGGTAAAGCCAATTCCGGTGAAATAGTTGTCGAATAGAGTGTACGAAACACGAGGTGCTTGATTCATCCCATACAGCACTCATTTGAGTCTGCACACATGTGACTCACTGCTGAAGATCTCAAATCCTTAAAGCTGCTCAATGTACACTTCTTCCTCAATTATCCCATTGAGAAACATGATCTTCACCTCCATCTGATGAATGTGCCAACCCATTTGCACTGAGAGAGCAAGGATGGTCCTGATGGAATAATACCGTGTGATAGGTGCAAAATTTTCTTCATAATCAATCCCCTCAATCTGTGAGAAGCCCCGGGCCACAAATCTGGCCTTGCATTTCTCAACACTCCCATCAGCAGCTTTCTTTACCTTCTAGATCCATCTTGAACCTACCACTAATTTATCAACCAACCTTGGAACAATTTCCCAAGCACTATTTTTGACAATGGAGTCATACTCCTCCACCATTGCATCTACCCATGTGGGATCCTACACTGCTTCTTGAAAGGAAGATGGCTCAGTCACAATACATTTTCTCATGAGAGCCATGTATCCAGTAAATTGGTCAGGAGACTGTCTTTTCTTTTGTTGTGAAGTAGGGCCTCCTACATTCTGTGCAACATCAAGTCTCATCCTATCAGCTTCTGTGTTATGCCTTCTGCCAGTTATGATGTTTGGATCTACATGAGTGGACTCCTCCACTCCATAAACCTCCTCCTGTGGCTGATCCACATCTAGAGACTCATCTTTGGGAACCAGCAGTTCCTCCTCCGCATGCAAGTCTAGCTCCCTCTCAAGCGACAACCGCATGGATTTCCCCTCATCGAATTTTATATCTCGTCGCGTAACAGTCATTTACTATTAGGAGAATACACATGATAATTATGGGGTGTTTCTACGTACCCCACAAATATCCCAACTTCAACGGTCAGCTCGAGCTTCTTCCTGGCGTTCTTGGTCACATGCACATAAACAAATGAGCCAAAAATATTAAAGTGAGAAACACCTGGTTTCTTACCAGTGAAATCTTCTTCATGTGTACTCATGGCAAGTACTCTATGAGGATAATGATTTTTCACATAAACCGCAATGTTGCTGCTTCCGCCCACAAATGCATTTGTAGGCATTGATCATGCAGCATTTCTCATGTTGCACCCACAATCGTTCTATTCTTCTTCTCTGTGACCCCATTTTGGTGTGGGTTATGATGCACTATGAGTTCTCTTAAAATTCCTTCTTTGCTACAAAAGTCTTTGAATTCATATGATATGTATTCTCCACCATTCTCGCTCCTAAGAGCCTTCACTTTCTTCCCTGAATCTTTCTCCACCAATGCCTTAAACTCACAAAACTTTAATAATGTTTGATCTTTCTTCAGCATGAAGAAGATCCAACATTTACGAGAAAATTCATCAAAAAAAATAACCTAATACCTATGTTTTGTTGTTGAGGCAACCAAGAATGGTCCACACATGTCTGTGTGAACTCTCTCCAGGATCACTGAAGCATGGTTCTCCTTTTCATGAAAGGTGGACTTTAAATACTTCCCCATGGTGCAACCCTAATAAAGTCTTCCCATTGGAAGTCTAGTAGATATTTGCTGCATGACTTTCAAGGCTCCAAGATGAAGATAGCCCTATTTCCTGTGACATAATACGCCCTCATCCCAACTCACCACTTTTTCTGCCTTTCCCATCATGGCAGCACAATCATCTACCTCCAGCTTGTAGATATTGTTAACTCGAATCCCTATCCTCTTGGCTTGACCCATTGTTTTATGTCATAGGAAAGCTTTTCCTTTACTGAAAACAACGCCATATCCTCTGTCCTCCAACATCGTGACTGAGACCAAGTTTTTCATCAAACCTAGAACATACATAACATATTTCATTTGAAATGGTTTACCTGACTCCCTCTTAAAGGTAATGGTACCAATTACAGTCGCATTGTATCACCCATCGTTGCCCATCTCTATATGAATTTGGAGATATTTCTCCTCCAAGTCACTGAAAATCTCCTTATCTCCTGTCATGTGAAAGGAAGCACCACTATCAAGATACCACACCGATCCTAATGCACTTGACACCATGCATGTGATCAAAGAGAAATAAAGTTCAAATTGGGAGGCAAGGGCCTTACCAGCTACAGCTCTAGCATCCTTCTTGTTCTTCTTTTCCTGTGGGAAATTAGTGGTGAGATGCACATGTTTGTGATAGTGAAAACACTTCACCTTGGACAAATCGAGCTTCTTGCCTTTAGACTCTGATTTTGAATGGAATTTCTTCCCCTTCCCTTTCCTTTCCTTAGCAGCCAAAGCACAATCCTCTTCATCATCATGCTTTGATGAAGAGTCATATTTGGTGTTCCGCCTGAACTCCTCCTGCACTAGATCTGACCACAGTCGTTCCCAATCCGGCATTTTTTTCCCGTCTGTTGATACAATCTTCATAACTGTGCCAACTCTTAGGAGTTCCCAAGGGAGCCAAGCTCACCAAATCATCATCATCAACAGTGATTTACACACTCCCCAGTTCATCCCAACATTGGACAAACTTTATGAGATACTTTAGAATATTGTCACCCTTTTCCATCTTCATCTTTCTGAGTTTATCTTTCAGCGCCAATTTCCTATGGTTGTTATTGCTTTGAAAAAGATCCTTCAAAGCCTTTCACATAGCATATGGAGTGGCTTTCCCATGAAATCTTGAGACAATTTGGTCTCGTACACCTTCCAATAGAATCATTCTCACCTTCGCTAATTTCTTTTTCCATGCATCAAGTAATGCAGCATCCGTGGAAATGGGCTTAGGAACATCATTGTCGATGAAATCCTTCAAAACATTATCTTCAAGCATCGCTTCCATCATATCCTTCTAGGAAATGTAGTTCGAGCTGCCCTCAAGTGCATACTCTAGCCGCAAGCCATTGAAATCCATTTCGATGTTTACTCAACTCTCGCACCAAGAAATTATTGCAGCAAATTTGAATTGTTTCCACCAACAAACTCAACTCCTACTTAAAAATTGCAATCTTTTGTTCTCTCATACAATGTAGAAATTTAAATACAAATTATGTATTGCCTGGATTATCCTAATCTAACAATTATATTCCACTGTTAAATACAGAATCGCTTCTACAAAATCTTTGTGGAATTTAAAACGCGATTGCCAATTTCAAACACAATAAGAAAGATCAATCACACATAACACAGATGTTTTTACCAGGAAAGAATAAATATAAAAACCCCACTATCATATATTATGTATATTTCATGGATAATGAAACAATCTCATACAAAAATATAATCCAAGAGCTCTCAGTACAATATACAATTGTCTCACATTGTCATACAAAAATTGGCAAATACATGTGCCAATTTACTGCCTCCTGACAGCTTGCCTCCACTGCGCAATCCTTGCTGATCACAATCCCTGAATGAATGAGATCCTACTTGCCTTGACTGTGCAATACTCATGGGCACATCCAATGTGTGTGTGGTTGCATGAGTGCACCCACTGATGTCACAACTGATAGTCCACTACAAGGAAAACACCCTCTAGCGGAGGTTATAAAGGAGGTTTTTAGTGTTATAAAATTGGCCAATATTATCAAAAAAACATTTGCTACAACATCTGTTTATGGTTACGGAGGTTTTGGCAGAGATTTTAATGGAAATTGAACACAACTAAAAAGAAATGGGCGGTCGGAGGTTATTACGGATGTTTTTTTCATCGGTGCGCTACTATACCTTTAACGCACCAGTGCGTACATGGCGACGGCGCCCCGGGGCTGTCTCAGTCCAACACACTGGGAATTTTAGGTTTAAAACCGTACCGGGAAAGTGTTGGTCATACAACACACGGAGCCGTTCTAATTGGTCTTGGGATTTGTGCGGTGCCCATAGGTCGTATCAACGCACCGGGGCATATACTTATATAAATGCATCGGTGCGCCATATCACAAAAAGGAACCGAGATTTATAATTGGTATCGGTATTCATGCAGTGCCCATAGATCGTAAAAATGAACCAGTACGTAAAGACACATACACGCACCGATGTATAGTTACTGACACGCACCAGTTTTCATGTTGTATTTTTTAGAAACATCGACCTCTGACAGTCCAATTATTGTGATTGTTTTAAATTCATTATTCATCAAAAGTCAACACATCTTATAACAATATTCATATTAATTACATTTTTATTAATGCATTTGAATGTGATGTTTGTATTAATTTGTTATATCATATCATAATTATTGTGGTTTTTTAAAATTTAGTATTCATCAAAAGTCGACACATATATATCTTATAACAATATTTATATTAATTAAATTTTTATTAGTGCATTTGAGAATGACAATGGAGAACGCAATAGTGACAATGGAGAATGAAATAGAATAAATTAAAACATATTTTATGATTTTATATATATATATATATATATATATATATATATATATATATATATATATATATATATATATATATATATAAGATAGTGTTTATCATACAAAATGGGACAATTATTTGTATCCCTTTGTCTTTCAATTGGGACACTATGTCCATTACATTAAACAAAATGTCTGATTTCACAGACATATTTCAAAAAATAAAATGTCTTGCTTTGATATCCAAATTACATAGTGATCATCATTCTTCGCTTGAACTGTTGTCACTACTAGAGCTACTTCCATGACTTGGGTTATTTTCAGGAATGTTGTGTTCACGGCGTTGATTGTTTTCTTCTTCTTCACTTTCCATCTACAAACATAAAAATAAGTTGAAATGAGTGTATATACATTAGTGAGAATAATGAAAATTCCAATATTAAATAATATACATCAATGTAAATCGAAAAGAAAAATGGCGTACCATAACAACAATTGACTCATAAACTATACACATTCTTTCAAAACCATGTACCATGCCATCTTTTAAAATTTCATCTGTTGGCGCAGTTCCATACTTTGTTTCCTGCAAGTTTTATACCCCATAACAAATCATATATTTAATATAAAAGATGTTTTTGTTCTATTAATTATAGACGGAGCTAATTAAAACAAGATCGATAGATTCTTACAAATTCCACAATTAAATTCTGATATGCCAACATATACTCACAACCCATATTTAACCCAATTTCAATCAATTCGTCTGATGGTTCTTCTTTGTATGTTAGCACCTGTTTGAAGACATTCAATGATGATTTTTGTAAAACAACTTAAAAATACAAAAATGAAATCTAGTTAAGTTGTTATAAGGAAGTAACAATTACTCACAAACTTAGATATCAATCATTTTATTCCTTGTCGTCCTGTTTTATGTGCTGAATGGGTTCCATTTTCTTTTCTTTTCTGCAAGAAAATACTTGAAAATTAATATTTAATGCTAAATTGTTTATTTATTGTACCTAATGATCGAAAAAATAAATGATTACATATTACATTTGAAGCACACTGTTGTTGATATGGCTCCTCCTGCGATGCAATTTTTTCCATTTCTTTGACCATCTCCTTGTACACCTTTTTGGACATTCCTACTGGCATATTTCTAATATCAGCTTGTTCATCTTTCGAGACTTTCATAATCTTCCTAAAAATGTAACATGACAATAAACTATTTAATTTTTATATTGATATATGAAAAGTAAGTATAACAAAAGTGATACTTATAAATAATTCTAGACAAATATTTAAAGGAATATTACTTTTTCATTCCTTCTTTTTTGTTGTTGTACGTTTTTGCTATTAAAAGTCTGACATGTCTCATTGACCAATTCTCTGGAAACTCTTCCTATAGTTTAGATAAAATTTGGTTCTTGGAATCATTGGATTGATTTTTGTATTTTAAGTGGAAAGAACGTCTATACATTCGTTCCACTAGATCCCTCAAACTTTTGTAAAAGTTTTTCCCCCTTTCGTTAACTTCCAACACCACTCCATATGAGCTAAGGAGCAATTCATTTTCATTTGCATGTTCTATTTTTTTTTATTTTCTTAGAATAACATTCATTTTCTGAGTTGTTGGTCCCTATAGAACATTAAACAAATGTAAATTAATAGATTGTTTGACACATGTTATCTAATAATTTTAAGTATATTATTAATGATAATTAAAAAAAGAAACTCATATTGGATCGATAGTATTTTTTCATTCACCTGATTCATCCTTTTGAATTTTTTCCATTAAGCTTTTACACTCTTCTAGTCCTAGATCATAAATAATCATATCAAGCTTCGTCATTTTGTGACTCTGCATGATACACAGTAAACAATACATATTAGTTAAACTTACATATAGTTCAAAAATAATATTTTTTATAAATAATTTACAAACAACTTTTCTTTTTTGCTTTTCTTGATGTGTTATCAGTATTTCTGTTAATTGATATATTTTCAGTCATTTCTTTATCAATATGAAACCTATACCATATCATTCATTAATATATTTATAAATAAATTCTCAACTTTTCAGGTATAAAATAAATCTCAAGACATCAGTGCGCCTTTCATGAGTTACGCACCGCGGTTGGTGCATTGGGGTATTAAAAATGCACCGCAAAACAATATAGTAGACTGTACGGTGCATGGTGTATTATAAACGCACTGCAAAAATAGTGTAATAGACCGTACAGTGCTATCCTCGTAAAATGGAGCACCGGTGCCCTATTTCAGATATGGCACACTGATTTAGAAAAAAAAAATTCAATTTTTTATTACACAGTACTTGCGTGGTGCGTTGTATAATATAGCGCACCGGTGCACTAGGGTACGCAAGGCGCACCGATAAAGAAAAATCCATTTTTTCCAAAAATTCACGCAATGGATGAATGGATTGGGATCTGACTATGCAAGTCGTCTCGTGGATTGGATGTCAATATAAAATGAAAAACCATAATTCTGAAATCACAGAAATAAGGAGAAGAAAGGGCAAAAACAAAAAAATGAATATTTTAGGGTAAAAATGGATAACATTGCAGAAAAAGTAAAAAAACTAATCAAATTTAATCACGAGATGGTTTGAAATTATATGATACAGGGTTTGAATCACCAGAGGTTTGATTTTTGATTGTCTGAATACTTATGTTCAAACGTATTTCGTTGCTCCACAGTGCCCTCATTCTCTCTTGCTCCATGTCTGTCTCCTACAAATATCTGGCTGAAAATTTTAGCAAAAATAGTGAGATAATGAAAAAAAATTAGTATTTAAAGAATTATTTATCAAATTATATTTTCAAAAAAATTTTGCCACCCATTTTTCAAATTGCCGCTTTTTTTCACTTCAAGAAAATAGAGTTGTGTTTTTTTATTTGCGTTTATTCGTGACCAGTGCGGAAGAGTTGTGAAGCACCGGTGCGTCTGAGTAATACGACGCACCAGTGTGCGTTAAGATGATAAGCGCACCGGACTGGATAAAGTTCTTTTTTTTGTATGTAAGATCATAATAAAATAATGATAATTCTAAAGAACATGAATTTATTTTCATTATTTTTCTAAACTTTATTATGTTACAAAAATTTATATGATTCTAGATTTGTTATTTTACAATTATTTGCAAATTTACAAATTTAAATATTTTAATAAAATAATTTCACATTAATACAATTAAAATTTTACAAATATTTTACATACAATTACAATTACAAATACAATTACAATTTTACAATTTTACATATAATTACAATTACAATCACAATTTTACAAATTTTCATATATACAATTACAATTACAATCATTTCACAATAAATTAAATATTACAATTACAATTAAAAATTTACATTAAATATTTTACATACAATTACAGTTAAAATTACAATTACAAATACAAATACAATTTTACAATTTTACATACAATTAAAATTTCAATTTCAATTACAATCATGACATAATATTTAATAAAATATATCATGGTCATTTAATATTAAATTAATTAATAAACATCATCACGATCATGATAACCATCGTACAAACATCATATTCGACTAAAAAACACATTCAAACATCAAATTAACATTATATATTAACATTATCACAACACAAACATCAAAGATACATCGCATGTCAAAAAACTCATGCTATCACATATACACGTCTATCTGCAAGCTAAACATTAAATGAACATATCTAACATGACCTAACAATATGCACATCATAATGATCACCAACATGTAAATTAAGTACAACTGTAATAGTAACATAAAATACATGGACCATATATATATATATATATATATATATATATATATATATATATATATATATATATATATATATATATATATATATATATATATATATATATATATATATATATAACTGAATAATGTTAAAATATACAACTGTAACATAAATTTCATGGATCATCAGCTAGTGGTAGTACTACAACATCAATAGAAGTATAAGTAGAGGCTTGCTCAGTAAATGGTGCAGCCTCGACTGTCGATGGTGGAGCCTACTCATGATCATGACTAGTACTGATGGATGCATCAGCTGGTACTGGTATTACATCATCAATATAAACAGTAGTAGTGGAGGCCTCCTCAGCTAATAGTGTAGCCTCGATGGTTGATGGTCCAGCCTACTCATGATCATGACTAATACTGATGGATGTTGCAGGCTGCTGACTGGATGTGGCTGATGGTCCATCCTCATCTCCATGATGACTGCTAGATGCTGCTAGTGGAGCCCCATGCTCATCAAGTGCGGTGCGAGGTGAACAATCATGACATTATGAGTCGTTGCTTGTGGACTGTCCATCACGTGTTGTGGCTCGACTACGCCTATAACGTGCAATAGTCCTCCTTAGTTTCGTAACAAATGTCATAGCTCCTATGACATGCCGCATCAGGCTATACATGTCATGCGGCATGCCTCTCTACATCCGTAATAGCCTATCATCAGCCTGTATGTCTGTGTAATGAGCGGGCCTGATGCCCACCTCAATGATCAATGCACTGAGTTGGTTGCCCAACTCCATCCTATATCTAGTCTCAGGTCAACCACGCCTAGAAAAAGGTGGTACCTGTGCACCAGCATGAGGATGTCTCTATGCACTGGCCTCATCCTAATCATGATCCTCGGCATCATCCATGTCCTAATCATCATCAGGATCCACACCTAGATCATGTGGTGGTTCTAGCATCTCCTCGCCATCAAAAGAGCCAATGTCTGAAAAATATATACAATTACACAACAATAATTAGACAATTTCATTACACAATTTAATAAAAACAAGTTAAAGAACATGGTAGAATAAATATAAATAAAATAGTAATATTACCTCTATCATCTGGTGGCTCATCATTTGTGAAGAGGATGTTGGCATACCCTCGCCAATCTAATTTAGCATAAGGACATGTGACCATAATGAAGGGATGCAGTTGATCATCAAAACTGGCTAGTAAGTCCAGTGCATCATGTAATATCCTGGCTGGAAACATAGTATCTCCCCTCTTGGGAATCATCTACCCCCACATGTGCATCTGGCCTCCAACATCAGCCTATGAGGCTATCGAACAAAACTAGGCCTCATCTCTGGAAACCTCTCAAAAAATAAACTAAACAGCTCTGAAGCAAAAGGGAAGTTGAGCCTCCCTTGTGCATGAGCATGACATCTATCTAAGGCCGTACAAAATTTCCGCAAAAAAAATGTCAAACCACCTAACAAGTCATGGCTCCTGTACTAAAGAATCAACATAATATAAAAGTGAGAAACTAATGTGTTGCACGTCACTAGTGTTGTGCGAAATGGTCGAAATGATAAGTGAGAGGCACTACACGTCCTGTCTACCAAATACACCTATATGTAACTAACCTCCAGGTACCTGAAACTCTGAAGGAGACAGTACATGTGCTCCAATGTATCTCTGGGAGTAAACTAACTCAATGTATCTTTGGTAGTAAACTAACTGACTCCCTGCTACAAAACCTGGTGGAATCTCTGGGAATGAGCGAAAATCCACCCCTCTCCTCGATAGTCCTATAATAAAATAAATATCCTCCTTAGTGGGTGTGTACCACTGGTCAGGACCAACCTGGCAAGCTTGTCGATGGGCATTCCACCAGCGGATAAGATATCTCAAAAACACACTATGGGCCTTTAGGGAAGTAGCCTCCTCATAGAAATTGAGGAGGCTTACCTGCCGTAGGATCCCCTAGGTAGCTGCTGTAATAGGGTGAGGGTATGCATATCTCTCCCTCTATCATGTCTCCCACTGGCGAATCATGTCATACTGTTCCGCCTTTTTTTTCTATTGTTCCTCCTCTTCTCTTTGAATCATTGACATATTACATAAAAAAAAATTATTAAAACCGACATGTATTTAGGAATATATATATATATATATATATATATATATATATTTGAAAAAATATATATACCAATCGGTACGCCACAAAAACAGTCACGCACCAGTTTCGATGCGTCTTGTGTTTCTAGCGCACCATTGGCGGTGCACCAAATGAAATACAACAGACCGACCTCGGTGCAGCTAAAAAATTTTCAAGCACCGTTGACTATACCTAATGTCAGAATAATGGTGCGCTGACTGAAATATATGCCCCGGAGTGTATAGTCATGTCAGCACACCGACTTCCTGACAATTACATAGTGGAAGTTGTGGTATTTTACTCGGCCGCACCGTTGACCCTTTCAGAATGCCGAATGTCATGCACTGACAGACTCTGGTACAGATAATTCCATCCATGCACCGCACTATTATTCCCTTGGTCAACGGTGTGCCTGGCTAAATGAGCGCACAACATTTTATTTTTTTATTTAAAATAATGTGGGGCGCCATTCGATACCACCCCGGAAATGGTGCGGATACTGTTAGCACCAGTGGCAGTGTGGCTTGTAAATTTTACAGGCAGCACCGCTATCCAGTCCGAGCCGAATGACTCATGCACACCGCGTGACAAATTTGTTTTTCTTTTTTAATGGTTATTTTTAAGGTTATTTCAATTTATAATCCACTAAAAATCTTAATCATGGAAAAACTATAAAAATACCTGTACATTTCGCCGTCGAGGAGGCATATTGGCTGTAGAATTTGCAAAAGAAAATTTTCCCACCGTTTTTCAAAATTCAAGCTAGAGATTGGTGGTCAATGACCAACAGCAGTGCGTGCAATGGGTGCAATGGGAGCATTGATGTCAGGGCAGCTTAGAGAAGGGGAAATTGCACCGGTGCTTGAGAGCTCTAGAGCATTGAGGAAAGTGAAAAATGCGGTTTTTTGGCCGTAATTTTTTTTTATTTAACCATGTTCCAGTGCACGGGGTTTTATAGGTGCACCGGTATGCTTACTTACAACCGCATCAGGCGGTGTCAAATTTGGCACATTGCTTATGATGCACCAGGGTGGTTCCCTAACACCGCACTAGGATGTTTCAGTTTTGGCACGATGTTTTGATGATGTACCGGGATGGAATATTCGTAAAGCACCAGTGCAGAATAGTCGTAAAGCACCAGTTTTTTGGCCCTAATTTTTTTTATTTATTTTTATTCCGGTGCGTGTGTTTTATAGGTGTACAGGTGCTCTTGGATAAGAACACACCGGCACGTTTCTGTTTTGGCGCACTGTTTTATGATGCATCGGCACGGAAGAGTTCTAAAGCATGGGTGTGTTACAGTAATAGGACGCCCCGGGTGGGGGTGTACGTCGCGCACGGTGTCCAGTGTGCCAATGTTTTTTGCGCACCGAGGCTTTCTATGGTAGAGTGCACCGGTAATTGAGAGGTTAAGAGCACTGAAAAAATGAAAAATCTGGGTTTTTTTCCATAATTTTTTTCTTTATTTTACCCTTTTCCGGTGTGTGTGGTTTATAGGCGCACCGGTTCTATTTCTTACAAATGCACTGGTTGGTTTGAGTTTTTGCGCGTTGTTTTATGATGCACCAGTGCAATTTCTTGATACCATACTGGGCGATTTCAATTTTGGTGCAGTGTTTTATAATGCACTGACGCGGAATATTTGTGAAGAACCGGTGCTCTACAATAATAGGACGCACCGAGCGGGTGTGTATGGAGTGCATGTTTTTCGGTGTGCCAATGTTTTGTGTGCACGGTGCTTTCGAGTCTCAAGAGCATCGGTGCGATTTTTAATGATAAGCACACCGAACGGAAAACATTTGTAAAACCCTCCGCCCGCCAACCTCCTCTAGTAACCTCCACTAGAAACAGATGTATGGGGTATTTTTCTATGGGGTTCCTCAAAAACATCCGCTAGAGGGTATTTTCCTTATAGTGGTCAAACTATCCCTTTCACCTATCTCTCAACTGGGTCTCCATTGGATCTAACATGCATGTAGTTAACAGTAGTAGATCTTCAGTTGCATGTGAGACCACTGATTGTGAATTAATTAAATAATTAATTCATTGAACTCTCACTAGTGTATGTTCATTTACAACTAGCACAACTGAGTTAAACTACTTTACAACTCACATAACTACACATCCAAATTTGTTACAACTTTGAATCACTCAGTTACAACTAAGTCCACTTGCATGTCCCACCAACCAACCTTTGAACTCGAATTTCCTATAGTTAACTAGTTTTCCACTTCAGTTAATTATTTCCAAGTGCTCATTGAGAATAGATTAATGTTTATTGTCCAACTATCATTAAGGGATAATAATAGTCGACATGCATCTATAAATAGACATGTGATCTATAAGTAGAACTCGCACATACATCTAAAAATAGAACATCATCTATAAATAGAATTTTCTCTCCATCTATAAATAGAATTTTCTTATCCATTCTAAAAAGAGACTTCCACCTAAAAATAGCCTGAGGCTCCATCCTAGTGTAGGTGCTTAATTTTCATTAGGATCATCATCTTGTTGAATCTCAACACTACTTTAGTAAAAACTTTACTAGCTACGATATACTCTGCTTCTATAGTATTGAGTGAAACATATTTTTTCTTCCTTCTTATCTAACAAATCATAGTACAATTCAAGCTAAAGTACTATTCATGTCATCTACACCCCTGCTTAGAAAATGTATATCCCTGTAGTTGTATATCAGTATTTGAGTAATATATCAAACTATAATTGACTCTGTCATGACCAAATATACCATGTTGGTACTCCAACATATGTTGATCTATATGCCATGGCTTACCCATGAACTAATTTGCATTAGGGGAATTTTGAGGTCTAAAATGGGCCTCCTAAGAAAAATGTACAAAAAAAATAAACTTTATTGGAACCAATAGAATTCAAGGTGATGATATCAACTATGGGGGATGATTCACCGTTTTTAAAGTAAAATGGTAAAAATATAAAAAAATCATAAAATAATAAAACTACTTTTTCAACTCGTATTTTCAACTTATCTCCCAAAGTTTTTATTCAAATTTCGAGCGAGAGTACTCGTTGGACATAAAATTTAATTCCTCATCCAAGGAGTACCCATGTTGCATACTTTCGATCATGGGAGACTCTGATTTAATTGTAAAACATATTAAATGAGAATATTCTATGTATAATCCTAGATTAAGCCAATATAGAGAAAAAAATTTAGGTCTGATGAAAGAATTGCTTGAATGTGACTTTGTTGTAATTCCTAGAAAACAAAGCATACAAGCACACAGTTTAGCAACTTTTTCTAGTACATGTAATCTTCCTTTTCAACCAAATCATAAATATACAACAGAAGTTAAACATAGGCCTACTATACCAGATAATCTAAAATATTGGCAAATTTTTTCACATGATGGACAAATATATCATTTCATGAATGCTGAAGGAGAATTTCAGAATTGTAACATAGACACAGATTTACAGTAGATGATAACATAAACAACGAGATAGATGTATATAACATAGATTTCACTAAACCCACTAGATTCACTCAAGTAGAAATAGATAATTTAGAAAAGGTAGAAATAGAAGAATTAACAGATGATGATTATGACATTCTAAACCTTAAAAACAATTTTTTACCTAAGGGATTAGCCCCTTTAGAATATATTTTTGATCCAAATGATGTTGCAATAAAACCAAAGATGGAACCATTAAGATCAGATATAGAGGAATGCAATAGAGGAACAAAAAAAAGGCTTAAACTCATCAAAATTTCAAAAGCCTTACCTCAAGTAGAAAAATTCAAATACATAGCTCTGTTTAAAGAATTTCAGGATGTATTTGCATGGAGTTATGAGGACTTAAAATCTTATGACACTAGCATAATAAAACACAAAATACCTATAAAATAAAATCAAAAACCTTTCAAAAAGTAGCTCAGAAGAATCAATCCAGTTTTAATGCCTTTAATTGAAAAAGAGGTTAAGAGAATGTATGAAGCCCAGATCATTGCACCTATCAGATATTTTGATTGGGTTTCAAACCTAGTTCCCATTAGGAAGAAAACAGGGGATATCAGAATGTGTGTTGATTTCTAGAATTTAAATAAAGTGTCCCTAAAAGATAACTACCCTATTGCCAAGATGGATCACATTTTACAGAGGGTGGTTGGTTCTTCCAGGATTTCATTGCTTGATGGATTCTCTGGATATAACCAAATTTTAGTTCAGCCAGAAGACCAACCAAAGACTGCATTTGCTACTCCTTGGGGTACCTTCATGTATGTGAAAATGCCTTTTGGATTAATGAATTCAGGAGCCACTTTTCAGAGAGCTATGGATACAACTTTTGCTAAAGAAATTCATGATTTTCTTATGATCTATCTAGATGATATAATTGTATTTTCAAAAACTGATAATGAACATCTAGATCACCTAAGACAAGTGTGTATCAAATGCAAGAAATTTGGCATTTCTTTAAATCCCAAAAAGACTCTTTTTGGAATTGAAGAAGGCAAATTATTAGGGAATATTATATCAAAAGAGGGAATTGGGATAGACCTAGCTAGAATAGAGGTCATTCTGAACATAAGCCATCCTAGGAATATTAAAGAATTGTCGTATTTCTTAGGTAAAATCAATTTTCTTAGAATATTCATTTCAAAATTAGCAGAAATAATTAGAGAACTCAATAACATGTTGAAAAAATACTTAGTACTTAAATGGAATTTGGAGGCTAAAAAATCATTTGAATCAATCAAACAAGCCTTGACAAGAACACCAATCCTAATAAGTCTTGATTTCAAAAAATATTTCATTATTTTTTCTTTTTCTTTAGAACATACTATTGATACAGTTTTACTGCAGAAGAATGATCAGGACTATGAACAACCCATTTCTTTTTTCAGAAAATCAATTAGAGATGCCACTTTAAATTATAACATAAGGGAAAAGTAGGTACTAGCATTAGTGAAGGCTATCAAATACTTTAGAGTGTACATCTTGTATTCACACATCATTGCTTATGTTCCAAATTTAGTTGTGAAGGACATTCTAACTTAGAATGGGCCTGATGGTAAAAGACGCAAATGGATTGCCACCATTTTGGAATATGACATAGAAATTAAGCCAACCAAACTCATTAAAGGTCAAGGTTTAGCCAAACTCATGGCTAAATCAAATTTTCATGCTTTAGATATAAATTTTATTGCCCAATTAAATGATCAGGAAGAGATGGCGACTCCACATATTAGTGAAGCCTTTTTAGATTCACCATGGTATGCAGATATCATATTTTTATTACTAAATTTACAAGCTCCTCCTAAATTATCAAGAAATAATGCTAGATTTTTAAATTTAAAGGAAATGAAATTTTGTATCATAGATAATGCACTGTTTTGGAAAGATCATGGTTGTGTCTTATTGAATTTTTTTCTTAAAGATAAAGCTGATAAATTTATGGAAGAGTTTCATGCAGGTGACTGTGGAGGACATCTTTACTAGAAGTCAATTGCAGATAAAATCTTGAGAGCTGGTTTTTATTGGCCTACACTTTTTGAAGATGTGAAGAAGTATGTGACCTCCTGTCACAAATGCCAAACCTTTGAAGGGTATAAAAAGCTGTTACCTTTACCCCTTAAACCCATCTCCACAAAAATTCCATTTCAGCAATGGGGTCTTGACTTCATTGGTTAAATCCACCCTCCCTCATCAGCCCAACACAAATGGATTTTGACAGCCACAAACTATTTCACTAAGTGGATAGAGTCTATTCCTTCCAGACAAGCCACTGATACTGTCATAATCTCATTCTTAGACAATAATATATTGTCTACATTTGGATGCCCCCAAAAGCTCACTATTGATAATGCAGCTACTTTCAAGTCTAAAAAGATGATTGAATTCAATAATAAATACCACATTACCCTTGGCCATTCCACTTCTTATTACCCTCAAGGTAATGGTCTTTCTGAATCCTCTAGTAAAAGCCTTATGAATGTCATCAAGAAACTACTAGAAGTCAATAAGAAAACCTGGAACAAAAGGTTAGTAAATGCCTTATGGGAAGATAAACTTACCACAAAGAAATCTATTGGCACATCCCCTTATCATATTTTTTATGGGATGGATGTTGTTTTTCTATCCTCTTTAGGAGTACCAGTGATGAAGATGATCCAAGAACTGCAGGTAGAAACCAATGATATCCATAGAAGGATAAATCAAACCATACACTTGCAGCAAACCAGCTAAGAGGTCTATCTAAAGTCTAAAGTTGTTCAAGAAAAGATTAAAAATATATTTTACAAGAAGACTAAGGAAGATGATTTTTATATAGGTGACAAAGTTCTTAAATGGGATTCCAGGAGAGAAGAGAAAGGTAAATATGGGAAATTTTATTTCTTATGGAAAGGCCCTTATGTCATTTATGGTTACAGAGGAAACAATGCATTATTTTTGAAGGAGTTGGATGGATCAAATCTACCAGGTGGACCTATCAATGGTAGAATGTTGAAGCATTACTATTCCCCATAATAACAATAGTTCGCTTTGTCTACTTTGTTCATTGTACATAACATTGCAGATTTTAGATTAGATTTTTTTCTAGCAAATTTGAAGCCTGGAGAGAAGGCCCTAAGCTTCTAAAGACAAAATATCATAAGCATGAATAATGTAAAGCTCGGAAAATAGTTCCAAGGCAAACACACAGTCAAAATTCAAAGGCTACTAGTCTCAAAGTTCTTGACATTTCACCAGGAAATTCCATCCCCATGTGGAGCCACTGTTAGGGTCCTATAATAATAGGATTCATAACTTTAAATTGACTTTTATTAGTCTTTTAATTTGTACATAATTTTCTTTCTGCAAATTGTTTTCACATATTAGAAAAATAAAAAATGTAAAGAGGGTTTAAAGTCCTAAAAGAAAAATCAAAGGACTTGAAAGAAAAAAGATAAAAATAAAAAATAAAGAATGGACCCTAAACAAAAAAGAGATAAAAATAGATCATGAAAGTGATGCAAATTCAAATGCCACTACTTTTTACTTCACTTTTCAAAATAATATTGTGTGCATCTTGTTAAAAATGCCAAAATCCATGAAGGTCAAACTACTTAATCTTGACTTTTCATGCTTTAAATTTCATGTTGATAGATAGAGAATAAAGATCTAGCCAAACAGTTTAATATAGGTAGATCAGTAGTTAGGTAGAGAATTATAAGGAGCTCAATAGTTTAATCTGAGCCCTTGTAAGAAATAAGGATAGAATTAGTTAGTTTACTGTTTAAAAGAAAAATGAATAAGGGTCTGCAAGCTCAAATGCACCCATGTAAATGAAGAAAAAATGTTAGGGTAGTTGATGGGTAGGTAAAAGTAGTTTCCACAAGGCATGGATAGCAGAAAATTGTCCATTCCATTTACTAACTTCCTTTCAAAAGCATTCCCTTGTAAAAATACCCCATCCCCTTCATTTTTACTCTTTCACCTTATTTCACTCTTTTCCCCCTTGCAAAAAGCCCCTTTTCCTAAGTTAAAATGCACATTTATCCTTAGGAAAAGTAAAACCCCTTTATTAATTTCCCTTTTCATTTAAAAATACACCAAAAACCCCAAAAAAACACTAATCCTAAGTTTGAAAACATATATCAGGTCCCACTATAAAAAAATTCATCCCGACGTTATTTTGACTTAGTGTATTTTTACATTTCCCCTGTATTATACAAATCCCGCACTTATTCACATTTGTACATTATTAACGTTTAACATAATGTATTAGCTCCCTTTATAAACCTTTACCCCGTATTTTAATTAATTTCTTATATGTGTATCCCAACCCATATTTTACTTTAAACCTATAGTCTAAATTCCTCACGTGTTATATATTTCGGGCCCACTTTATGGTTACCCCACATATTATAATATCCCACTTACCCAAACACCATTGGCTATATTGTTTTAAAAACCTCGACCATATACATTATAACCCTATCACATAAATTAACCCGACCAATGAAAATATTTCATAACCCACATAACCTATTGCCCGGGCCCCACACCATCAATCCAGTCGACTCCATCGCATCGTTCCATCCGTCATATCTTAACGAATCAAATCCAATGGTCAGCATTTCCTATCGCACATTTCATTACCCGATCGTTAGCATACCCCAGACCTTGTGAAATGTGTAGTTTGTGCAGCTCTCCTCCCTGCTACTTGTCTAAATTTCATTTCATCGCATCGCCACAAATAATACAGCCAACCACCTTTGGCTCATGTGAAAACCACTAAGCAGTTCTCTCCTTCCCTTTTCGCAAACCACCATGTCAATTCAAATTGACCGTGCATTAATGTTAAAACAATGTTTGATAAAAATACATATAGCTGCCCATTACACCCTTTTACACCATTTATGTTACATTTTTGCGTAGAAAGAGCTATTCGAACCAAAAAAATAGTTGTCGACTCTGTTTTTTAAACCAAATTGAAACATAACACAACCAATTCGCTATTACAACTATGCAGAAGACATTCAGAAGCATTATTAAGAACTCTAAAGCCTCAGAAAAGATTTATGCAACCCCAGAACCCTTCTACAAGTCAAAATTCCATCTTTCTCCAGGTATTCTTCAAAGTGATAAGACCTGTTCTTACAGAAAAAGGAATTAATTCAATTAATTGAATCAAATTAGGATTTTAGGAGACCAAAAGTGCCTATTAGCCTCCCACATCCTTTTCTACAAACCCTAGATGTATTTTTATAGAAATTATGAAGCCTAAGATTGTTTTAATCACAAATATTGAGTGATTGAATCATTTAGGATCCTCTATATACTTGAATAAAGCCTTTTTGTCTTCCAATCATTTCCCGCAGACCCTAGGCATCTATTTATAGAACTTTGAGGTTTAGAAATTGCTTTTTTTTTACAAAAAGTACATTTTGATCAGTTCAATAGTTTAAACCTCTGCAGACCATAGATAAAGCCCCTGTTTTATTCTTAAATCTGTCAGCAAACTGAAAATATCTGTTAGAGGTGCCCCTAAAGGCCTAAATCAGTATTTTCTAAGTAAAAAAGTAAGAAATTGATAAATCAAACAGAAACAATGGCTTCCAAAGCAATAGTAACTGTTAATCCTCTACAACCCCCTATTGTTGATGTAGAACACACTCCCCTGGCTAATAAATATTTTAAGATTAATGACACAGCCACAGAATTTAACCTTCTTGAGCTCCACTGTTAGAGCCATGAAAATTCCATAGATCAGGTTGATGAAGTTTTTATTTGGGAGCCTAATTTGCCAAAATATGTTGTCCCACAGACCTTCCAGTGCCCAGAAGTAATCAGACTTTCTCATTAGGGGAATTTTGAGGTCTAAAATGGGCCTCCTAAGGAAATTATAAAATAATAGTGGAAATAATAAAATAATATTTGATTACATCATCAAATTTTAGAGGGAAAAAAGAAGAAACTACTTTCTCAACTTATCTCCTAAAGTTTTTACTCAAATTTTGAGCGAGAGCACTCGTTGGATGCAAAATTTAATTCCTAATCCAAGAAGTACCCGTGTTGCATACTTTCGATGGGTCTTGCTACACGAAAAATGAGAAATACATGAAAAACGTTATTGTAATCATGTTTTTTATGTATTTCTCGTTTTTCATGTAGCAGGGTCCATCAAAAGTATGCAACATGGGTACTCCTTGGATGAGGAATTAAATTTTGCATCCAAGGAGTGCTCCCACTCGAAATTTGAGTAAAAAATTTTGGAGATAAGTTGAAAATATGACTTGAAAAAATAGTTTTATTATTTTATTATTTTTTAATCTTTTTACCATTTTACTTAAAAAATGGTGAATCATCTCCCATGGTTGACATCATCATCTTGAATCCTATTGGTTCTTATAAAGTTTATTTTTTTTGTGCATTTTTCTTAGGAGGCCCATTTTAGACCTCAAAATTCCCCTAATGCAATCCTGCTATTTCCCTGGTTAGAGAGCCATAATAAATTCTGAAAAGGAAATCTTGTTTACCACTACTGTTGTGTCAATCAATAAAATGCTCTAGATCCAATCCAGACCAGATGAAATTCCTTTGTCCATTGAAGCTCTCACATAGTTATACCTAAATCTGGACTTCCCCAAGAGGTTCCAGATCTTCCAGACTTTCATGCCTTCTTCTGTAGAAATTCCCAAGACAAATCCTCTTTACCCATTGTTACACAGAAATTTGTCACCGTCCCTGCAATCCCTCGCCATGCATATTAGAGGGTCTTTCCCATGACCTGTGAGCAGTATCATACTCTGCAAATACTTTCTTTGCATCCTTCTACATAACGATATGATTTCTCTTGTTGAACATTTCCTCACGAAGCACCCAAAAACCGATTTTTTGGCATTGGCACGGGTAGCCAGTTCATACCTCGCACCAATGGGGAAAATATACACTAGAGGTCATGCCAGCTGGCACTTTTTCCCTGTGTTGTACCCGCGCCAACCTTTTTTGGAATGTTTTTTAACAAATTGGAGTTGGAAGTTTCCTTTAACCACCTAAGGAATGACTCATTGAAAGTGGTTAAAATCGATAAGGCACAGATCTCTACCTTTAGGAAATGGTTGATGGAACATTCTAAGAGGATAGGACTTCCCCCTAATTATAGGGATCCTAACTTCTTCTTCTCCCTCTATATAAACATGCCTTCTCCCTTTACATCAACTAGTTGAAACAGTAGCTGAACATATAGCCAAGAAGCTGATCTTGGAGAAGAGATTATAGCTGAGTAATTGTTATAGAGAAGGTCTAACCAAGGAGGATCCCGTAGAGAGAGCCCCATCTGAATCCCCGGCGAGCTAGTGAGACGTGCTCCACTGGAACCCTGCTAGAGGAGATCGCAACGTCAAAGCGCCGGTTGTACTCTTCCTTCTTTACTTTAATATACTCGACTATGATATTGTTTCCATCTTTGTGTTATGTTTATTTAATGCATGTGATTTAGTCTTCTTCGACTGACTGATAATTAGGAACGTGAAATAGTATTTTTTCTATCATCTTCATCTCTTGTGTATGTGCAGGTATCCGGCGTGAGAACGAGCGAGTTGTGATCTGCCAAATCGAGAGTGGGAGGCAGCCATTCTTCCGGACAACACAACAGCACAGGATCTAAGGTAGGTGATATGCCGAGTCTTTTTCCATTCTTAGCTAGGAATTGATGTCATAGTGTGCTTTTTTTGTGGCTAGACCCACCCTATGGCTAGTGGAATCGCCTCTATCCGCAGAGGCGATTTACCTCACCAACAAATTGGCAACTCCACTAGGGATCTGTGCGAGTTTGTCTTTTGTCTATTAGATCTTCTTCTTGGTCTTTGCTTGCTTAGATTTCCTTTCTGGATTTTTTTTTCTAAGTCTTATGCCTCTATTCAGCCCCGGAGGATCAGTTTTGACCTCTGTTTTTCCAAATTTTCATCTTTTCATAGTTGGCTTGATTGGCGTGGTTTCCAGACTGACAATTGCGCCCACTGGCGTGAGTTTCCAGTTTATCACCTGCGCCATCCCCTGTCTAGCGCGGATTACAGCCAGACAGTCGCACCAATTCCTGTAGGTGTTAGGGTTTTCCTTGTTTTGGGATTTTAGGTCCATTCTGGTGTCTCTGGGAGTTTTCTTCACTTGTTTTGAGTGCTTTGGGTTTGTTTGTGACTGTGATCAGCCTTTTCCCTTCGGTTTTTTTTCCATTTATTTCAGCATCCTGGCTTTAGGGCTTTCTAGTGCTTTGGTATGCTAAGCCTCCTGTTGGAGTTCAGGTCTCTTGTTTCGCGGTCACTTTCGTTAGTTGCTTGATTTCATTCAGCTCCCTGGATCTGTTTTGAGCATTTTCTTTTGGTGAAATGAGTCTTGAGTAAGTCTTGTCTCTTTCATTCAGTTTCTCTTCTTATCACTCCGATCATAGCTCACATTGCTTGCATGGGTCTGTTTTGACATCTTTCTTCGATTTGAGAGATTGTGACATTGGTTTGAATCTTGCATTGGCATTCTCGAACTAGTGTGAAGATTCATTTTTCATGTTATTTAGTGCATTGTTTGCTCTATTACATTGAAAAAATAAAAATAAAAAATATTTTCTGCTTGCATTCGTTTTGTTTGCATTGTAGAATTGAAAATTCTTTTGCATAACTAGCATTCGGCATCCTAGGAAAGATTTTTCGTTCTCATTAGTTTGCATAAAGTTCTATAGTGAATACTTCTATGTGATTTCATTATTTTCTATCGCTTTAAATTCCTAACCTTCTCGTAGATATCTCTTCATTGAACGAAATGGTATTTTATCGCATGTAGCTTGCATTCAGGAATTTGTGAGATCCAACATTCCGTAGGACCTTGGAATTGAAACATAAATACAAGATCAACTTAAAATTTCTTTAATTAACCTAAGGCAACATTGAAACTTAACGAAACATTTAGTGGTCTAAGTTAGAGACGTGTTCCAGTGCCTTAAAACCTAGCATTTTTCGCTCGCCATCTGGCTTTATACAGCGCTAGTATGGACTTGTGCTCCCCGTACCATCGATTATATAAAGGGAGACCCCTATAGGTTTCAATCCTTTTATCCATAGGAAGCCGAGTTTTCCACCTTGTAACCGTGATACACCGAACACAGCGTTCGAGGTGACTACCTGCACGTACGTTAAGTCCTTGGTTGATTCTTCTTTCATTTTATAACCAAGGTGTATATGGAAGTTCACGGGCACCTCGTACACCCTTTTACCTAGACTACCTGAACAGTCATTTTCGATCTTTACTGACTCCATAAACTTGAAAAGATCATCGAGCACTTGTCCTTTCGCACTCTCTTAAAACTGAAAGAGACTAGAGTCATCTTTGATTGTTTCTTGACTCTTAAAACATGAAAGAGAAAACTTTTGTTTTAATGTGGTAAAATAAACTACTTACGATTACACGCCCATTAAAGATTAATTACTTGGCCTGTATTTGTTTTGCTTTGGTTTTGATCCAAGTGTCTTCATTTTCAATCTTTTTCCCTTTTCTGGTGTGCTACAGTCACAGTGGTGGAACCATCATTTTCGTCTACTGGCAGTCCTTTCTCGAACGATTTGTCTGAAACTTCATAGATCTTCGGGTCTACTAAACTTCAACAACCTGTAATCCCGTCTAAGTATCCCTTTGGGGAACCAGTTGAGCTCCATTAGCCTCTTTCCAACACTTGGTTTGGATTTGGGGTTGGGGAACATTTTCACCCTCTTACATCGGGATCACCGTTTTTGGCTACTATCATACCTCCTAGCCCTTTTACTCTTTTGCAAGATCTTATGGTTGATTCAGACATGGATTCGTCTGGTCCTAGTGGCAATGAGGGCATTCCAGTTTCTAATGAACAATACCAACTCTTCCCAGAAGACATCCAAATAGAATCTACTCAATCTTCACCATCAGTGTCGCTTCCATATGAGTATAAGTCTTTGAGTCAGATTATGGCCAGTATTTCCTCCATGGCAACATCTACTCCGTCAAGGGGTCTGGTTCTTCCATCCATAGGCATGTCGCCGATGACACCTGTCTCGTCATTGACGCCTTTTGTTACATTTGTTCCCACTAGGCCCACTTTCTATGTGGCTACTTCGGCACTGGTTGTCATTGTGCAGTCGTCAGGAGTTTCAACTCCGGTAGAAACTTTGGTTGCCGCAGCAATCCCTGACGGTCTTTTGTTTGAGGAGTATCGGCTGGCTATTCAACAGCAGCACTCCCAAACATATCAATCCCCTTAGGATCCCTATAGGTCTTATTTTTCTCATTATGGAGTGGACGGTACTTCGGTTTATTCACTTCCGTTTCAGTATGACGAGCAAGGAAACCCCATTTATTTCCCTGCTCCTGAGGCTTATCAGTTTCTTTCCGGCGTTATGCACCCCTCTAACCAATGAGGACAACCCTTTCAGGGACAACCTTCGTTTCAGCAAGGGTATGCTCTTAACCCGCAAGGACAACCCTTTCAAGGGAAACCTTCAGTTCAGCAAGGGTATGCATACGACCCACAAGGGCAACCCTTACAGGGACAACCTTCGATCCAAAAAGGATTTTTTTACGGCCCACAAGGGCAGCCTTACAATCCTCAAGGTCAACCTTTGCCAGCTCAGCCTGTGATCCAACCAGGGCAACCTCAAGGACCAACTGGGCAGCCGGTATATCAACCTGGACCTTCATACGGTCCTGGGGGGAAGATTCATCCATCCCAACCTTTGGTGCAACCTCAACAGCCTTATCTTCTAATCGGTCCAAATGTTGTGCAGCGAGGGCCATCTTATGGTCCTGCTCCAGGTCAACCTGTTCATTAGGCACAACCTGGCCCTCAGCAGCCATCAGGCCAACCCGCTCAACCGGGACAACCTGGTGGCCCTCATCTGCTAGGTTAACCTGCTTAGCCAGGCCAACTTGCACAACCTATTCACCCTGCTCAGCCACTGCTCTACTCTATGTCGCAGCGA
This sequence comes from Pinus albicaulis, assembly GCA_034641835.2. Classification (NCBI taxonomy): domain Eukaryota; kingdom Viridiplantae; phylum Streptophyta; class Pinopsida; order Pinales; family Pinaceae; genus Pinus; species Pinus albicaulis. Next base: position 1,059,301,472 of record CM076579.1, read on the forward strand.
AATCAACCACTGCGCCTGACATATCCAGCTCAGCAGGGCCCCACTTATCAGTAGCCTGTTCGACCCCAAGGCAGTTATTTTCCTCAAGGTCAATATCGACCGGTTTACAACCCGTCTCAAGGTCCTACTTATCACCCTAAACCGCCAGGCTATACTTATACTCCGTAGCAGAATCCTTATGTTGCTCAATCGGGACCCTTGTATACTCAGAATCAGTATCCCAATTTTCAACCCCCGTATCCTGGCCCTCAGTCGCCATATCAACCAAATTATCTGGCTTATACCCCTTATGGTTAGAATCCTCAGGGACAGAACCAATGGGGGAAGAGTTATACTCAACTAGGATGGAGTATGGGTACGGGTCCTTATCGAGGACCTGCTATGCCGTTTAATCCTCAATTACCTTTCCTCGCTATATTGGAGTTACCGGAAATGTCCAAATTGACAAATGATCCCATTCTTCATAATCCATATTGGCCCCCAATCCCGAGGAAGGTTCCTGGTGATTGTCCCAAGTTTGAGGGCAAGTCTAGAGAAGACCCCCAAGCTCATGTCATGACATACCATTTATGGTGTTCTTCCAATTCTTGGGTGGACGACTTTGTTCGGCTCCGTCTCTTCCAGTGCACTCTTACCGAAGCTTATGCTAAGTGGTATATTGAACTGCCTCATGGCATCTTTCAAGATTTCAATACTCTTGCTATGGCATTCCTTACCCATTTCCAGTTTCCGGTTCATTATGAAGCCGAGACGCATCTCCTCACATCCTTGAAATAGGACCGAGCTACCCATATCTTGGACCATATTCATGAATGGAGACAACGTCTTTGTTTGATCAAGTTTTATATTCCTGATCAACTTCTTACTCATTGGTTCACTACCTCTTTTGTCAATCAGATTGCGAAGACATCACCATGGGGGCATGTGTAACCGAGGAACAAGCCATCGCGCGTGCCCATTACCTTGATTTAGTGTACTCTCAATCAGGCATTTTGTATGACATATTGACTGAAGCTCCACGTCTCGAGACCTCTAAAGCACCGGCTACTCCATCAGTCGATGGCGTTATTGGTTTCGTATCTCAGACTTCACATAAGTCTTCTAATGGGAAGCAGAAATCAAATTATTCCAATAATTTTTCTCCTCACGGTACCCCAGATTCTGGTAAAACCGCGGAGGTTAACGTTGTTCAGGCCAATCCTACAAACAAGACTTCCAAGGGGAAAAGAAGGGCAAAGGCAAGGCCAAATCCAATGCCCCGAAACCGGAATCGTTTAAACCTCATGCTGATGATGGTACACAGTGAAAACCAAGGTATCCCTGTCTGATTTGGGATGAGGACCACTACACTAAGGATTGTCCTAGATGATCCGAGGTTAGTCAACTACTTAAAGGTGCTAAGGGAACTCCGACAGTTCTTAAGAACCTTTCCCATCTCAGCAGACCCATATGGTCGAGAAACCTCTGCCATTTACGTCGTTTGGCTCTCAAGTTTTCATGATGAATGGTTCTGCACCTGTTTCCATCACTACTCGGTCGAAGGATTATATCAGATCACACCAGTAAGCTGGGAAAGAGGTCGTTGATGGTCCTCCTCCCCCACCTACCTCTAGTCCCCTTGAAATTGAAAGGCCCAGTGCTGAACTCGTTATATGGCCACCTTCTAAAGGTGTTCTCCAGAAATATTCTTATAATCCTAATGCCCGTGCTGCTCAGCATTACAGTATTGTTGAGGATTTGGCATAGGTTCCTTCTGCGATGTCTGCATTAGAAGTGCTCCAGAGTTGTCTGTCTCAATGGAAAGCATTATTATCTATGATCGGCGAGATTGACCCTACTGATTCTAGCCTTCTCTCCTTCAATCTAGAGAATTTCATCCCCCAACTTCCGCACCAGATTGCGCTTGTTATACAGGTCGGTATCAACAGTATCAACATCCATAGAGCTGTAGTGGACGAAGGTGCATCTACCTGCGTCATGTCATCTGCTTGATGGAAGGTTATTGGCTCTCTAGCCCTTAATTCGTCACCCAATGCCCTTGAGGCATTCGATGGACGGGAATCAAAAACCTTAGGTGTTCTCACTAGCTTGTTGATTACATTACAAGGAAAGAAAGTCAACATTGAAGTAGAAGTCGTTGATGCCAAACTCAACTACAATCTTCTACTCAGTCGCAGTTGGACTCATGCTATGATGTGCATTCCGTCCACCCTTTTTCGACTCCTGAAGTTTCCACATGAGGGAAAAATTATTACTATTGATCAATTATCATTCTTTACCTTGTCTTTCGAGAACAACGTACCATACGTGGACAAAATTCCTAATCCGCATGACATTATAGGGCCGGGTCTTTTCAAAGATCCCGCTCTCATGGGTATTTTTCCCCTTCTGCCACCAAATACCATTCAAGTAAATATGGTCTCTCGGTTAGATGACCCTTGGATCATTCCTTCACCTAAATAGGTTGATTCATTTGGAGATTCGATGCCTCTTAGTCCCATCGAGGTCAATTATATTGAGCTTACAGTTGCATCTGATTCTCCCCCTCCTGAAGCTGCTCCTTTGAGCATGTCTCTCGACGTGTATTCTCAATCCCCCTGGCTCGGTGATGCGGATTCACCCGATCCTCTGAAAGAAGTGTTTCCATCCAACGAGGCTATCATGGAAACAATGTCTCTTGAGGATCTATCGTGGAGCGATGGCCATCATCGTTCCTCATTTATGCCTTGCCTCAGGGCCATGTCTAACTATATTGAGCGTTTTGCGTCCCAAGTTCCTTCTCTGCCGCTTCAGATGCCCATTTTTACTCATGATGTCTTTACAGAAGGTAAATTGGGGAACATTACTCAAACAATGCCTATAGACATCTCCATTAAACTGGGGATCGTCGAGAACATCCATGTGGGAGTTACTTGCTCTTCTAAGGAAGTCCAAGTGTACACTAGTCTCTTTCATGAATTCCACGATGTTTTTGCATGGTCTTATGAAGAAATGCCTAGAATCGACTCTAGTATCGTGGTGCACGAGATTCCCACCTACCTAGGTGCAAAGCCTGTTCGCCAGCGTCTTCATCCCGTGCATCCTCGAAAAGTCGCCGCTATCAAAGTTGAAGTTGAGAAACTTCTTAAAGCGGGTTTCATTTATCCAATTCCCCTAACTGAATGGGTTTCTAATATAGTTCCTGTAGATAATAAGTAGGGCGCCATTCATGTTTGTGTTGATTATCGTGATATCAATCGGGCCTGCCCTAAGGATAATTATCCCACCCCGTTTATCGATCAGATCATTGACAATTGTGCGAGAAGTGAAATTTTCTCCCTTATGGACAGTTTCTCTGGCTATAACCAGATTAAAATTCTCCCATCATATCAACACAAGACCTCTTTTATTTTCCCATGGGGAAAATTCGCATATAAGAAACTCTCGTTCGGCTTGAAGAATGTTGGGGCTACATTCCAGCACGCGATGTCCTATGCTTTTCATGATATTCGGCATATTGTCCAACCATATCTGGATGACCTTCCGGCTCATTCAATTGCGCGGAAATACCATCCATAACATCTTCGTCAAATCTTTCTTCGTTGTAGACACTACAATATTAGGCTCAACCTGCATAAATGTGTCTTCTGCGTCAACTCCGGTAGACTCTTAGGGTTTATCATATCTAAAGATGGAATTTTCCTTGACCCTCTTAAGTTTGAGGCTATTGTCAATCTCCCCTCCCCGTCCTCATTACATCAGCTCCAGAGTCTCCATGGGAAAGCCAATTTCCTACGTCGTTTCATCCCAAACTATGCCAAGGTAGCCAAAGGATTTACACGACTTCTAAAGCAAGACATCCCTTTCTATTGGGATGAGATTTCTCAGCATTCTTTTGATAGACTCAAGACGTTGCTTATCAATGCTTCTCTATTGCGTCCTCTGAATTACCATCATGATTTCACCCTCTACCTAGCTGTCGCCTTCAGTATGATCGCCATGGTATTGGTTCAAGATGATGATGATGGTAATGAACATGTCGTTTACTACCTGTCTCGGAACCTTCTTGACCCTGAAACACATTACCCACATGTCAAGAAGTTAGCATTGGCTGCGGTCCAGGCTATCCAACGTTTTCGTCATTACATTCTTTTAGGCACGGTGACCGTGATTTCTGATTGTAACCCCATGACTTATATTCTGTCATGGCAATTGCTGGGGGACAAATACTCAAAGTGGATTTTCATCCTCCAAGAGTTTTATTTGGATTTCACTACGGCCAAATTGAAGAAATCACTTGTGTTCGTTGATTTGATTTGTTCTCTCCCTTTCGACTCTGCTCCTTCTTCCTCTGAAGATCATATACCAGACGAAACTCTCTTCCTGATCAGCACCCTTGACCCGTGGTACAGTGATATCATTGTGTACCTCCAAACGTCTACTTTTAGGTCTGAGCTAACGAAATATTCCTGACGTTGTATTCGGCATCAATCGCAACCTTGTCGCATCGTTGGAGATACCCTTTATCGTGTTGGAGTCGATTCTATACTCCGCCGATCTCTGACCCTCGAGGAAGCGGAGAAGGTTTTAAATGACTACCACAGCGGTGCCTGTGGTGGTCACATGTCTGGTTATGCCACTGCATAGAAGATCCTTCGTGCTGGCTACTTTTGGCCGTCTATTTTTAAATATTCCATCGTTGCAGTATGTAAATTCCACGCGTGCCAGATCTATCAATGCAAGAAGCGTGTGCTGCCTGTTCCATTACACCCTATCATTATCATTGGCCCTTTTACCAAATGGGGCATAGATTTTATGACGTGTAACCCTCGTTCGGCCGGGGGGCATGTCTATATTATCGCTGCCATCGATTATTTTATGAAATGGGCTGAATCAATGCCTACACTAGCTGCGGATGGTAAGATAGTGGCACAGTTCATATTCAATCACGTTATTGCTCAGTTCATTGTCCCTCAAGCCATCATCACTGATCATGGTTCTCATTTTTGGGATTATATGATGGCGGAGCTGACATCTAAGTTGGGTCTGCGTCACGACAGCTCAACGCCTTAGTATCCCCAAGCTAATGACCAGGTTGAAGCTATAAACAAGGTCCTTGTTACCATGCTTCAACGAACAATCGGGATCCACAAATCAAACTGGCATCTTAAGTTGTTCCCAGCTCTATGGGCTTACCGAACATCAATAAAAAATGTAACCGGGTTTACCCCATTTCAATTGGTATACGGTCTAGAAGTCACACTTCCGATTGACTGTGAAATCCCTTCACTTAAGTTAGTTGTGGAATTATTGCCTGATACTTCGCCTGAAGAAGAATGTCTCCTCTATTTAGAGAGATTGGAAAAAACTCATCGCTTAGTTGCCTTGGTCATCAAAGCACAGAAGAAGCGAGTCAAAGCCCATTTTGACCAATCAGTTTCTCCTCGTTCTTTCATCGAAGGCGATCTCGTTCTTCTATACGACCAAGATTATGATAAGCTGGGGGTAGGAAAATTCCAACCCATGTGGAATGGGCCCTACATCATTAAACGTGTGTTGCAGAATGGGGCTTATGAGCTCATTTACTACGAAGGGTGTCCTTTATCACAGCCCAAAAATGGGTTGTATCTGAAAAAATATTATGCCTGAATTATTCATGCGTGATATGTGTACATAGGTGATTGTTTTCATTTTGTCTGCATTTTGTTTGATGTTCTTTGTGAGCATTTTTCTGCTTATTTGGGTCTTGTTTGCTATGCAGATGTCTATTTCCCCTTATGTCGGTTTCGCAGATGATGCCTCCCGCAGTACCAGGAACTTGTCTTTAGCAGCCTGGGTAATTTATGATCCTGTTGGTGATTTGACTAACTTGCAAGGTATTTGTCTGGGACTAGCCACAAACAATGTTGCTGAATATAGTGCAGTTTTGGAACTATTAACCGAGGCCATCAACCTTGGCATACGCACATTTCTTGTCAAGTTGGATTCACAACTTGTTGTTATTCAACTCAATGGTCATTATTCGGTTCGAAACCCATGCATTTTGAGATTGTATTTTCGTATTCATTTACTTGAACGAAATTTTGATTTCATTACATATCAACATATACCAAGACGAATGAATACATTAACAGATGCAATAGCTAACATTGTGCTAGATAGACATTTGCGCAATTTATAAAAACATCATCATATGTACATAGACCCATGTAGAAAATAGATGTGTATATATATATATATATATATCGTTTGTTTACAAGCCATGTGCATCATAAAACCCACAAAAAATAATATATGTATGTTTCGGTTACATCATGAGACAACATGTCTCTCCAAAATGTGCAGAAATAAATCCTAAATGTCTAGTCGGCGTGGTGCTCATGATAGCACATCACCTCCCGTACCAACCACCTCAATAAGCACTGGATATGGCTTGGCACTCCTACAGTGTGCCTCTGATAAGCTTGAGGTATGTCATCAAAACGGGCATAATCTGGGACCCCACGGGTGATTCCCTCCAGGTTTTGCACTAACTCCTCGTCAATTCTCTCACCCTGAGGATCAAAGTCATGAGGACTCCACCTCACTATTGGAGACATACCGGCGATACGCACTGGGCCAACATCTGCATCCATATGAGATTAACTGTCAGAACATGCATATATATCAAAAAATCATAAAACTCATAAAAATAAAAATGAGTCTTACCAAGTTCTTCGTCCCAGTCCTCTCCCTCCGGGAGCGGGAGGTCTGGGTCTCTGGTAAAGTCTCTGCCAGCATAGGGCCAATCCTCCATGACAATCAACTGTCTTTGGATCCAATCAAAATATTCTAACCTCCAGGACAGATGCTAGCCACCGCCTACTCTGGGCATCAGTGCCGCCCACCAAGCCATCCGTGGCTCTCTCAGTGGTGGCTCCGGGACTATAGCTTCCTAACGCTGAAATATGGGTAATCGTTCCAAGAAGAATGATACCATAATTAACCCATACCCAAACTTCTTTAGTTTGGTCTTCTTAAAATTGGTGAGTTGTCATTTGATGTTCCTTTTTGTGCCCCTAGGCACACCCTGTTCATGACCATTGTCATGCTTTCCCCAGAAGGCCTGGTACCAGTCAGAATAAGGACTGGACCCCTACATGACAGTCCAGTGATGAAATATACATCTGATACTTTGAGCTCAAGCTCTTGATCCCAAAGTATGAATTTCTCCTGATCTTCATCCCAAATGCTGATAATATATTGTAGCAATTCAGGCTGAGCCTGGAGACATGGCTTCAGGAAGAATTTTTTGAGCCCACAATTCCTGAGGGCATTCATGCATTGCTCGTTTTCCATTGCTTGTTCATCCTCTTTGCTATGTTCTCTCTCCTTCCACTTGATAACCATCTTTTTCACTTGGTACCTGCATCAATTGATCATGGGAACATTGTAAGCCCTCTTAGGTATTCAAATATGTACTCTATTGGTTGCATTTTTTGAAATTTGATGCGGATTTTGAGTTGCACGGATGGCGCGAATGTTTGGATAACAGTCGCGCCATCTAGCGCGACCCCTGTGTAAAACTGGCCCAATTGGCGTGGGTCCATGCCCGAAACCTGCACCAACCGTAGAGCCCTAGATTTTTCCAATCCTCACCTAAGGGATCTCAAATGGCAATAAAATGCAGTAAAATATAACTTAAAAGATGGAAAAGGAGGTCGGCTCTTACCTAAAATAGACGAAATTCGGATTGGTCCACTGGATTGTTCACAATCGATGCTTGAAGATCGCAAGAGAAAAGGGTCATTATTGCTCTACAAAGAGGTAAAAAGTGAAAAGTAAATATTTTTTACCACTTTTGGTCTTTTATAACTTTTCAAAGTCCTAAAATAGGTTTTAAAACATATTTGTCGATATATTTTCATATTATTTTCGTGGAATATGTTTTACACACGTCTTTTTGTGTAGTGACAGGTTTTTCACGTGGTTTTGATGAAGAGACGAGTTGTATTTTATAGTTTTTCGAACTTGGTAAAAACACGAAAAATTCACTACTAGAGTCACCTTTCAGCTCTTTTCTGACTCTCTAAAACTGAAAATATTGCCGAGTCGCTTGTCGTTTTGAACTCGTTAAATTGGCTGCGAAGCAATATCTACCTAGTATATGTTTACCCCTTTTTCGGGCTAGGATAGATTATTTACGAAAAAGGAATACCCTATCCTATCACGACTAGGAGGTTCTCTCAGACACAGTTTTCTACCTTTTCGGATCTAAGGGACTATTTACAAAAAGGGACTGTTGGAGTTTTATTTTCTGCCTTCTTTTCAAACTCTCTAAATATGAAAAGATGTCGAGTTCTTCCTTTGTCAAACTTGTTAAAACCTGATGACATCGAACTCCGTCATCATGAAGTTACTCGAGTTCCTCCTTCCTAGGGCTCGTAAAATGTACTAGGTTGGATTTTTCCGAAGGACAAACTTACATCGCAAGCATATGCTATCTCCTTCAAGCTTGTTTCCAAAAATAATTGGGGTACTCGCTAGAAATGGTGGGGGAAAATGGAACCAAGATCATAGTCGTGTTGGCAGTATGTCACTCTTGAACATGGCACTTGTCTGCATTCGTGTCGGGTTGGGGACATCTTGTCTCATTGTCTGTTTGCCTCCATGGGTTTGGGTAATCTCTTTTGACCGCTCATCTGCTCTTTGTCGCGTCACCATGACCTCAGATCCCTTGATGTCAAATACTTCCAAATCCAGTGTCGTGCCACTGAAATGTTCAAGAGAAGTTGGCCTCTGCATTTTTCAACCTCCCTCTGATTCTTTGTTGGTCTTAATTCACAAACATCATATCCCTCTGTCTCGTGTTGATGATGTGGGAAACATTATGGCCCATCTTCAATCAAGGTCCCTTCTTTTTTACTCTAGCTCATTATACAGGAAGTTGATCTAGAGACTCCCTTCAGGTACCTTGAGGCATGCATGTCTCAATGGCAGGTTCTTCACACTTGATGTAAGGTCCACATCATTGGCCTTCGATCGATTGACTCCGCGGGAGTTCGACGTCAAATCACTATTCACATGTCGTGGATTGTATCTTTTGTACCTTGAGAGCCATTTTCATTATTGGTGGTTTCTCTTGTGTCTGTTAACAACTTTCATCATTGGCTGGTAATCAGATGATGTTATTGCATGTTCGACTTCATATCACATATTCACATGCTCGAATTTGTACTATGTTCGGGTCAAGATGGAGCGCAAGACCCTGGGTTTTGTCTGATGAAATCCAGGCTACGTATTCTTTGTGGATTATTATGACTCATTATGACCCCTTTGATTGGATGGCTGCGACCATACCTGAGTCTATTTATTGATCCCTACTGCTGGATGGTTGTGTCCATACCTCGGATCTCATTGTTTATGTACTCTATTATGGATGGTTGCGCCCATACCAGATGTCATGTATCAGATATATCAATTGTATTCGTACTTGTAGGTTTTCTGATGGCAGTGTTTCGGTTGAACGCGTTCTCATAAAGCATTTCACCCCTCCCTCTCTCTAGGGCCTCATGCTTTAGGGGGCACCTGTTACACAGCAATTTGTCATTGTCCCTGCAATCCCTTGCCCTGCATATTGGAGGGTCTTTCCCATGACCTGTGAGCAATGTCATACTCTGCAAATATTTTCTTTGCATCCTTCTACATAAGGATATGATTTCTCATGTTGAACATTTCCTCACGAAGCACCCAAAAACCCATGTTTTGGCATTGGAGCGGGTAGCCAGTTCATCCCTCACGCCAATGGGGAAAATATACACTAGAGGTCGCGTCAGTTGGCGCTCTGTCCCTGTGTTGTACCCGCGCCAACCTGTTTTGTAATTTTTTTTAACAAATTGGAGGCAAAATTTTCCTTAACCACCTCGGGAATGACTCATTGCAAGTGGTTAAACTCGATAAGGCACGGATCTCTACCTTTAGGAAATGGTTGGTGGAACATTCTAAGAGGATATTACTTCCCCCCGATTATAGGGATCCTAACTTCTTCTTCTCTCTCTATATAAACATGCCTTCTCCCTTTACATCAGCGAGCTGAAACAATAGCTGAACATATAGCCAAGAAGTTGAGATTGGAGAAGAGATTATAGCTGAGTAATCATTATAGAGAAGGTCGAACCAAGGAGTATCTCGTAGAGACAGTCCTGTCTGAATTCCCGACGAGCTTGCGAGACGTGCTCCACTGGAACCTTGCTGGAGGAGATCGCAACGTCGAAGCGCCGGTTGTACTCTTCCTTCATTAATTTAATATACTCGACTATGATATTTTTTCCATCTTTGTGTTATGTTTATTTAATGCATGTGATTTAGTCTTCTTTGACTGACTGATAGTTAGGAATGCAAAATAGTATGTTGTGTATCATCTTCTTCTCTTGTGTATGTGAAAGTATTCGGGCGTGAGAACGAGCGGGTCGTGATCTACCGAATCGGGAGCGGGAGGTAGCCATTCTTCTGGATGACACAACAGCGCAGGATCTAAGGTAGGTGATCTGTTGAGTCTTTTTCCATTCTTAGCTAGGAATTGATGTCATCGCATGCTTTTTTTGTGGCTAGACCCACCCTAGGGATAGTGGGATCGCCTCTTTCCGCAGAGGGGATTTACCTCACCAACACCCATCTACAAAAAATTTTGAAAGAATAAAACCTATTATCTCCATATTGTCTTTTATTCTTGGTTATTTCACAGATGAGCATGTTGATGTTGCAGTGCTAGGATTTTTAACTACTTTCACACTTGGTCAGCCTCCTACTACCATTTTTTATTTTTCCCAATACCTTGCTGACAATATTCATGAACAGTTGGTTAAAATGCCTTTTGAAGGTGTTTCCAAGTATTCCTCAGTCTTATTCCACATGTTTTTATATTTTCAGCCTGAGAAGTTTGCCATAAACCTTCAGAAGCTTGATGTTGAAGGAAACCCACAGTCAGTCATATTTTGGACTCCTTTAATAAGAAAATATTCCACACAGTCCACCTTTACAGAGTTTATTTATTCCTTCATTCATCCTATAGTCAATTTGTTGAACAGCAGCAGGCCGCCCAGAATTAGTGAAGAAATTAAGAAATTCATACAGTTTTCAAATTATAATAGTACAGGTGATTGGTATTTGTACCAAAACCATACTGAGATAAGAGTATATGGATCAAATCTCATTCCATATAGACTTCCCAAATACCTCCCAATGAGGTTATTTTCCCTTGAGTACATAAGACGTATTATTAATTCTAATGCAATCAATTTCCTAGCAGCTAAGAAAAATACACAGTTCAAAATCAAGAATCAGGTTGGCCCTTTCATTTGTAATAACAGAGATGAAAAACCAGAGGCTGAAAAGTGTTTACAGGAGTTTAAATTTAGTAATAGTTTTCTAAGGTACTATTATCCTCTAAGAGTAATAATTAAAATGAGAGTTAAATGCAAACTAACTCCTTATGTACATGAGAAGAAACCAGAAATTGAGAAATACTCTAACCAGTATGAATGGTTGGAGAACACCTTGATAGAGGTAGAGAAGCAAGGTGATACTAGTCAAAATTTGCAGACTCCAGCCAAAAAAGATAAAAGCTCAAAGAGAAACAGAGAGGAAGGATCATACACTACAGAGACAACTACCGAAACTAAATTTCAATTGATGTACAGGAAGAAACCTAAGTTAAATCATGTCAATGAAGGAGTAGAAACCATAGAAGTGATTGATACAGAAACAACAGCAATGGATAATGCACCTCCTACAGTGATTGAAGAAGAACAACAACCTTCAACTTCTAAAACTAATCTTATTCAGAAGCAACACAGTGTTGAAATGTCATCTTCCAGCAAACCAGCAGAGAAGGAGATGGATATCATGCACAAATACAGAGAAATAAAGATGAAAAATGAAGTTTTGAAGATTGATACATACAATCAGTATTGGAAACAGTAACCCAGTGACCAAAGCAAATTGCTTTCTGCTTTTGACTATAAGACTAGGAAAATGCAGATGACTTTCCTGCAGCCTAAATTCAAGCATCCTAAACACCAGCAGATTACAAAAAATCATCATATGAAGTTCAAGCAGATGATCTTAATCCCACTGATCAGATTGAATTTCACAAACAGGATGGTGAAATGCTTTATTCAACAACAAAAAACAATGCAATGAGTGTTCAGAAGCTCCAAAATGCTCTTGCAAACATCAGAGATCAACTCATATTAGAAAAAGAATCATCACATGAAAAAGATAATAGAATAAAATCACTGGAAGATTTGGTTATTGAAGTAGGATTTGATCCTAGTAATGTCAAAGTTGCAGATGAATTGATTAAAAAGAAGAATGCAGACACTGTTGCATTAAAGAAGAAACTAAATCTCCCTCCTATTGAACATCCTCAAGCAAAGGAGGTGTTACAAGATGCAAATCAGAAATATGAGATGTTGAATCTCATACTGCAGTTGACTGTACAAATCAAATAAATGGAGAATGAAATGGGCAAGTTGGTCCAGGAGAAAAAGGATAGAGCAGAAGAAGTCCCAGTCACATTCGTTCCTGTAGTCAACATAGTTGTGCCTTCCACACTAGTAGAATCATTGGCTCCTATAGTCCCAATGCCTACAGCACTTCCAGTCACCTCATCAACAACTTCAGCAACAGAGTCTTCAACAACAACAGTACATTATACAGATGAAGCAAGCAAGTTAGTTAAAGCAATGCAGGACATTTCTATTCAGGAAAATGATATTAACAGACTTAAAGAATAGCTTAAAAGTCTGGAAGATGAAAAGAAGCTTGCTAAGATAATGCATAAGAATGAAGAACAAAGGGAAAATAGGTTGAATGAGCAATTAAAGAAGTTAGAGAAAGATCTAACATTAAAATAACCCATGACACAAGTCAGGAAACCGCTATGGGCCAATATCATTGAAGTAATCAATGATATTTGGCCATTAATCCATGTTATTTATGAACAGAAAGACTTCGTCAAATCATCAAGAGAAGCTATTCAAAATATGGAAGAAGAACTTGGTAAGAAACTTGAAGAAGCCCTTGAAATCATCAAATTTCTTAATTCCAAAAATATACAAGAACTTGAAGAGATTGTAATTAATGACATAACAGAAACCATCCTAGAAGTCGAGAAGGTAACTTTTAAAAAGAATTTGATGATACAGTTAGAAAATAAATGCCAAAATATGGAGATTTCCATCACAAGGTTCGTGATGAAATTTGACGTCCTAAGGCAGAAAGGCCTTCCAAATACATTAGTTATTCATGACAAACAAATGAAGCAAGATGACTATGATAAGAAAATGAGAGAAGTTGCCAAGGATTAGGCTAATCTGCCTACTTCACAAGGTATTCCAATAGGGAAGGTATTTTACAAGAATTTTGAGAATTTGTTTTACCTGCAGCATGAGGTGAAACACCTATTTGTCAACAAGCCTACATTTTCAAAATACACTGAAGCAGATGAAATATTCAAGAGGATGATGAAGACCAAATTTCCAAAGACAGAATTTTGGGAAAAGATGACTGATTTACTGTGAAATCAGTTTGCAGTAAAAACATATCAGTAAAGATAAAACATGGCGGTCACAGTTTACAGTGAAAAAATCACAGTCAAAGAGTATCACAGTGAAAGAGTATCAGAGTAAAGAGTATCTGTTGAAAGGTTAGAGAGAAAATCAAAACAAAGTTGAAAGATACCAGCGTAGAGGACACTCCACTTCCTAACTGTAGCCCTCGTTGAGAAATAGCAAAGAGAGAAATCAGCAACAAATTGAAGACAGCAAACAGTAATTTCAATAAAAACAGGGACAGCTAGCATTAGTTAGAAAGCTGTCACTATATTCTTACTTGAAGATATTTCATTTCCATGAATAATTCCTAAGTTTGTTTTAGGATATTCTGTAAAGTTTTTGTATAAATACTTTTCATTTTGAAGTATTGAGTGTGGATGAATCGTTGAACATTTCTATATTTTTACAATTCTAAACCTAAGGGTGATTGTACCAATTTCAAGTCAACAGACTGGTTTAAAGCAATAAAGCATCATATTACAGGATTCATGTGTTGGGCCAATTTAGTGAAGTATTTTCACTTGTTCTTTTTCAATTTCTTATGTTTTTCACCAATACTTTTATGTCTTTCTAAATCTAAATGATATATGAGGAATTTTATTTCAGAATATGTTAAAAGCACTCTTCTTTGAACTGTTTATCATTTATATGTTTTTCTACTGATATCCAGATTAGGGAATTCTTAATTTCTCCCTAGTTTCGATTGACCTCTGCCTTTTTCACTCATTATCTGGATTTGAGAACCCTTAATTTCTCTCTTATCCCGATTGAAACCATTTTCGCCATCAGCCTTGAAGATCTGAAGTAACTCAGCTATCTTTCCCTGTAAAAATTTCCCTTTAGACCTTGATCCTGATCTGACTGCTTGACACATTGACTCCATTAGCCCAATATAATATCAACCTACATCTATCCATCTGAGTAATTAATTTCACCACCAAACCAAATCCAAATCAAAACCCTATGTAATCCTACATAACTAGCCTAAAATCAAATAAAATCAACAAAGATAAATCATATAGAGAGGTCCCTCTCTGAGCATTAGGAAGGCTATATCCTAAGGCTTAAAAGAAGGTTTGTGGTTACCTCTAATATTCTTTAAAACACAAAAATAATAACAACCCTTGATAATTATTGGAGTGATAATAGCAAGGACCAATTTAGACCTCAAAATTTCTCTAATGATCATTAACCTTGTCAACATCTCTGACGTAATGTAAATCACCATCTACTTAACATCTCTGACATCAGCATCATCTCATCAACATCTGTGACATGAATTATCTCATAAACATATCTGACATAAATCATCAACGTCATCATTAATATCGACATCAACTAGCTAGAATCTCTGACATTGTCAAAATCAACTGGCAGCCACAACTAATCAGTACCACTGACCCAAATGGTCGGTACTCCTAACATGTGGCATAACATTTAGCATCAACTAGTCATATATTTTTTCAGTACCAATGGCCCAACTTATCAGTATTCCTAAATTATACTATACTTTATTTTTCGTCCTCGCCAATCCCATTGAATAGTTGTGAAACTCCAAAGGCCATACCCTATGTAAGCAGTTGGGCCTAATGTTAAGTGAGCTTCTCATACAATACAGAGATATTGAGCTTGATGTTTAAATCCACACACTCAACTGAGTGATCATGGGCTTCTAGGACTATTATTTCCAATTGGTCACCATCATTGACACGAGAATAAAAATTGTCTTTTGTTGGGCCATTCTCCCCAATTGGTCAGGAATTTTGACACGAGGATAATGAGTGTCCATGATATTGTCATATCAAATCTTTCTCTCATGAAGAGGTATATGATCATGATTTTCCTTTTATTTTATTGTATCATCCCTCGCTCTTGCCGAGAGAGAAATTATCAATCACTTTAAGCTTGTCCTAGGAAAATTTTGGTGATAATATTAGAGCCATACAACTATCCTCAAGGTGTCTTGACCTCTCATCATGTTTTCATATGCACCTGATTAATCTATCCTGTAAGCTAGATTCATATTTCTTCCCAACTCACCATTTAAGCTACAACATACTCAACCTCTAAGTGCAATAGATGTCTAATTCCTACTCATCCATGAGATCAGATCCCAAACTGAAGCACTATACAAAATCATTATGTCTTCGGCACTCCTTTCCCAATTTGATTTTATGAATCCTTGTAGCTTCCAAAGGCACACTACTTTAGTAAAAACATTACTGGCTTCAATATACTTTGCTTCTATACTATTGAGTGCAACATATTTTTTATTCCTTCTTATCTAATAAATCATAGCAAAGCTCAAGCTAAAGTACTCTTCATGTCATCTACACTCCCTGCCTAGAAAATATATATCCTTGTATATCAATATTTGAGTAATATCTCAAACCATAATTAACTTTGTCATGACCAAATATACCATGTTGCTACTCCAACATATGTTGATCTATATGCCATGGCTTAACCATAAACTAATATTCTTCCTTCTCTTGATCCATCACCTTGGTTTCTTTTAGGTTACCCAAATGGGTTTTTTTCTTGAACAAATCCTACCATATCAATCTTGATTTCTCCCTCTTCCATTGATGTTATTAAATTGCATTGGTCATCTAGTCAAAATATTTATTTTTGATTCATAGGTCAACTCCCTTTGAAGCTAAGGAAAGGGTTCTTGAGAAAGCCATTTCTTCTTTCTCCTTTTGGTAAATACTACTCCTTCTAACAAGATTTCCCTTCATAATCTGCTTCCCTCTTATTGAGGTAATCCTTCTCTTTGTAATTATTTCCATCCAATAATAATTAATCTTGGAAGTCACCACTGACTTCTTTCTAACATATATCAAGGTATAATTCAATCTTGTTGATCTGTATGTTCCCTATGAGTCCACATCTCATCTAGTAGAATATCTCTCAATAAATCCTTATTTTTGGGAGAGTCCTCTTGTCACAAATTTACGTTGTTGTTGCATATGCTACCAAAGCCTTGGTAGCCTTCATTATGTACCTTCCATCCTCATTTGGAGGCCATGGAAGAACAATTACTACCAAGGAATTCAAAGACAAGAGACTAACTACTAGTAAAACAATAACATTAATAATAATCAAATAAGACATATATAAGATACTTATATTTTGGAAATAATTTTTGCTCCCTCATCTTAGCCTTCTTGAATTCATCGACATCCTTATCATCATCATCATGTCATCCTTTTCAAATTTCATAGTTTCTATTTTCAGCGTAAACGCCTAATCCTAGGGTTTTGTCCATAAACCCTAGGCTTTATTCTCTAATCCTTTGGGCTTTCTAGGGTTTACTAACCCTATATGTCCAATTGTATAAAACCATATTCAAGACCTTCAAGCTTCCAAACCCTAGATTTTCACTTTTACATCTTCTAGTAAGGCTTTGATGTCTGCAAGATTTTATTTTCATATACAAATGATAAAATACCATAGAGTCTCCATCTCTCAACAAAATAATTAAACTATTTCAAGACCAAAGATCTTCTAATGAGATATCTTCATCAAGGGGATCATATGAAAACCTCATTAGATATTCCTACAACATTTCTAGCAACACGTGTATTTTGAGTCTCTCATCTTAGGAGTCTATCAAGTTATGAAAATGGCATATTCTTCTTAATATGACTTCAGCCTTTAATATTAAAGAGGATATTGACCTCTTTTTCACTATTATACAATAGAAATCGTGCCTCCAAAAAAAAGTATCTCAACATAAGACATTTTCTTCAACTTTGTAAGCCAAATAATTTCCTTTATCTTAGAAAGGAACTTTATGAATTGCATACTTGTACCAAAAATACATATATTACCCAAGTCCATATAAGACTCTAATTCAACTCATATTCATAATATCAAGCATTCTTGCACACAAGTAATTGGTTTATGCTTCTTGTTTTTCCATTCAAGCTTACTAATCTTGAACCATATTGATATAGTCAAGATAAAAAAAAATCATTTCACACAAGGTTTTCAAACAATATTGTCATAAAAAATCCCAAGGACCTATCTCTATTTGAACGAGATTTCAGCTACATTATTTTTCCTTAATATGCATTCCCAAACTATATTGTACTTGAGATTATGGGAAATGTACTTTCAATCTCAAAATAACTTTGTCTTAAAAATTTCTAGGATAATGTACACATACAATGAAACCAAATTTCATTAGCTTTGATTTTGATAGATCCAATTATATTATAATGATTTCATGGTCTTGGTACTTTTCCTCTGAGGAACTTTTCGGCCTTCTAGCAAACCACTTAACTTCTACTTTTGAAAGTTAATATTCCTTGGTAATGAACATTAGTAACTTCTCCTATATTGAGAATAATGGATTGGACTCACTAATTTTAATATCTTCAAAATTTTGATCTTGATAACAATAAGAATGATATTGAAACAAGAATTTCTCTAGGTGACTTTAGTTAATGTCTCTTTCTACAAAGACTTGGTCACCTTCTTGACATTGTTAATATCCTTCGGCCTTAGTCAATACACCTTTTTATGCTTAGGACTTCTCCTTCATAACAATCTATGCTCTACCTTCTAAAACGTTAATCACATCAAAATAATATTATATACTAGAAAAATCATATTGATTGTGGATTTTATGAGAGGTTACTCGACCTTCTAATATAGGTGACTAAGTTATCCTTGATTGAGGTATTTCAGTACCTTAAAATAATGTTCGATCTGAGGTATTACGACCTCTGTTACATTTATGAGATCTTTGGTCCAAAACAAGAATTATAGGTAGAGTATTTCATAAATTTTAGATGCAGTATGAAGTTTCTCGAACCTCCTGAGGCTTCTCAATCATTGAAGAGTTCCTGAGCTGAGAGATGTTGGTATCTCTTTAAGATATGGATAAATAGTTCTTGATCTTATTTCAACAAGGTTTTAGATCTTTTGATGGTAATATTTGGCCCTAAAAAAATAAAACTTTGTCTTTTTTAGACGAGTCATGAGGCTTTGAATCCTCGTGATATTTTTAAACTTGTGATCTTCTAAGAATTTGAGGTAGGGATTCATATATTCTTTGACCTTAGACAATAGGGAAGATTTAGTCTAACATTTGAGGCTGCTCTTCCACCCAATCTCTAATACTATGTTGTATTTTAAATATTTCTCCAATATGATAATGATTTCTTATGATTATTTCTTATACAAATATTATCTTACATTCATTATGTATCATAAAATAATTACAAAAATAACTTCAACAATAAAAATATGCTAGTAAGATCATAAAGGGTGCCACATAAGAACACATTGTTTTTCCCTGGGAAAAATGGAACAACCTTTTCATTAGATAAATCTCCAATTCAATGGAGATACATCTTAGCCTATAACTAGTTCAAAATTGGTCCATTCTCCTAATCAAGTCAGCTAGCCCAAGGAACATGCTCTTTTTTTCCCAAGGACAAATTTTTTTCATTCTTCCTCATTCATCAGTTCATCCCTACACCTCAAATAATGTAAACTATCAAATGAGAACTATAAACTCAAAATGATAACTCTAGCCAAAAAAGCCCAAAAAAACACGAAAAAACAACCCGAAAACAAAAAGTGTTGATGCTAGAATAACATTTTATTTTATTTTTCGGGGTAAAATTTAAAAAAAAAAAAAAAAATAGCAACCACATTAACGATAAAATATCATGACTTTGAAAAACCTTAAAATTCCAATGATTTTTAGGCATGACATTAAAGATAGGTATCATGTCTTTGAAAAGTCTTAAAATTCCAACAATTTTCAGCCATGGTATTACAAATAAAATACTTATAATTGTTTTCAACCATTTCATTAAAGATAAATTATCATGTCTCAGAAAAACCTTAAAATTTTGACAAAGTTTTAACCATGGAATTAAAACCAAAGATCATGACTACAAAAACCTTTATGTTTTTAACATATTTCAATAATGGCATTATGGAAAAAATTTAAGACTAAAAAAACTTTAAAAGTGAACACCCGAATGAAAGAGTCATTATACCGAGACTATTTTTTTTTTAATTCTCAAAAGTATAAATAATTTAAAATCTTAGCCTAAGACAACTTGACACATTGCAATACAAAATTAAAAATCATACATCAAATTGACACACAATGTAGGCAAACTTGACTCATTGTAATGAAAACTTTAAGACAAACCATGAAATTAACACATTGTGGGGGAAGACTCGATCAATTATAATGAAAAATTTAAAATTAACTATGTAATTGACACATAATCGTATTGGGTTGCTAGTCGAGGATCGACACAAACTCTAGTACAAGAAAATAAAAAATAAAAATAAATTTAATATATATATATATATATATATATATATATATATATATATATATATATATAGACAAAAGAAAACAAAAACTAAAATATTGAAAAAAAATAAAAAACAAAAACAAAAACAAAAAAACACAAAAATTTTAAAAAATAATAATAAGTAAATAAAAATATATATTAAAACATTAAAATAAATAAATAACATGACAAAAAAATAAATAAAAATTAAAACATTGAGAAAAATAAAAATTAAAACAATAATAATAACAATTAAATACAAATATATATTAAAACATAAGAAAATTAAAAGATATATTCAAACAACATATATATATATATATATATATATATATATATATATATATATATATATATATATATATATCAAATATAAAAATATAAAAATATAAATCAACTAATTATAAAAAAATTTAAAAAAAAATTAAAATGATTAAAATAATAACCAAAAAATAAAAATAAAAACAATATTAGATAATTTAATTTAAAAAACAAACAAAATTAAAAAGAAAAAAAAAAAATATATATATATATATATATATATATATATATATATATATATATATATATATATATATTAAAACGAAATGAAAAACGTAAAAAAAAATAGGGAAAAAAATGGCAATATTGCCCCAATCACGGCTTTAGGGCTGTGGTTTTTGTTTAGTTTTATTTAATTTAATTTTAATTATTTTTATTGATTTTTATGTGTTTTTTTTATTTAATTTTTCTATTTAATTTTTTCTAATGTTTTAATGTTTATTTTTTATGTTTTTATGTTTTTTTCTTTTAATTGTATCTTTTTAATTTTTAAGTTTTTGGTTTTTTTTATCTGTATGTTTGTTTTAACAATTATTTTGTTACTTTTACTTAAAATTTTATCTAAATCTATTTTATTGGAAAAAATCTTCAAATTTCATCTTCATTTAATATATAATCATAAATATTTTATAAAATTTGTTATTTTTTTTTCATATATATATATATATATATATATATATATATATATATATATATATATAACATGTCATTTTTAGTGAAAAGGTCATGAAATCATATTTTTTAAATTATATCTAGATCTAAAATATATGCTTTTTTTTGTTCAATGTTTAAAATTATTATTTTTTAGTGACAAATAAATTATGTGCGTTGAAGTATTAAAAACAATATATAAATATATAAAAAATCCTAACCTCCAAATATTAATGTTATTATCTTTGTAAAATTTTGTAAAATAAAAATAAAAATTCATTATTAAAAAAAAAATTACAAAGAAAAACAAAAAACACATGTTTGTAAAACCTTATAAAATAGACATCTAAGGAAGAAAAACAATAAGAGGAATAAGATAATTTGAAAAATGGTTAAATAATCAACATTTTTTAAAAAATGTGTATACTTATGACATAAGAAAATTTAAAGTGTCAAAAATATGCCTTAAAAATATTTTTTATGTTTTTCTAAATCTGCATGAAAATCACCAAAATAAAAATAATAAATTAAAAAAAAATGTCCACACTTAATGCATTAGAAAATTTAAAGTGTCAATAATAAGCCCTCCAAAAATGGGGGTTGATGCCACATCAACACTTTTCAAAATCAGCATAAAAATCACTAAAAATAAAATGTTCATACTTGATACATAATAAAATTTAAACTGTCAAATATATGCGCCAAAAATAAAGGTGTATTTTGAATCAACACTTTTCAAAATCAGATGATTTTTTGCTATGAGATACAACACTTTTCAAAATAAAAAAAACGGCTACTCTATACAGTTCTCATTTGATACTTTACACTTTTCTCAGGAATTTTGGTGTGTTTGTCTCATAAATTGCCTCAGGAGTTTGCTTCTTTCTTTCCTTCTTCGGATTCATAAACATAAGAGTATTCCTCAAAATTTTGTTGCCTCAAACCTCTATTTGTGCCTCAGACTTCTTTGCTTTAGAGGACGTGAGTTGCTTGCTTGGAGAGGGAAAAAATGCAGTCTTTATATAACATTTCTTGGAGGTTAAAGGGGTGCAAAAAAACTGGAGAAAACCTAAATATTTAAAGGGTTGATTTGACTATGAGGAGGTCTACCTTATCCTTTTGGAGCCAAAATTTTAGCTATTACAAATTCAAATTTACCTTTTTTTCAACCAACATGAAGAACGTGTCTCTCAATTTTTTTTATTTTTGTTTATGGAACGAATATCATGCTTGCAAATATATTCAGGACTCAAATATACATTGTGAATACCAACCATAGTTACCAAAACCCACACCCCATACCCTTGCTAACATGGCAGGAGGGTTCCATTATCATAGTTTTGCTTCATGTTTCTGAAGCCCCATCCAACGGTTATGAAGCACCCAAATTTGTTTACCACCATGATTTAATAGCATACCCCCACCTTGCTAACATGATGGGGGTTCCAATATCACGGTTCCTGCTTGTAGTTCTGATGCGCCACATCAATGGATCCAATACATTTAGAATTTTTACGACTATGATGAAAATGAAAACCCCCTCCTTCCTCTTACTAACATGGCAGGTAGGGCCTCTATTGGATCTCCGTTGTCCATCCTCCGATAAATCCCCATCGTCAATTTGCATATGTTTCATGAGCGTCAGCACCTTCTCTCAATGTTGATATTTTTTTTGGATAACCCCCTCCTTCTTATCAGAACTAGATCATGAACTAGAATAATAGCTCAAAATTCAAAGTGTTTGGAAGTTTCCCTAACCTGAGTGACTGGAAAGGTCTCGTCATTGCGATTCAGGTGTCGCGAACGGTTCAAAAAACTGACATCATACGAAGACAATATTGAGTTTGAAAAGTCCAATAAACTACAAAAAATGGACTTTGACCAAGTTTGACTTGGAAATTGGGAAAAAATAAATAGAGAATATTCCTGGGAATATTCCTCAAAATATTCCCCGAAATATTCGGCATGCACCAATTACATTTGGACAAGTGGTAGAGTACAATTGGATATTGGTTTGACTTTTGTATTTCGGACTAATAAGGAGTCGCCATGTCGAAGAAATTTGGTCTTATAAAACTTTTGGAGCCCGCAGGAATTGAACCGACCTCCCGCATAGCATTCCCACAACTTGCCGTTGGATTACACATTATTTCTTAACACTATGGTGGCGACAGTCTATGTTATCGTGAACGGAGTTATACGTTGGGGGTTTGGGGGTCAGCCACCACCATATGGCCTTGCACCAAAAAACCGTGGCCTCCAACACAACCGATGATTACAACAAAATTTATCTCAAATGGTTTAGATGTTTATCACATGGGCGGTTGACGTAACATATGCGACGGGTTCGGAGTTTTTAACTCCAGCATTTAATTTGACTGCAGATATTCTGGGTCATGTGCCCACATTATCCACTCCCCTTAACCATCAAGGTTAGTTAACGGTTTATATGGCGAGATTTGGAGCAGTGCCCTAACTTTAGGGATTTTTATTAAATATAACTTAAGTTAACTCCAGTGTTCCAGTTTTAGTGGAGCTAATGTAGGGGACACTGGGCAAAATTGGTTTTGGCTCTATCTTGAGCTAGGGTGAACCAATTTTGGAGTGCCAGTAGTCAATTTCGACTATCTCAAACCTTTGAAACTCAATGGAGTAGGTTTTAGAGCCATAAGAGAGCTTTTAAGCAGGTTTTTACATCCATGAAGTTCAAGGGACCACCAAGAGGCGGAATCAGTTTGACACCTAGCGAGGGGAGCTAGAGGCCTTATCCAGAGATCCAATACTCAAAATTGGATATTTCAGATGTTCTGAATCTGATGAGATGGTTTTCAAAGCCTGTAGATAAATTTAGAAAGATGATAAGCTTTATTAAAGTTGCAGGGGGCATTAGTGCTAGCTTTTGCCAGCAGCAGTTCAGGGCCTAGCCAGATCAGCTAGAGACTATATGCAGCGAAAAAATAGTCATTATTGATTGTAAAAAACATTTTGAATCCATTGAAGGATATTTCAAAAGCTTAGGAGGACTTATAGAGGTCTAAAACCCAGTAGATAAGTTTTCAATGACCCGAGTTCCAAGGGGTGCCGACAAGTGTTAGAGGCGAAATTGAAGCAGCCGGAGGCCATTTTTTATGAACGAATAGTATATATTGACTATTTCAGAATTTTTTAAACCAATTAAAGTGGTTTCAGAACATTTTGAGAACTTCTAACGCTCGAAAAGCTGAAGAGAAGTTTTTGGCAGCCTTGGGCAAACTGAGGATAGCCTAGTTTGGGGATGCAGTGCTCGTTTCGAGTAATTTATCATTTTATATTTGGTGTCTGATGTGTGCTGGATATAGAAGTCATGTTTTCAATGGCAGAAACTAAATTCGGAAGGAGTTAGTGCCATGAAGAAGCTCAGTGTAGCTCAGTGCACCAACTAAAGGAATCGTGTCTAAGGGAGCCTAAAGTTGTTTGCAGATTTTGTACAGTCATGAGAGGGATATAATTAGTATTCTCAGCCCTTTGGATCAGTTTAGCATCCATTATATTTAAGTGTGTAAATTGTAAAAGAAACCTTACCATAATCCTAAAGAGCCAAGTCTAGATGACAAAGCTCAAAGGAGACGTAGCCCACGAGATTTGGGTGAACTCCTAGATTAATTTTGTTGTTGTGTGTGAATGTTTTATTGTTGCATTATGTTGTTGTTACACTTGTTAAATTTCAGCAAGAACAAATGAACTTAAGACACATAAACAGTTAAAAATCATACACCACTTTCAAGTAATAATTCTACATAATGTCAAGTACAAGCTAGATCATTTATTTGTTTAGCTGAGTGGGAAGTTCTTGAAATGCATAACAATTTATCCAAACCATTTTCAGATCAGGTTGGTATCAGAGCACTTGTTTTCTTTATTGACATAACAATATCTTGCTTGTATAACTTGAAAGGTGTTTAAACAGTGTAAAATATTGACTATTTTACTCCTTGCAAACTCACGGTTGTTTGAGTTTGCTGGAGGTGAAGGGATAGCTACTGATTAGCTAAGTCTTGGAGAGGAAAAAGGGAAGAAAGGCCTGAAGGCATCTTCCTTACCCAAAAGGACCTCAAGGTCACCCTTGGAACACAAACCCTCTTGATGATTGTTTTTTAAGAAGCCCTTGGAGTTTGTTTGTTGTTTGGCTACTTGAATAAGAGTTTGTCTCTACAGCCATTTGTTTTTAAAAATCTTTGTCATTTTTTTTGAAAGCTTTGTAAACTTTGTTGAAGTTAATTTTTTTCATTGACATCATAGTGACAACTTCTACAAGTGAGGTTTCCTCCTTCACAACATTCTTCGATGAAGATATGAAGTGTGACTTTATTATATTGAAGGACATGGTGCAGATTTTGTTTAAGGATAGAAGAGAAAGCATTGAACTTTGTGAGAAATTGTTTGCCATGAAACAAGAGAAGGAAGAAATTCTTCAAATATTGCATGATATGGAGATGCATCTCCATCAAGCTCAATAGGTTTTGACCAAGAACATTAGTGAGGAAGAGGTAATCCACTCTAATTTTTCTTCAATTTCCTCATTAGAAAGATGTGTTGGTTCCTTAGAAAAGCACACTAGAGGTATAGGGTCCAAGTTAATGATTAAAATGGGCTATGAAGGCAAGGGTTTAGGCAAGCATGCACAAGGCATGGTTGAACCTATTTTGGTTGAGGAACGGCCCAAGAATCTTGGTCTTTGTTATGTGAAATTTAATGGCGAAGACTCCAAAGCCATGAAGGAATGTGAGGCAATGTAAAAGAGAAATTTTGTTCCAAGTTTTGATATGCAAATATGTAAAGTTTTTTTCCAAGATTATTTCCATTGCTTACGCCTTTGTTGCAGCAAGAAGATTGTAGACATGCAGCTTATGGCGAGCATGCAAGTTTGGACAATTTTCAAGACAAGAACGATGATGCTAGTCTACAAATGAAAGCTAGAGCCTCTTCTAGTTCATCTCCTCATGAAGGGAAAAAGGATGAACATGAAAAGAAGCACAAGAGGTATAAATCTTCCCATGATCAATATGATTGTGTTTCTGCAAGGCATGATAATTTTTCATGCTTAAATGGAATAAATATTTGTTGTACATATTGCGGTTGATTTAACCATGATGTTTCGAGATGTTGGAAGAGGAAGAAATCATACAGGAAGCAGAAGAAGCAAAGGAAACTTTCAAAGAAAGTGCATAATATTTGCACATATTTCTAGAAGAGGGGACATGTTGTTTCCCATTGTTGGAATTTGCATCCAACAAATCGTCCCAAGCACATGCAGCAAGAGGACAGAAAGATTGGCGAAGGTGGAACCAAGGATTCCATTATTGATGTGAGAATGGATGTTTCACATGAAGATGAGTTGCAGCAACAAAAGTCTCCATGGAAGTGGCTTGGTAAGAAGTGGATGGACTTGTTAACACAGTAAGACATACTCTTTTGTACATATGCAAAATTTGGTTATATGCATGTATTTTATGCTGTAATCTCTCGTTTGTTTGAGCCACCTTGGATCATTGATAAAGGCAGCGATGTTTAGCTGCCTTCTACAAATTTCTCGCCAGAAATTTCTGAGTGAGTGTAAGAAAGACAGTTCTAAATAGGAGGACAAGCGCATCCAGGAAGGGAAGTGTCAATTTCTTTCTAGTTATGGTTCAAAGTCACTAGCCATGCAAGGCAAGTGTTTGGAGGTTGAAGAGAAGAGGGTGGTGTACTCTCATATATTGTACAGATCAGTATATCAGTTTTTTGGGGTCCATAAGATTCCTAATGGGGAGGTGTGATCAGAACTGGATCATGGATTAGAATGATAGCTCAAAATTCGAAGTATTCGGAAGTGTGCCAAACCTGAGTGACCAGAAAGGTCTCGTCATTTCGATTCTAGCACTGTGAATGGTTCGAAAAACAAACATTGTATGAAGAAGTTATCGCAGTTTGAAAAGTCCAGTAAACTGCAAAAACTAGACTTTGACCAAGTTTGACTTGGAAATTAGGGAAAATTAAAAGAGAATATTCTAGGGAATATTCTAGAATATTCCTTGGAATATACCCTGGAATATTCCTCGAAATATTCGGTATGCACCAATTAAAATTAGACAAGTGGCGGAGTACAATTGGATATTGGTTTGACTTTTGAATTTCGAACCAATAAGGAGCCGGCATGTGGCAGGCCCAGAGGCCGCCACGTGGCCCAGGTCTGGTCTTATAAAATTTTGGAGCTCGGGAGAATCAAACAGCTGACCTCCCACATAGCGTGCCCACGACTTATCGTTGAACTACACATTATATCTTAACACCATGGTGGTGGCAGTCTATGTTATCATGAACGAAGTTATACGTTGGGGGTTTGGGGGGCCAACCCCCACCATATGGCCATATGCCAAAAATTCATGGCCTCCAACACAACCGGTGGTTACAAAAAAATTTATCCCAAACGGTTTAGATGTTTATCACATGGGCAGTTGCCATAATGTATGCGACGGGTTCGGATTTTTTAACTCCAACATTTAATTTGACTACAGAGATTCTGGGTCATGTGCCCACATTATCTGCTCCCCTTAACCATCAAGGTTAGTTAAAGGTTTATATGGCAGGATTTTGAGTGGCGCCCTAACTTTAGGGCTTTTTATTAAATATAACTTAAGTTAACTCCAGTGCTCCAGTTTTGGTGGAGCTGATGTAGGGGACACTGGGCAAAATTGGTTTTGGCTCTATCTTGAGCTAGGGTGAACCAATTTTGGAGTGCCAATAGTCAATTTCAACTATCTCATACCTTCTAAACTCAATGGAGTAGGTTTCAGAGCCACAAAAGAGTTTCTAAGTAGTTTTTTACATCCGTGAAGTTCAAGGGGCCACTAGGGCCACCAGGAGGCAGATATGTTTGAGGTCTAGCCAAGGGAGCTAGAAGCCTTATCCAAAGATAAAATAATAAAAATTGGATATTTCAGATGTTCTGAATCTTATGAGATGGTTTTTAGAGCCTGTAGAGAACTTTAGAAAGCCTAGAAGCTTCAATAAAGTTCGAGGGGCCATTATTGCCATCTTTTTCCAGTAGGAGTTTAGGGCCTAGCCAGAGCAGCAAGAGACCATATGTAGCGAACCAATAGTCATTATTGACTGTAAAAAACATTCTGGATCTATTGAAGGAGTTTTTAGAAGATTAGGAGGACTTCTAGAGGTCGAAAACACAGCAGAGAATTTTTTAGTGACCCGAGTGCCAGGGGTGCCGACAGGTGTTGGAGGCAAAACCGGAGCATCCGAAGGCCATTTTTGATGAACGAATATTCTATATTGACTATTTCCGACATTTTGAAACCAATGAAAGTGGTTTCAGAACATTTTGAGAACTTATAGAGCTCGAAAAGCTGAAGGTAAGTTTTTGGCAGCCCTAGGCAAACCGTGGAGGATAGCCTAGTTTGGGGATGCAGTGCTTGTTTTGAGAAATTTATCAGTGGATATTTGGTGTTTGGACAGCCATGAGAGAGATATAGATGGCATTCTCAACCCTTTGGATCAGTTCAATATTGATTAGATTTAAGTGTGGAACTTGTAAAATAAGCCTTGCCATAATCCCAAAGTACCAAGTCAAGATGACAAAGCTCAAAGGAGATGTAGCCCACGAGATTCGGGTGAAATCCTAGATTAATTTTACTGTTGTGTGTGAATGTTTTATTGCTACATTATGTTGTTTTATACATGTTAAATTTCAGCAAGAACAAATGAACTTAAGACACATAAACAATTAAAAATCATACACCACTTTCAAGTAATAATTTCTCATAATGTCAAGTACAAGTTAGATAATTTATTTATTTAGCTGAGTGGGAGGTTCTTAAAATACATAACAAGTTGTCCAAACCATTTTCAGATCACCTTACCCTTGCTAACATGGTAGGGAGGGCCTCTATTGGATCTCCACCATCCGTCCTCCGATAAATCCCCATCATCGATTTTCATATGTGTCACGAGCCCCAGCACCTGGCCTCAACGTTGATCTTTTTTTTGGATGAGGTTTAAACCTCGTTCCCTCTGAAGTATTAAGGTTCCTTTCCCTTATGCTTTTCAACTATAAATAACATGTTTTTATATAGTGTTGCCATTGTTTAGGTCATTGAAGCCATAACATATGTGAGTATGTATAAGTATTTGTCATAATATCCTTCCTAAGCTTATTAGAGACTCGATCAGGCCCTCATTCTCTACATGAATGTATATATACACATGGCTCATGCTACCATTTTTGAGCTTTATACTCCCCATTGCAATTGATCCCATAACTTGCATACATATTGATGAAATCTTGACTTAAGTGAAAGGGGGAGTGAATCATTTAAGTCCATTCATGGACATTAATATTCTTTTCATTAAATTCATTAGCTAAAACACTACATTAGCATATTAACAAATAATGACCAACAAACAAAATATGTGAACAATAAGTAATAAGAATACCAATACATCACATCATCACATAGTAACAATGCATATGGGCACCAGCTATAAGTGGAAACCCATAAGGGAGAAAACCACGATTTTATTATTGTTGTGATGTAAAGGCAAGTTCCTACTCCTTATTACATCTGATTTTTTTTAGGCTCCAACCTACAAGAGGCTGCTACCTCAAATTTCTAGAAGCTATAACACACAAGGAAGCTCCAACTCCCATATGTTTTCTATAGGCTACAACCCACATGATGCTCCTACCTTGACCAGCTCCAACTGAACATTTCTCAAGCCACAACTTGAGAGGGGACTACAATTCCCTGATGCAAATAAAAAACAACAAATGTTCATTTACCTGGTTATGATTTTTCATCTCTCCACCTTCATTTCTGCCTCTTCTTCCCTTCAAATATGCTTCAAATCAGCTCCATATGTGCCAGGGAATTAATGCATAACGTATCAATCAACTCTCTCACATTACCCAACTCTCTAACCTCACTAATGCCTTCCAAAATCACATATTTTATAGAGATAGTTTTATGGTTGTTTGTATCCCTCAAATGAATATGAAGTGAATAGGCTTGAATCTTTTCCTTCCACTCATTCATTTCCACATACTTCATATCTTGAATATTAGGCCACAAAATACATAAATAATCCAATATTAATTCCAGCCACATGTAATGATTAAATTCATCAACATAATGCCAACATCAAATAACGATATCTACCATTAGTGCATCACAACAATTCATAACAATGTCTTTGCCTTGGATTCTTTCCTTTGCATCATAACAATTTTTCTCAATCAGCATGCCAACATCAATGTTCTACCAAACCATCAATGTATCTACTGCTCCTTTACTTCTTTGTTGCCTCTTCACTACACCTTTGCCTTCTTTTCCTTGCTACTCCTTTGAATTTGTTGTTCCTCCTGTATACCTTTGTTGATCCTGATATGCTCCTTTGCCATCAATGACAATATTTCCAACAGTCTTCCCCTTTGGAATTGATGGCAACACATCCTCCCCGTTTCATTATGAAAAATGTCTTCCTTCCTCTGATTACCTCCCCCTTTGACATCAATGGCAAGGAGGTTACCAATGTCTTATAGTTTTAATGACACCAATGCATTTAATTTTCTACAACCTGCAATATTTTCTTGCACAGTAGTTGCTACAAATGACAAATTATGACTACTCGTGATTGACCATCGCTTCAAAATTACTGAAGGTCCATATGGTATATAAGTATTGTTAGGAGAACACTTTGGAAATCATTGCAATTGCATGTATATACACAATAAAACTGAGACCATCCAAATAAGTTCCTTACACTTGAACAATGCTAAAGGTGACAATAAGAACGTTCCATCAAAAGAATACAAGAATAATGGAGATGCTCCATATGATATATAAATTTTGCTCCAAATACACTTCAGACTCTATTAACATTGCAAAAAGCCTTGCAAAAACATTGTTGTAAGGACACTTTAAAATAATGTAAAGACTTATAGTGTGACAACAAATATTATTGGAGGAAGAGACTTCTTAACAATATCATTGATGTGCTTATGGAAATAAGTAATAGGTTTGTCAAAATTATCAAACATCCTTTTTCTGAATTTGAAACCTTTAAGAGATACTCCCACATATATATACTCAAATTCTAGCACAATATCACTATCGTTGAAATGCTACAATAAGACAAATGGAAACATCACCAAATATGTTCTCAGACCGTGACTGGATGAGTGAAGCTTTTAGATCCAATATGAATAAGAGATTTAAAAACCTCTTCGATAATAACCATGTGGCCATGTGCTAACACAATTTTCAATTTTGCAATCCAACTTCTCCTTTTACCATGTAAACATCTCTCTGGAATCATACAACACCGATTTGCAGAAATAATGCATTTTACCATGGATACGCTTAACCCTGAGAAAAATGAACACGCGCTTAATCAGAAATCATTTTTTCATAGGTTGTTTTGCATAATGATCAACCAATTTCTTCTAGAGTGGGAGCATTCTCTAAACTTTCCTCAATTTTTTCCCAATATGATAATGTGATTTCTCTTACAGTGGCAACCACTTCCTGACCATCCAAGATTGATACCATACAACTGACATGTTCGTGCATAATTAGTCCACGACATCAAGAATTATGCCACTCCCAACCAACAAGAATGAAGGCACTCTCGAACTGGCTTAACCTTGAAATATATGCCAATACACTAATTCAGAGAAATTTTCCTACTACATCTCTCAGCAGTTCTTGCATTGGGGTTTAGAAGCATCTGCCTGACAAAGTTCTCATACCAAGCTTCCCCATTGAACGCTGGCAGCACCAGCCAGTAGCTGGCTATTAGTTTGACATAAGGCAAGAATGGCAACCATTCTAGCACTCGAGAGAAGAAAAGATCAAACATTATAATGAACGAGTGTAAAGCCCAGTATGAACGAGTATAAAGCCCAGTACGCCAACCAATGTTGACCATCTAGCCGAGATGGACTCTCTATCGCTCTGATGGAGGAATATAGAGGATAAATTAATGTCACCATAGGCCTTACAAATGATGATATTTTGCGAGTCCTTTGACAGGCCTAGACTGGGGCCTGTTACGCTTTCTGTTGCACATTTCACCAGCTACAGAGGTGGATATTTGCATTCCTACCACTAGGCCATACTCATTGTGTTAACATGTTTCCGTGTCATTAAATAATGAATACATCGTCGGTAAGGTAAATAATACTTTTTAGTTGACTTCTCCAACTGACGTGCGAAGGTTCACCTTACTATGGTAGCGAATTGTGATGGATCCCACTGTCCATATAAATTATTAATCCTTATTGCAGTGAGAGAATAGAATTGTTATGTTCATATTATATATATATATATATATATATATATATATATATATATATATTCCTGGAGGAAATTTTGTCTCTCGAGCAGAGAGCATGCAGAATAGCCTAGTCGTTGGAAAGGTTGGTGTGTGGAGCGTTTTTGCCATGAAGGAAGCTTGAGAGATGGTTGATTAATCGCTGCGCAATGTGGCTCTATGTCTTCTCAAGCTTCATTTATCCATGCAACCGTCGAATAGTGCTATGGTGTTGTGACTCCACCAATCTCCTTCACATATACCACACATTCCACGGATGAGAGGGTGCATCAAGACTTTTCTCTTCAAATTGTCGCCTACTAGTGTGGATGATCATGTGCGTGCTCGTAGTCCATGTGCACATTGTGGTTCTCCTCCTGTGTTAACAAACTCCTTTTTATTTTTTGATCCCTCATCTTCCATGGTCAATGCGGCTGAATCCGCTTCCACTGGAAGCTTGGCCTCGTATTTCGCGTTCACATTTTGCGGCATTGAGAAGGCATGTTCTGAATTATTACTATTTCAACACAAAAATTGGACAAGCGCACTACATTATATTGTGTCAACTCTGTGTCATTATATAACATCAATTCCTTGATATTTTCTATTTGCAGTTTGTTATAAATGTGTGATTCTTGGTGCGAGATTTGTCACAGACCCACCAAACACAGAATCCTGACCAGGGTTGGAATTTGACGGGTAAAATGGCCGTCATGGAGTTTTTTGACCGGTTTGGTATACCTTTTGTCCATAATGTGTTTTAAAATTTTAAAAACGTATTTTTGATGGGCTATTATTTTTCCAAAACGTTGTTAATACTCTATATCAATGTTTGTTTGATTTGGGCCAATATGTGTCAAGAGTGTTACCTGCCGCAAGTATTTTGCATCTGATTTATTCATTCATATGCATATGACAAACTATTTGTTTGAATGACAAACCATTGGCATTTGCTTCATTTATATGCATGGGTAGGAGATTGGAATAGAATGGTCAAATACTAGACTACACGAGCGACTCAACACATTATACGTTTTAATTTTTATATGCAACACACGAGCTATAATATAATATCAGAAGCTGAAAATAACAAATAGAGGTTCATGGAATACAAATGAGATAACTGAATCACAAATATCCAATGTCAAGCGTCAATTAACCCATCTCTATTATTACTACTTAAGACAATATTTACAAATTTTACACTAAGTCAAGTTTTTGTATTTAAATAAGAATTAACTAATAAATATCACAATAGAAGCTATCTTAATAAAATGATAATCAATATCACATTTTATGTGACACAAGTAAAGAAACGGAGTAAAACAAATATTTAGAACTTAAATCTACAAACTCCAAAAATAGAAGCGATAAATTCTTCTTTTTCTATGAGGGGAAAGAACATAAAGAAAGAGTTAGACAGTTCAAGTCAAGACAACATTGAATAAGAGCCAAAAATTCTTCTCTTTCCATGAGTGAAAGAACATAAAGAAAACAAGCCAAGACAACATTGAATATCCTCACCTTGTGATAGGTCCCATAAGAAGCTAGCTCCAAAATTGGAGAAAAAGAGGAATTATTAGTATTATGGACGCTAATAGTTTTGTCATTTTTAGAAATTTATTTTCAGACCAAAATATGAATAGTGGTTACATCAAAATTATTAATATAATTCAGGGTTATTACTATAATTTAGACTTAATTTAATTAATAGATTAGATTTATTTATTTTTTATTTGAATTAGGTTATATAATTTTACGTAAAATTATGAATTTTATTGTTTAAAATGTATTTTTAAATGCATTAATTAATTCAACATCTTAGACTTAAACAACTTGAATTTATAATTTTTAAAAATTCTTATCAATTTTGGAAAAAATTAAAAAAAAGTACCCAAACAAGATGAAGATGGAGATAAGGTGTAAGTGTTTCCACCTAACCCAATTTAAGTAGCCCCAGTTAATGGAAAAATTTATTAAGTATAGACATTCAAATTTTTACTAGTGGAAACTCTTTTCTGAATAGGACTTCTAGAAATTTCTAGCAAGTAATAATCTAATTTTTATTTTGTGCTTCACGATCATGACTAGGAGGGGATTATTGTTTGGAAGAAAATTTATTTTTTTATTAGATTGGTTGTTTTTGGTGAGTTTTAGTTTTCACTAAGTCTCTCATAAGGAGGGGTGAGGATGGAAGCTACTTTTGAATTATCTCGATGGGTGTTCCAAACTCTTGATGATAGAATCCTACAAGTGGATAGTTAGCTCTTCCATCCAATAGGCTAAGTGACTCCAACCTAGGTTCAACCTAATTACCAAAAACAAAATGTTTGTTCTTTTTTCTCTGTGGGCTACTTCCCCATATGGAAAATCAATAATGATAATAAATAATGTGTTGCCTAGTATGACATGCCTAGTAAGATATATATTGTTATCCTATCATTTGGTGAAGACAATACTTGTCATATTTTTAAGACATCAACAATATTTGATCTATAACAAATCATTATATAATATAAAGATTTTGTGTCTTTACTGTGATTTATGACATATTTTAGTATAAATTCAGCGAGTATCATTTTTTACCTAACACAACCCACAACATCATTCTATCATGTAGAGTTTCTTTAATTCTCTACTGTGTTTCAAACAAAATTTTAATTTAACATCAACCAATTATTATTCTTATTTATATTTAGTATAAAATTACAACAAGATTGCTAAAGTAGGTCCCATTGCGTGATATTTTCCATGAGGGATCATGTATAATTTTTTTGAACAGGACTTGCAATCAAGTACTTTTAATTTTTGACAATTAATTTTAATTTTAATTTGATTGTTAATTTGAATGTTGAGAAAAGTTGATATATATATCTATATATATATAGAAAATATGTTATCATTATTAATTACATAGGAATAACAATATTCAAGGTTCGATAAGTGATTTTTGTGTTTTGGTATTTTTTGTATTTTTAGATATTTTTTATCAAAATTTTATTGGTGAAAGGTTAAATTATTATCATTTTTGAAGGGTAAAATTTTAAACATAACGTTTCATGATGATCAAGATAAAGATCCAAAACCTCAAAAAAAAATTGTTTGACGAGAAAAAAGAAATCCAAATTCCAACCCTGGTTCTAACATCTTGATACCCAATTTTAAGCAAAAGAGGTCAGTGACTGCTTCGAAATAACTTTTCAAACTTGATAACCAACACAATGCAAACACTGCAAATTTTTCATCTAGCACAGTTACCGAACCAAAATTGCAATAAGAAAGCAAGTCCAATATTTATAATACAATATTTAACGCTTTGAAAAATCTGTGGAATCCACTTCACATCCTTTACACATGCATAAGTAAAATCAGGCTCCCTCCACAACAGTGCATACTTGACTGATTATTTGAACGGAGAGTATTGAAGGAACACCAGGAACTCTGACACTGTTGGGTTGCATGGCATCTTTGATTAATTATTGGGGCCAATAGTTTGTTAGAAAATTGTGAAATAAATTACATACTTCTCAATTCTTCCTCGGATATTTATCATTTAAATTGTGATTATCACAATGATGCACAAAGTGAGGGGGGATTCGCATTCTCACAGTTTCCACAAAAGTGGTATTTCCTTTCCATTAATGTCGAAATGGAAAAAAGAAAAATGCTCGCTGCCTCTGAAGCCTCTCTTAAAATTCTGGCGCCTGCTAACCAATATGAACAAGCTATTGCTCTTGCTGACTAAAGGAAATCTTCCACTGTTCTCATGCGAGCACACCATGAGAATGTTGAGAATAATGCTTAAATTTCCATGTAATTGCTGACATTAGTCAGCAGATTTTTTGGTTCTCTGTTATTAAAATTAGTGCAGCAAATTATTAGGATAGTCAGTGCTCAGAATCATTGGCAGTGATCACAATGAATAATTAGTAGTTGATAAATCATAGAATTGGTAATAGGTTTATTATATAAGAATGTATTTACATACCAGATTTAATGTGAGATTTACAAGTTGATCACTGATCTGATCTGTGTTGTTTTTTATTGTCTTTCATTGTTTTTTTTTTATATTTCATAATTATTCTAGTTTATTAGCTGGCTTAGAGAGCAGTAGCCGTTTCAGATTTTACAATTGGTATCAGAGCAGGTAAAATTGTTTTGGGTTAAATTTTTAATTGTTGGAATTTCGCCAAAGCTAAAAAATGTCAAATTCTAACATGCCTGTTCCAGAATTTGATGGGAACGATTATGATTATTAGTGCATTAAGATGCTGACTTTTTTGATTGGAAAATATTTGTGGGAGATTGCTGAATCAGGTTATGATGAGCCAGAAGATTGGAATGCCCTTACAACTAATGAAAAAACAACAAGAAAGGAAGCAAGGAAGAAGAATGCTCAATCATTGTTTCACATTCAGATAGCTCTTGATAAGAGCTTATTTCCACGAATATCAGGAGCTACAACTGCCAAAGATGCCTGGAAGACTCTTCAAGAAGCTTACCAAGGTAGTGATCAAGTTAAGGTGGTCAAGCTTCAGACATTAAAGAGAGAGTTCGAGAATCTGAAGATGCAAGAAGCTGAAAGTACAAGTGACTATTGTGTGAGAGTCAAAGATGTGGTCAATAAAATGGCTACACTTGGGGAAACGGTAAGTAATGAAGTTTTAATAAAAAAATTATTGAGATCTTTAACACCTAGATGGAATAATGTTGCCATAATATTAGAAGAAAGCAAGGATTTGACACAATTAAAGTTTGATCAATTGGTTGGATCTCTCATGTCTCATGAAGAAAGATTGAAAGAAACTTTTGAAGTTGTTGAGAAAGCTTTTTCCTCTAAATTACAAATTACACATAATGAAGATGCAAGTAGCAGTAGTGCCAAAACCAATCAAGATCAAGGTAAATGGCACAAAGCCAAAAAATTTCTAGAGGTAGAGGCAGAGGTAGTTTCAGAGGAAGAGGTAGATTTGATAAGAGAAATGTTCAATGTTACTATTGTAATAGATATGGGCACTTTGAAAGAGAATGCAGATTGAAAGTAGGTAAAAATGCTAACTATGCTCAAGAAAGTAATGAGTATCCTCCAAATCACTTATTTTTATCTTATGCCAAAGGTGAAAATACTAGTAAAGATGTTTGGTACATAGATTCTGGATGCTCTAACCATATGATAGGGAATGAGAAATTGTTTTCAGCCAAGGATGGAAGTTTTAAATCTAAGGTCAAGCTTGGTGATGATAAATCTTTGGAGGTTGCTGCCAAAGGAGCTGTGGAGATCCAGACAAAAGAAGGTATAAAAAGTATTCATGATATTTATTATACTCCACAATTGAAGCACAATTTGTTGAGTGTTGGGCAGCTATGTGAGAAAAATTATAAAGTAGTCTTTGAAAATAAGACATGTACTATCTATGATAAGAATAAGGGAAATAGGGTAATCACTGTTGTGCCTATGACAAGAAATAGGATGTTTCCCTTAAGGTTTGATGAACATAGAAACACCCTTGCAAATATGGCTTATGAGGATTCAAGTTGGCTATGGCATCTCAGGTATGGGCATTTAAATTTTCACAGTTTGAAGCTTCTAACCTCAAATGCATTAGTTTCTAGTTTGCCCAAGGTAGAGGAGCATAAGGAGGTTTGTGAAGGATGTGCTAAAGGCAAGCATGCAAGGGAAAGGTTCCCAAAGGGAAGTGCATGGAGGGCTCATCATCCACTTCATCTTGTTCATTCAGACATCTGTGGTCCTATGAAAACTAATAGTTTGGGTAAGTCATCATATTTCATCACTTTTATTGATGATTACTCACGAAATTGTTGGGTATATTTTTTGAAGGCCAAAAGTGAAGCCTTGGATACA
Organism: Pinus albicaulis; assembly: GCA_034641835.2. Taxonomy (NCBI): domain Eukaryota; kingdom Viridiplantae; phylum Streptophyta; class Pinopsida; order Pinales; family Pinaceae; genus Pinus; species Pinus albicaulis. The sequence continues at coordinate 1,059,339,553 of CM076579.1, forward strand.
TTCAAAAAGTTCAAGGCACTTGTAGAAAATGAGAAAGGGTCCAAGATCAAATGTTTGCGAACTGACCGTGGAAGAGAATTTTGCTCAAAAGCTTTCCAGAGTTATTGTGATATGAATGGCATCAGGAGGCAACATACTATAGCATACACACCCCAATAGAATGGCATAGCTGAACGAAATAATCGCACTGTGGTTGAAATGGCAAGGTGCATGTTACAAACTAAGGGATTGAGAAATTCTTATTGGGGAGATGCAGTTGCTACAGCAGTGTACATCCTCAATCGTAGCCCCACTAGTGCACTAGAGAAGATGACTCCTTATGAAGCTTGGTATGAAAAAAAGCCTAATGTTAATCATTTCAAAGTTTTTGGTTGTTTGGCTTATGTGCATGTACCTGATCAAAATAGGAAAAAGTTAGATGCAAAGAGTGATTCATACATTTTCATTGGGTATAGTGAGACAAGAAAGGCTTATAAATTGTATAATCCCCTCACTAAAAATCTTATTGTATCAAGAGATGTAATTTTTGATGAAGGGGGAGTTTATGGTCATCAAAAAGGCCATGTTGAGAAGAAAAAATTTGTTTTGAATGATGATATAATTGTTGATATTGAGCAGCCAACTAATGCTTCTGTATCTAGAAGTTTAACTCCACCAAGCAGTCCTTCATCAATTTCATCAGCATCAAGTTCAAGTCCAACTTCTTCTCCAAGTTCTACAAGGAAGGTAAGGAGATTGAGTGACATATATCAGAGGACTGCAAATCAATCACATGATGAAAACCCAATAGGTGAGACAGTGAATTTTTCTTTATTAGCCAAGGCCGATTTTGAACCATCATGTTTTGAAGATGCATGTACTAATGAGGTTTGGGTGCAAGCTATGCAAGAAGAGATAGATTCCATTCACAGGAATGACACTTGGGAATTGACAGAGCTTCCGCATGACAAGAAAAAGATTGGCACCAAATGGGTCTACAAGACCAAATTTAACAGTGATGGGAGTGTTGAAAGACACAAGGCAAGATTAGTTTCCAAAGGATTCACACAAAAGTATGGAATTGATTATGAAGAGACATTTGCACCAGTAGCAAGACAAGAGACCATTAGAATGTTGATTTCATTAGCAGCTCAGAAAAGGTGGAGCATACATCATATGGACGTGAAAAGTGCCTTCTTGAATGGGTACTTAGAAGAGGAAGTATATGTGGAGCAGCCACAAGGTTTTGAAGTGGAAGGAAAAGAGAATAATGTCTACAAGTTGAAAAAGGCTTTGTATGCTCTCAAGCAAGCACCAAGAGCGTGGTATGCTAGGATTGATGGATACTTTCAGGAGAAAAGCTTCCAGAGAAGTAAGAATGATCCTACCCTTTACTACAAACAAGAAGGTATTGATATTTTGATCATAAGTTTGTATGTTGATGATCTATTGTATATGGGTAGTAGTTCCAAAATGAATCATGAGTTCAAAGTTGCTATGATGAATGAATTTGAGATGAAAGATCTAGGTCTCATGAAATATTTTCTAGGAATGGAGGTTTATCAAACTAAGGATCAAATTTTCATTTGCCAGAAAAAGTATGCACATGATATGTTGAAGAAATTTGATATGCTTGATTGTAATGGATCCCCTACTCCAAGTGCTCAAGGAGTTGTATTATGTAGGGATGAGGGTGCTGATTTAGTTGATGAGAGAACTTACAGAAGTATTGTGGGGAGCTTGATGTTTCTAACCTACACAAGACCTGATATTGCATTTTCAGTTTCACTTGTTTCAAGGTATATGAAAAATCCATCTGAAATACATATGAAGGCAGCCAAGAGAATTTTAAGGTATGTGAAAGACACTCTAAATTTTGGTATTCATTACTACTCTGCTGAAAAGTTCAATCCTGCTAGATTTAGTGATTCAGATTAGGGAGGTAGTGTGGATGACCGTAAGTCCACATCTGGAAATTGTTTCTCTTTTGGTTCTGGTTTGATTACTTGGAGCTCCAGAAAACAAAGCATTGTTGCCCTCTCATCCACAGAAGCGGAGTATGTTGCAATTACTTCAGCAGGTACACAAGCTCTTTGGCTCAGAAAAATTTTGGAGGAAATTGGGGAGAAGCAAATTCAGCCTACAGTCATTTATTGTGATAATGTAAGTGCCATCAAGTTAGCAAAGAATCCAATTCATCACAGCAGGACAAAACATTTTGACATGAAATATCACTTCATTCGGAATTTGGTGCAGAAGAATGATGTTGCATTAAAGCACATAAATACTAAGCATCAACTAGCAGATATCTTCACCAAAGCAGTTGCAAAAGATCAATTTTTGACACTAAGAGATAAGCTAGTAAGCCCTCATTAAGCATTAAGGGGGAGTGTTGAGAATAATGCTTAAATTTCCATATAATCGCTGACATTAGTCAGCAGATTTTTTGGTTCTCTGTTATTAAAATTAGTGCAGCAAATTATTAGGATAGTCAGTGCTCAGAATCATTGGCAGTGATCAGAATGAATAATTAGTAGTTGATAAATCATAGAATTGGTAATAGGTTTATTATATAAGAATGTATTTACATACCAGATTTAATGTGAGATTTACAAGTTGATCACTGATCTGATCTGTGTTGTTTTTTATTGTCTTTCATTATTATTTTTTTTATATGTCATAATTATTCTAGTTTATTAGCTGGCTTAGAGAGCAGTAGCCATTTCAGATTTTACAGAGAATCACTACAAGATTTGGTGAGGAGATAACGCACCAATAATGCCAGGCTATGATACCAATAACACACAATAACGTAGGTTGTGATACCAATTGATTCGATACCATATTTCTGACACCTCTACACTGCACCGTTTTCTAATACGATTCCAATCTTAACGCTCCCACTACAACACTGCACCGCTTTCTAATACCATTCCAATTTTAGGCTCCCACTGCAACGTGCGTTATATTAATCCATTGATTGCCTAATATTTTCCAAAAACTCAAACTCATGTATTAACTGTCGCATTTCACATAATTTTATGTATCATAGCTTTCCAAATTGGCGTTAGGTGGCATATTGTTTTCATGGTTTATCTACATAGAAGTTTTTACCCTGTTGTTGATGCCATTCATTATCAAGATTTTTCATCCAATGACTCACTGTACATTGTAATATAGTTATTTTACCCAACTCTTGATTTCATTCTGCTGCAAAGAGATTCTTCGACCTTCTTCTTGAGTTGTTTACCCCTGGCTTCTTCATGTTTCCATTTGATTCCCCTCGGCATATTTAACACTATCAAAGGCAAAATGAGGTGCCCATATCAATGCGCATTGGAGGCAGACTGCATCTAGATAGAGGAATAAATTATTTCATTATTTTCTTATGTTCACTATCATGATCCATTTTCTCTCATTCTTCATGTTCCTTCTCCAAAAGATATTTCTTAACTAAATCTGAAGTCAATAAGTTTCGTCTACAAATTTTAGATTTTCTGGAAATGGTTGCAACTACTTGTCATCTCCCTTTGCATGTGTCAAATTTCTTTTGCTATGTTCTTGGAGCCTATTCATCTCTGCGTTCCTGTTTTTTAGATTCTTTTGAAGCTGTGTTATTTCCAAGCCTTCAAAACAGCCCATTCATTTTGAGATACTTCATTTAGGTCCGTGGAGTACTTCCAGCCCATTTAATGAATTGTCTCCAACCTTAGATATATCTGAAACTTCCATAGATTTTCTATGATTTTGTTAATCATATTTCTCCAACCTTAGAAATTTCTTTTTAGATTCACACAACAACGTGTAGGAAGATAGTCTTTGTCATTTTTTATTTGTTGAGATTTCTCTCATCAAAAGTGTGGAGTGTGATACGAAAGAGAAAGGATTACGTAGATGCCAAACCAAAGCCAATGCCAAAAAACAATATTTCCACTAAGGCCATATTATTATTATTATTTGTGATGGATGTCACAGATACTCCATGGGAATCCTACGGTTTTCACTATTTTTAATATTCACCATTTCTTGATTTTGTCAAGGTGAATCCTGAGATGAATGGAACTAATACTGTATAACACCATATGACAATTATATGGTCAAGTTCAGTGATTTTATCTCCTTTTAAGGAAAGGAATGATCTACCAAATGCATGCAATGCATCTTTTTCGATATTGTAACAGAAGCCCTATGTCCCTGCACATGATTTTTCTATATAAAAGTTAACATTATTAATGGAGAGTCCACTTTACTTTCAAATTTAATTTTTTTTCCATCTTCATTGCAAGTTTCTTAACAATAACTTTATCTTTTTTTGATCACTTTGACTCTACTCACATTTTCTTCAAAGATTATCTACTAACATATGCTTGATTGTCATATCTCATATGCACATTAATGGGGTTTCTCTCCCCCTGAGTTGTTGCAACTGTAACATTCATTAATAAATTTTTCATTACTTCCATGAGCAGCCACCTATGAGGCTCATGATGAATTCATTTAGTTATTGAAGTCAAGAGGTACTTATTTTCCTTCTTTTTCCAGACTTTAGTAGATACCCTTCTTTTCTGTGTATTCCCTTCATTGATTGGTTGGTTTGAAGTTGCTTCCATCATTTGCTTAGAATCATTTAGGGTATATGGCAGCTTACATTCATTTGCTTTGTGTTCAAGTTTGTGGCATAAATAACATCTTATTTTACATTGCATAAATAACAGTAACAATGGAAATGATTTGTGTACCTGGTGAAAGATTGTCTTTTTTGTTTGCTTGCTTGAAAAAGTATTCTTATTTGCTGCATTTTTTGTTGATTAAACTTCATTTTGTTTATATTACATTGTGCTGCAACATGTCCATGTTTATAGCAAGAAAAACACATGGTATATAATTTTCAAGAGAGAAACACATGGCAAAACTGAAAGTCTAGCCGCAAAAACTGAAAGTCTAGCAGCAAAAACGAAAGTCTATTTCTTTAGAGTTCATCTAGTAAATCATTTGAGGTTGTGTGATTTTTATTGAATAAGGGTAATGAATCAACGTGCATTAGCTAATAACAATTAGTAATAATTTCCTTGAGGAGTTTGAGATATCAAGTCTATTAACAAAAGTAAAAGTCTATCTCCTTAAAATTCACTTAACAAAGCATTTGAGATTATGTGATTTTTCTTAAATAAGGGTAATTTACTATTTGGACTTGTGTGATTTTTCTTGATTAAATATAATGAATCAATATACATTACCTAATAACAATTAATAGTAATTTAATTAAGTACCAAGTTGATCATTGAAATATTATGATTTACATAATACTTCATAAATAGCAATCACCCATAAGTTACCAACCATATTAAAAAAATATAAACATTTCAAAATAACGTGTTTGAGTTCATTATGACAGTTCACTCACTTTTCTGAATCCTACGTCAGAGCTTATCATGGATAATGATGGTGCCAAATACTCCAGCTTCATGGTAGATTTTTTATGCGAAACTATATTAGAACAGTCCGTGTTAGCCCACTGTATCATCCTGAGCAGCCCTTGTTAAGCAACGTGAGCCTTCATAATAGTGTGTGCCATGCAGGTAATTGGCAATGAAAGAAACGCAGCATCTATGGATAATCAAATCACTTTAACATATGGACACCCTTCTAGTGATTTTAAATGCTCGTTGACAGGAAATGAAGAGAAAAGAAAAAACTAAGAATCAATTACGCTTCAACTTTTTCAAACAATCTCGATATACCGCACTATTCTTCGATTATTTGGGGATACTTCTTGACACATGGTATGTTGAATTTCAGAAATTCAACGTTCGGCTTTCCATCGAAATTAGGTAATTAAGTGGCGGCTATACTATTCTGACTGTCACAAGTGAATGTGCAGCTACAGGCCGGGATCTAATGCCATGCGTTACCAAAGTTGAATTATTTAAATTCAACTGATTAACGGAGAACAGTACGACAGTTGACCCTGATTTCTCCCCTGGAGCCTGTAAGAGGACTGATGTTCCCCAACTTCACCATCGATGCTGCAAACTGTATGTGAAAGTATTCTTCATTTTCTGCATAAAATCTCACTAGCTCAGTTGTCCTCCCCTGCCCCTTGGTGAACAATTCTTCGTCTGAATTCAACAGCCCTTGACCGTTCAGCAAGTGCTTGAAGTAGTAGTTGTCGAATTGGGTGGGACTCACAAAATCCAATGGGAACAAGTTATTATCTCCTCCAGATTTCGGACACCCAGATATGAGCCGATCATAATAAGAGCTCTCTAGGGTTAAGTCTCTTGCTCCATTTCCGTTCTGGTTGTAAAGCCTTTGCTTGAAACTCGCGCATCGAGACTGGCCGATGGTGTGACTGCCTGTACATCGACATTTCTATATAATAAGTAATAATTTTAATTTTATTTTAATATTTTAGATATTAGGTATGAATCAATGATGGGTTATTGTGTTTTTATGTTTTATTTTAGAATTATTTTAATTTCAAATTGAGTAAAAGTTAATAGGTATCAATCTCTTTTCAATGTAAAGAAGTTTGTATTCAAAATTTGATGCCTCTTAACTCTTGGTAGATTCTAATAAAATAGATAGAAGTTTATTTTATTATTAATTATAATTATGATGTTTTATTGATAATTATCATTATTAATTGTTTTATTTTATTTTATTTTTTTCTACTTTAATTTTATTTTGACCATGTCAAAATGTTTACATATCATTACATCTCTACATACTTAGGTTGCCTTTCTAGATAATTAATTTTAACGATTTTATTATTTTTCAATTTTAAATGTTTACAAATATTTACATAGTTACAACATCTCTACTATAGCTTCTTTTTTTTTATATTTAATTTGAAAAATATTATAAAATAAAATTAAAATAAAATATTTTCAAAATATATTAATTTTGAAATGGGTAATATTTTTGGATAAGTTGTATTGGTAACCCATGGTACTCGCCCATATTATTGTAACAAAGCTTATTTACAACTTAATAATATCCATGGTAAAATGGGGATGAATATCCATGGTTAAAAATCTTGGTATATTAGAAGTTTATTGTAAGTATTAAATTTTATTTAAAAAAATGTTATAAAATTAAATTAAAATAAAACAGTTATAAAATATTTTGGTTTTAAAATGAGTTATGTTTTTTTGGGATGTGGTATTTACAAGCCATGATATTGTAATAAAATCTATTTAAAAGTTAATAATATCAATGATAAAATGAGGTGAATATAATGTTATTATATTGTAAGTATTAAATTTTTATATGCTTATTAACTAAAATAGAATAATTATTTTAATTTATATAGTAAAATAGATCTTAATTTCTAACTATTATTTATATATTATATATTTTAATATGATAGATATATTATTATTTTTATTTTTCATAATTTTATGAATAAAATGAAAAAATAATAAACCAAAATTATTAATTAGTATATCATATTTAATATTTATTATTAAACAAATAATTTTACAATTAATTAGCATATCATATTTAATATTTACCATTAAACAACTAATTTTAGAATGATTCTTTCTATTTTAACTTGGTAATATAATTCTTTTTATTTTAACTTGGCAATATAGTATTTTATAAATAAAATGAAAAAAACACTAAATCAATTATTAATTTAATAACTTAAAACATAATTCTCAATATTTACAATACTCAAACAAAATAAACTCATACAAATTTAAAACCATATCCTAGTATGAATCAAAGTGTGATACCTGAAAGGGCCACCAAGTCTATCTCATTCAGACCCTTTTTGTTAAACATGCTAATAAGAGTTTGAAGAGTTGAGTTTGGCGCTGGGATATCGTTGTTAGCCCCAGTCAAGCTTGCACTCCTTGAGTCTCTCCTCCCCAGAAAAACTTCCCAGCCCAGCCCTCCACTCTGATATTTAATCACCCATAAACAAAATTAATCACTAGGAAGTTAGATTAATATCACTTGGTATTGTTATTCATTCTTATAATCTTGGAAACCAGTAGTAGCAAATATGTTGTTGTGAATGAACGAAATAATATTGACAAGTAAATCGATTAATACATTACCAGGACCACTGAGTCACGAGCTGCAATAGCGAGAATATCTGCACACGATACAGTTCTTGGGCACTCCTTCTCCAGTGCACTCTTAATCTGATCAACCACCTCAAATCCTCTGGCAGAGTTTTTGTTAGGATTCGATCCCTTCTCACTCACAATGCTTCGACTGTCATCCAATAGTATAGATGCGTCACACCCCTGTCACACCACACACATATTTCATATTTAAGAATTCATGGGGAGTCTATAGTGGTAGCAATTAGCTGATAAATAAATCCCCATGACAAAAATAATGCAGATCACCTGGACAAAGCAATCATGGAAATGGAGCCTGAGTAAGGACGCCCCCATTCGAGCTTCCTTCAACACCGCCCTCTCCATTACTGATCTTACTATTTCTTCGGCCATGGGACATGACTCAGCATAAAAAAGTGGGTTCAAATAATTGTAAAAAAGTGGATAGGGTTGAGCAGAGGATAACGAGAATACCTGCAACAAAATAAGTAGCAAAAGAGGCAGAGTGAGGCGGGGCGAAATAGTTATGGCCATGATTCTCATGAATGAAAAGAATCAACAATATGGGATTTCTATTCCCATCTGTGTATTATTAAAGCCAGAAGAAAAAAAGAGAAACAAGATGTAGTGGGTCTTGGTTACGTGGATGTTTATTTATATCAAACACATGTTTGCAATGGACAGCTCTCCAGTCCACCGCTTTTATACTGTTGAGCTCTGAATTGAATAACGACGTAATTCAACCATGGAAGATGACAGCTCAGCCACTCCACCCAGCTACTCCTACGCGGCAGAGATGATATGATATTGATTGATATCTTATATCTAAAGATTTGCTTGATCAGAAGAGCGGCAAATTTTCCTGTCGATTGCTCAGGCTTAAATACATTGCAAAAGGCATACATACACCTCTGCAACAAAGTCTTTTGTGTCTCAGTCATTCAGATGGCACCGAAAACCTACTCCCCGCGGCTGCAGAAAACGAGTATTTATCGGTTATCTTTCAGAATGATTGACATGCCGCAAGGCACAGGGACAAAAGTTTGAAGGGCAGGTGGCGGGTATTGCTCATGTTTTTTTTTTAATTATTATATAAATTAATATTCCTTGAAACCTCGATGTCAAAGTATTATATTTTTTTTCTAATTCAACCAAATAATTTGCTTTTTTCGAAATCTTCAATTTTTTTTTGTTATTTATAATGTGTATTTGAATTTTTTTTCAATTGAAGAAATATTGTTCAAAACATTTTATATAATTGTAGGGCCAAAAATATTTGGAACCAAATTTTTTTATCTAAAATCTTGATTATAATAAATTCACTACTCAAATTTATAATTCCAACAAATCTATACCTAACATTTAACCTAAAATTAATGATTCCAATAAATCTATACTTAACGTAAGATTCAACCTGAAAATTATAATTCCAACAACTCTAGACCTAACATTCAACTTGAAAACAAACATAGTAAGTGTCAGGTCAAAAAGCAAAATAATATATACACCATTATGATGATTCCGAAGCAAAACCTACGCGCATGAATATATTGACGGGGTCCTCAGTGGTCGTAAGGTTGACATTTGGCATCTTCGTCACTTTAATTTATAATTCTTTGACCATTGCTCTGGCCTTTCACTTCATTTTTATTTTATCATTATTGTCTTGCATGTTTCGACATTTTAAAATGTCAATAAAATATTGTTAGAATAAATAATGAAATAAAAAATTTTGATTGTTTAAAGAAGGTTTTAAATTAGTGTGGGACTTTAAAATATATAATGTAACAAAAAAATTAATGTTATAAATTAGTTTTGGATTTTCATGTATATGATTACAGATTATATGTAATTATGTGTAATGTATAAAAATTAACATTAATACATGGGTACGCCTGGGGTGGGGAGCCCCCTCCCACCCCTTCGACTTCTTCTGCGGTTGCTTTTCGAAACCTTTTATCGCAAAAAGGGAAGAAACGTCCAAACCCCGACGTCCTAAAATTCATCAAAAAATTTGAAGAAATTCCAGAGATTGCTCTGCCTGAGGAACAACCGATCAAAATCGCTCTTGCCTTGGCTGACAGAGGATTGGTAGGGCAATTTATGGGTCGTTGGCCATCAACAGAATCTACTGATGATTGGGTTCAACGAAACTGGAGGCCTCAGCTGACAAACAACGTGATCTATTATGTTGTCGGAAGAGGCTATTTCATTTTCGAATTCACTACCAAGGAAGATCGAGATCTGGTGTTCAGAAATGGTCCGTATTTCATGGGAAATCAGGGCCTTTACCTTAATAAATTGACCCCTGACTTCGATCCTTCAGTCGATGTCCCTAAGGAGGTTCCTGTTTGGGTCCGGCTCCCCAACCTGTCGATCGCTGCTGGAGCTTTCACTCCCTGCAAAAGATTGGAAATGGGCTGGGCCGATTCATTGACAAAGCAGATAATAAGGGCCAATACACCTGCGCAAGAATTTGCGTGGAAGTAGACTTGGAAGCCGGTCTGCCTGAAGCCGTAAAACTTACAGTTGGAGATTGGCATCATTTTCAGAAACTGGACTACGAGCAATTGCCTTTCAAATGCAGAACCTGTCATGAGCATGGTCACTTCCAACGAAACTGCCCAAAAGCCCCATCAAGGGACAAGGTGGAAGAAGAAGGATGGAAAGAGATAAAAAAGGGCAAGGTTGTATCTAAGCCTACTAAGCAGAAAAACTCTTGGCCAATGGGGAAGCCTCAGACTAAACCAAAGACAAAACCAGCTCCAAAAGATGGCCCCTCCTCAGGTGAAAAGGTGGATGCCATTGAGATCCAAGAAGAAATTGAAGATCTATCGAAGAAAGTGAAAGAAACTGATGAAGAAATAATTGTCCCTCCAGCAGATGTTGATCAAGGGGGAAACGAAGGCTACGAGGAGCACATCAGTCTAGCCTCTGATTCTAGGGGAGAATCAGAAGAGAGAGACTCCGAATCAGACAGTTCACAAATCACTCCTATCAAGTCGGCCAGGGGTCGAAAATCCAATAAGAAACAGAGAGAGGAAAAAACTTATCTGGAAGTACTCCAAGGCTCCCAGAAAACTCTCAAAGGAATGATGAACACCAGATCCGGGCGCAAGCATAGCAGGGCTCCAAAAGGAGCCACAACCTCCTAAGCCAGTAAATAATGAAGTACGTCTCGTGGAATTGCAGAGGGTTAGGCAGCAGGCTGAAAGAAGAAGCCCTGAAAGACATTGTGAGGATGCATTCCCCTGAAATCCTTCTCATCCAGGAGACAAAGCTGGAGGATATTCTTCTCCTCCAAGCTAGCAAAGCATTCTGGCATAAAGGTCCCGGAAGAGCTGTCAGTGCAAGAGGCGCCTCTGGAGGGATTGCCTCCTTCTGGGACAGCTCCATTTACGATCTGATTCACGAAGAAAGTTTCCCTCACTGGATTTTCACTCAGGTCCTCCAGAAATATTCTGGTCAACAAGTAAGTATGTTCAATCTTTATGCTCCGGTCTTACCAGTTGAGAAAAAAATTTGTTGGGACTCTCTCCAGTCCTATATTTTATTGCACAATCCAGAAAACATCATTATTGCAGGTGATCTGAATGTTACTCTAGCCGTAGAAGAGAAAAAGGGGGGTTCCCCAGTCAGGGACCCAGCTAGAGAATGGGTTGAAGACATAATGCTGGGCTGGGATCTGGAGGATATCAAGCCTTCATCTGGGAAATACACTTGGTCCAACAAAAGATTAGGCCCCAGCCATATAGCTGCTCGTTTGGACAGATTCCTCGTCCAAACCTCTTTCCTAACATGTGGTCTAATGGCCTCCTCTAAAATCCTTCCAAACCGCACTTCTGATCATAAGCCCATTATCCTCGAGCTCTCCCTGGATGGAAATCTTGGTCCCATTCCATTTAGATTCAGTCCTCTGTGGATTCAGCAAGATGGCTTCCAAGAGGTGGTCTCAGAGGCCTCGAATCGGCATGTCCTAGGATCCCCATTCTATGTGTGGGAAGAAAAATTGAGGGGTCCTAAAAGAAGGCTCAAGGAGTGGGCTAAAACACTGAAAACACCCACTGCCAAGAAAAAAGATTCCCTTGAAAGCCTTGTTGTCCATCAATCAACAATGGAGAATTCTGTTATATCTCAAAGTCTACTTCAAAAAGAAGTTGAACTGCAAAAAGATCTCCATAGAGCTAGTAGGGAAGAAGAGGAGTACTGGAGACAAAAATCCAGAAATCTATGGTTACATGCCGACGATAAAAATACCAGATTTTTCCATAAGCAAGCCGAAGCTCGCAAGCACTTCAAAACTGTTTCAGAAATTCATTTCCAAGATGCTGTGGTTAAAGACTCTGAAGGCATCAAGAGAGCAGCCTTCACTTTTTTCAAAGAGCTTTATTCGGCGCCTGAAGACCCTCCTATAGATCCTCATGCCTACTCGTTTGATCTAATTCCTCACTGTGTACAAGATTCTGTTAATACTATGCTGACTGCTCCGATCAGTATGGATGAGCTCAAGAAGGCTCTGGATTGCATGGAGCCGGATAAAGCTCCTGGCCTTGATGGGTTCACAACTAGGTTTTTTCTGTCTTGCTGGTCATCAATCAAAAAAGACCTACTGAGAATGGTCAAGAAATCTCAATCATGTGCCAAGATAGGAGGCAGCATCAACTCGGCCTTCCTTGCCTTGATTCCGAAAGAGAAAGGAGCTTCCGATTTTAATAGATTTCGTCCCATCTCTTTATGTAATACTAGTTATAAACTGGTTACCAAAATAATAGCCATCCGCCTCAAGAATATTTTGCCGGTCATCATTCCGGAAAATCAAGGAGGATTCATCAAAGGGAGAAAGATTCTGGACAATATTGTGCTGGTGCAAGAAGCAGTTCACTCAAGCTGCCAACGAAAAGAGAAAGGAATGGTGATAAAGCTCGATTTGGAAAATTCCTTTGATAGGGTGAGACATGATTTCCTGTTTACTGTGATGAAGAAATTGGGCTTCTCAATCATCTTCATAAATTGGGTGAAAGCCTGCATTGCCTCCCCTTGGATTGCGCCATTGGTTAATGGTCGATCAACAGATTTTTTCCAAGCCTCAAGGGGTTTAAGACAAGGTTTCCCATTGTCCCCGCTCCTCTATGCTATTCAAGCTTCTGTGCTCAGCTTCCAACTTGAATACAGTCAACAGATCCAAACTCTGCCAGGCCTTAGAATGGTTCACAATGTTAAAGACATAAATCATGCCCAGTTCACCGATGATACTTTACTGCTTGGAGGAGCGAGCATAAATTCTGCAAGATTCTTCAAGAAGGAGTTGGACATTTATAAGGAGGTCTCGGGAAGCAAGATTAACTATTTGAAAAGCACAATCTATGGCTGGAACTGCTTGATTAAGGAACTGGCTGACATAGCAAGGCTCTTAGAAATGAAAGGAATTCGGATTTGGGAGTCATTTAAATATCTTGGGATTCCAATCTTCAAATCCACACCTAAAGTAGCCCACTGGATGCCCCTGCTAGACAAGCTAAAGCTTAGAATTCAAGCTTGGGGAGCCTCTTGGTTGAATAACGCTGGGAAGGTAATCCTTATGAAATCTGTTCTCATAAGTCTGCCTCTATATCAGCACTCCATTCTGCTTGCCCCCAAAACCTTCATCAGTAAAATTGATAGTCTGCTGAGAAGATTTATGTGGGAAGGGGGGAAAAATAATGAAAGAAGGCTCCATTTAGTTAAATGGGACACTCTTAAGAGGCCACTCTTGGAAGGAGGTCTTCAAATGAGAGATTTGGCTGCCCAAAACCTCGCTCTGGGATCCAAAATTCTGTGGAACATTGTCTCTGGGAAATCTAGTTGGAGTAAGAGAGTCTCGTGGAAGAAATATTTCCATGGGCAGCATTTGAGGTGTTTGGATCAGCCTCCAAGATCCACCAAAGGATCTCCAGTTTTCCAAATTTGTCTCTCTGCTATGGAGCACTTCAGTCACAATCTTTACTAGATCCCAGGTAATGGGGAAAAAACCAGAATTTGGGAAGATTCGATCCTAGGTGATCATCCTTTGAACCAAGTGGAAGGCCTTGCAAATATTAAAATCTGGCTTCAGACCAATAATATGAAAACCCTGTGGGACATTTCCAACTGGACGGATGATGCAGGAATACTGTGGGACAGCTGGAATCTGGGGGAGGTTCCTCATTGGCTGCAGGGAGAAGCTTCGTTACTATTAGATAAGCTCCAAGGAAAATCCCTTACAAAGGCAACAGCTAAGGACAATCGAGGGTGGGGCTCCCTCTCAGGATCATTCTCAGCATCAGAAGGTTACAAAAGTATGATGGTTGTTCCTAATGTCCCTCCAGATCCAACTCAATGGAAATTTATTTGGGCCTTCCCTTCGCTCCCCAAAGTTTACTTCTTCTGCTGGACGTTAGCGCATAAAAGTATCCTCACCAGAGACAATCTGAGAAAACGTGGAATGGAAGGGCCATCCAGGTGCCCCCTGTGTGTGTCGGATGAAGAAACAGCTAACCATCTGTTGTTACTGTGCCCCTTTGCCCAAGATGTATGGAGGGGGGTCCTGATGTTATGGGCTGACAAAGTAGAGCTTCCGAGAAATATACCAAATCTGCTCCACAACTGGGCCAAATTATCTCCGTTCTGTCTCACCAAAAAAAGCCTTCTCAAGACTTCCTGGATGTGGATCCCCAAATTCACTTGCTGGAAGCTATGGTTGGAGAGGAACAACAGTTTGTTTAGGGAAGAAAGTTGTACTCCTGCCAAATTCATCACCAAATCCAAAGCTTTATTGGGAGAGACTTTGGATGTCAAACCTGCAATAAGAAACGAAATGGCTTTGGACAGTGAGGAGGAGCACTGGCTCAAAGAACTTGCTCCAAATTATAAGGACTGCCCCATTTCCCCTGCAATAGCCCATGCTAATTGGGAAATTCGACTAGAAGAACAGGAGTTTATTAAGTGGCGATCTGCATTGGATGATCATTGTCTTTTCTTCGACGGGCTCTGCCAAACTCGGGTATGAAGGTTCTTCTGAGTCCTGGTGGTTCAAAAGAGCTGCGGTTTCAATGGGGGCTGGGCATCGAATCAAACAACAGAGCAGAGGCTCTAGCACTGTGGCAGGGGCTAAATCTGGCAATCAAGAGGAACTTCCTCTCAATTTCGGTCTTTGGAGACTCCAGGCTTATCATCCAAGCTGTGAATTCCCAAAAGAACCCATCGCAGGTTCATTTAGCCCCCATAATCAAGAAAATCAGGCTAATTCTGGCCAAGTTCCGTAAAATTTCCTTCTACCATATTCTAAGGCATCTAAATACTCAAGCAGATCTGGAAGCCAATCTTGGCTCTATACGCAGTCAGAGATCCCTGTTAGTCAATTCTGTTGAATCTATCTGCAGCATACCTTAATTTGCTGATGACCGACCTGTCTTACAATATTTTTCAAACCCCAGCTCTTTTGGTTCGCTCCAGTTCGAGCAGTCAATGGCTTTTGATCCTGGTCTCATCTTTGATATCCCCTATAATGCCCCTGCCTCCTATCTGTGCTTTTTGCTGTCTCAATTACCGCGCAAGAAATGGGCGGGCAATGACGATTGATTCAAAGGGTGTAGTTATTTTTCTTTGGATTTTCTTTACAGTAAGGGTGCAGTATTATTGCTTTGGATTGGGTCTTGCAAGAATATCCGACCAGCTCACTGGATACTCTAATGGCACTCAAAGTCACATTAATAAATCCACGCAAACTCTCAAGAAGGAATCACAAGATGTCTCCTTCAGACCCTATTTCTGCAAGTTGGAAGAAACGCAAGCTACAGCGGATTTTCAAGACTACTTCTGTGATCTCAAAGCACCTCCAGTCGCGGAACTAGCCCTCTTGAAGCACGTTATCCATGGCACTCTCTCTATCTGTAACAAGGGCCGAGATCCCTCTCTGTGTAACATGAAATTCAATCTCAGACAGAGCTATATTTTTTCAGTCCGCGACAGCTGGTTTGCCGCCCTTTAATCAAAATAACCGTTATTGTCAAAAAAAAAAAAACAATGTTATTGATTTTTTTTATTTATTTTTATATATTTGGCTAAAAAATTTACAAATGTTATTTTATAAATAAAAATAAAATTTGATATTGTCAGTTTTTGTTATCTATATTAATATTTCAAATAATTTTCTAGAAAATTGTTATAAATTTAAGTGATTTTTCTAAAAAAATATTTGAAATAAAAAATAAAATTATTTATAATATTTTTTTTTAAATAATCATCATTTTAATAAATCTAATTTGTGAGTGCAAGCTTCTGTGATCCATAACATATTAGATTATAAATTTTTCGGAAAATCACATGAGAATTTTAGGACCACGCGTTTCGAACTACTAATTGTAATTCATCATCAGAATAATGAAGATTGGCTGATCAACGGTCAAAACCCAAGAAAAGTTAAAGAACAGTTAAAATTAAAAATATAAACCAAAAATAAAAATAGAAATAAAAACAGAAAACATAACTAACCCAACCCTAAAAATGCTAATCAAAACTAAAAATAATATAAAACCAAAACTAAAAACTTAAATGACACCCCAAAAAATAAATAAATAAAAATAAAAATGAACTAAAAATCAAAGTTCAAATGAAAAAAAAATTTAATCTATAAATAAAAACATTAATAGATAAAATCCTCCGGAAGATAAATCTAATTTGGTTAAAACCACTAAATAATTATTATTTTATATAAACTTAAATTTTTTAAATAACAAAAATAATAATAAATATCTTCGCAAACTAAAATTTTACAAAACCTAATTTCTATTCTATTAAACTACGCTCAACGCCTAATTTCAATTTCAAGGCTATTAAATTACCCTCAACTCATCCTATTAAATGACCCTCCGCTCATCATATCACGGATTTAAAATTAGAGCTTTTGTTAACATAGTGACACAAATGAATCACCCTACATCCTTTTATTATTAGTCCTGCCACGGATTATTGTAATAGTAATCCAAAGGTGGATAAATAAATTTAAAGTTATGTTTGTAATTTATATTTTTTCGTTAATCAATAAGTTTAATTCAACCGTTGTCTTGACATTTTATGTTACGCTGTTATATTTACTAATTAAGGACATACACCAAACATTGGCTCAGTTACTCAGGTGAATGAATATGTAACTGCCACTTATATAATCATGCAATTTTCAGCCAACTATGTATCATGAGCTGGCTTAGCTACCCAATTATTATGTGTGGTATGTATTGTCTAAGTTACTTTCATTATTCCCTTGGAAGAATACAAATGGTAAGAAGGGATGGAAGAAGCGGCAGCAGCTCCAAAAACTGCAAGCAATGAAAACTAATGGCTGGATGGCGAGCTTATTCCTTACCCCGACAACTGGTAATTGAGCGAGGAACAAGCAATGGTAATTGAGTTTTGAATCCTTCTGATTTTTTAGATATATACTTATTCTTCATGTTCTAAATTGTTGCTCTAATTTTGTTAGATATAGATTCTCTGGAGTTCTCTTGAATGTGTGCTTTTATTGGTGGTAAGGTAGAGTAAACTAGCTTCTCGACTAATGACAAGAAGAAGTGACTCTTAATCTGCATCACATGTAAATATCACAGGTAAATATCAGTGAATATCCTTATATTTTATGTAAATATGGTAAACAATTCTTCATTTTGACAACAATTTTATGTAAATATCAGTGAAAATCCTTATATTTATGTAAATATGGTAAACAATTCTTACATTTTGACAACAATTGGACCTGGAAAGTGATATTGCATCTTGTCCTTTGGTTTTGTAAGGGTCACTACAATAATTTTGTTATGGTCACTGCAATAATTTTGTTGATTTTTTTCATAGCATAGTTTGTTGTTTTGAAGCTATTTAGAAGTTGTGATTCTCTTTATAGCACTTAAATTTGCAAATCAGGAATAGCCATATATATATATACACAAACACACAACTGCTAAAGCAAAAATAAATGAAAATAAATGAAGATAAGGTGCTTTATCTACACAGAGGCCGCACATCATATATATATGTGCTGGTAGCAAAAATAAACGAAGATAAGGTGCTTTATCTACAGAGAGGCAGCACATCATATATATATGTGTTGGTGATGCTGGTACTTCTAATGGGTCTACTGCATTAAGTCTTTCTGTTTTTTTCTATTTTTTTTAACATATAAAAAGTGAAAATATTTTAATATCTGTCTTTCTATGTTTTTTTAACTTATAGAAAGTGCAAATATTTCAATATCAAAAACCTATTACAGTGGCATTTAACAAAATTGCAGAACATTAACAAGAATTCGTAAACTCTAGTGTTACAAAGGGCTTACATTAAAATGTTTATGGAAAACAGAAACTTCAAGTTGATTGTTTACCAGTTCTTTTCCAAAATGCTAGACACAAAACCTTGATCTGTTGCTTTGGCATCATCAAAATCGTTATGTTTCTCCTGAGTCACAATGGTGTTATTGATCATTGTAGTTTTGGAGACTTGGTTGAATAAATGTAACTCTGCTAACCGGGTTCTTTCCATCTCTATGGCTTGCTCCTACTCCTCGGCTAGAAGTTGTCTTCTCATAGAGCTACAGTTTTTTTTCTTACCACCGTTTTCTAGCCCGTCCATGCTGCTGGCATTGATGCTGCTACCTCTATATTTGGTGGTTCCTTTACCTCTGCTCTCGTAGCCCCCCTACCTTTACTACTATATCCTACACAAATAGCGAAGGGGCACTCGACTGGACTATTTGAGATAGCCAGTTCCGCCAATAACTTACCTTTTTCATATGAACAGATCTATGCAAAGCCAGGGGTTATGCCTTGGGTCGTTGGCAAGGAAACACTCTCTGGTATTTCTCATCAAAAACTCATGGATATCACCAAAGATTTATTAGAGGGGTCATTTGAATTCTCTCCAATGCAAAAGGTATTCGTACCAAAACCGAAGTCTACTGAAAAGAGGCCCATAATTATTTCGTCTCCTATCAATCAGGTAGTCCACCAGTCTATCACCAATATCTTGGAATACCTCTATGAACCAATATTTATTCCCGTTTCATATGGCTCACTTGGCTGGCAGCCAGGGGCATATCAGTGTACGCACAGGCATACCAGGGGCATACCAACAAGCTACAGGCATTGGTATACTACTAAGCTACAAGCGCATACTCCAGAACATGTTGATTAGGCATCTCCATGCGTAATTCATGTTGATCAAGCACCTCCATGCTTAATTCATGAAGGTATTGTTGGGCTGGGTTGAGCGGGACCCTAGTTGAGATTACTGTTTGGATGGTCAACGATACTAGCAGAATAGTACTTTCGTTACATTGTTTTTGCCAAAGCATCACGACTGGAGACAACTGCCAGAGGATCAATAGATTTTATTATATTTCCTTCACGAGTTAGAATAACACGTGTACATAATTCATCTTGCAATGCTTTAGAATCACACTTGAATCATTCTACTGCAGTTTGAAGGTGAAAATTAGATTCCTGTTCCTTTGGGATTGAGGAATCATGCTCTCTACCGGAGGTGAATTCAATATTCCCTAAATGAAGTATGTGAGCCAGTATCCGAAAAATAGCTTCCTGATCCTCAAGATTTATGCCTACTATATACATGGCCCTTCAAGTATTAACATATTCCTGAGCGTTACTCACACGAGATAACTCATACGTATTGCTCTAATTCAGATAGTGCAGTCTTCTAGGATCACCAAGCTTGTACTTCTCCACATCCTCTGTTGAAGCACACAGCTGATAAAAACAGTGGTAATTTCTCTTAGGATCTGTTATCTGCACCACTCAGGACCTCTCTAAAAGACAAGTCCTAATTGCAGCTCCAGATATTCTACCATTCTTGTCGAACTGAATTTCAACAAATTTCTCGAACAGACTTGAAATATTATTTCATACTATTTTTGCATTGCCAAATGCCTTTAGGAGTGGATTTGATTCAAGAACTTGTTGATCCACTGTTCTATTATCTACAGCAGCCCAGCCACCGTATAAGCTAAATACTGCATTATTAGTTTCGTCGTCTCTGTTTTTCCTGCTCCACTTTCTCCACTACCAATATTAACTGACTATGCCCTTCATTTATCATTGCCCTTTAAGAAGCATCAACAACTGCAAAAACGTGAGGACTTAACTGCCCAAATGGAGCTCCTCTATACTGCTCCATCATGTGAGCGTTATATAGATGGGGAAGCTTTGTAAAAGGGTTTACAGCAATCAAAATACTACCTATATATGTATATATATCATTAAGTTCATATCTTCATGCAAGGTTGTATAAAACTCCTGCAAGGTTGTATCTTCGTGCAAGGTTGTATTTCGAAAAACTAAACAAAGCTCTGCAATTGAACCTCGTAAAAGAGTGCATTTTCTGTTTTCTCTATCGAAACTCGCCACACATCTTTCAATTCATTGTTTTGTAACTTCAAATTCAGCTCTTTGAAGCAGTTGTCTCTTTATGCATGACTGTGGGATTAGGTTTAAGTATACTATTTGAACATGCCTACCATCATTACTTTGCTCTCCCATCAGGGCAGGGAGCAGTCATTACTTTTCTCTCCCATTAGGGCAGGGACTAGTTGCTCTGCAACTCTCCTTGTTTGATATAAAATTAGAAATTTTGTTTACATAAGTTATAAATAGATAATGAAAACGATAAGGGTTAGTGGTACTTTTTCAATAATTTTATAGTTTCTCTATTATTTTATAAGTTTTATTTAAAGAATTTGGCATATTCTAACTTAACACAATTTTTTAAGTTTTATTTATAGAATTTGGCATAGTCTAACTTAACACATTTTTTTTGGTTAATTTTAATCAAAATCAGATACAGAATTTTAAAAACTTGAGTTTAAGTTGTTTTCACCACATTTTTATGGTTAATTTTAATCAAAATGCAACTAGGATTTTTAAAAACTTAAGTTTAAGTTATTTAATTTGTAGAATTCTAGTACCCTGGGGTTTTTGCACAGGGGATTGACTAGTGGAGCAATATCATACCACGTGGGTTCATATTGGGGGATATAAATTGAGGAAAATTTGACTTAATATATTGGGGGCTATATAGCGGTAAAGGGTTTTTATATTGGCAAGTATTAAAAATGGAGCTCAAAGTTAATGAAAAAATATAAATGGGTATAAAAAATGTTAATGAAAAACTGGATACCTACAATATTTAGTGAAATTGGGGGTTTTTAAACTAGGGAGGTGTATTGGGTTCATATTGGTAGGGGGTTAAATAATGTGATTTTTAGAGGTATTTTCCAATATGTAGTCAAATTAGGGGTATTTTTTAGTATGCCACGAACACAGGTGATATGTCAGAGGTTCATTGGGTGAAGCCCCTCTGGGTTTTTGGAAGTTCTGCATCCATTTGTGCATTCAAAAATATATTTTAGGCAATAAAAATTTGCATCCTTGGCAGACTATTTGGTAATTTAGACTACTCCATAATATTTTCCTTAATAAGCTCAATAATAACAAAAATACCAATAATAAAATTATATATATATATATATATATATATATATATATATATATATATATATATATATATATTAAATACTATATAATTAATATTTTATTAATAGTGTATATAGGTTAGTGTTGATAATGTTCGAAAATAGTCAACCAAAAGGGTCTCTTCGATGTGAAGTCCTAAATAGACCTCACATTGTTTGGAGTAGGAGCCCGAACCGGAAAAATGGTTGGTTTCCATTATCCTTAACGATTTTCTTTGGTTCTCGTTATTTACATAAGAGGTTATACAAAAATTCTTTGAAACAAGCAAGTGTAGGAATTTACAGGGTAAGTTCTGTAGATCAAGAACCAAAGGTCATCGCTCACAAACAGATCAAAAATCAGTACACCAGTATAATCACGTGGTTAAAATATAGTCCACGCCCTGAGCCAACGCGGCCACTTCAGGGAATTTATTAATATAAAAGAAAAGTTACATATGTTTTTCTCATAAACGGTTACCGGACAAATGACCCTCCATGCTCTTTAAATAGAGATCATGGACTAATCGGGTGTTAAGCCACAAATCAAGTGCCATTAATACCGTGGTGAGAGATAACCGTCGGATCACTACAAATCGTGACCGTCGAATTATAAGTTACAAATGTACATGGTAAAGAAACACACTTTACCTAACTCTACACTAGACTAAGTTATTCTTAACTATTTCCTATGTGTCGGAATATCCTAGCATTCCCCCTTAAGAACAACTTGGGATAGGATTGAAGGATTTACAAAGGTGACACAAAAGGAGCCTATTTCCTATGTGTCGAAATATCCTAACATCCCCCCTTAAGAACAAATTGGGATAGGATTGAAGGATTTACAAAAGTGACACAATAGGAGAAGGAAGGAGGAATTAGAGCCTATGCCCCTTTAATGACAACTTTCCTGAACTCCAAGCATGGATTGAAGTTTGGTAAACTTCGCTTCTGTGAGAGCCTTCGTAAAGATATCGGCTACTTGATCATTGGTTGGACAATACTGCACTTCAAGAACACGATCATGAATGAGCTTTCTAATGAAGTGTATGTGGAGTTAAATGTGTTTCATACGCTGATGTTGAACTGGATCTTTACATAGCTAAATGGCACTCTGATTATCACACCAAAGTGTAGCTGGATGCTGCTGATGAAGACCAAATTCAGACAGGATCTGATGAAGCCACATGGCTTCCTTGCTGGCTTCAACTGCACCATGATACTCTGCTTCTGCTGAAGAAAGGGAGATGGCACTTTGTTTCTTACAAGACCAATTAATAGGTCCTGAACCAAGAGTGAATACATATCCTGCAGTGGACTTTCTATCATCAGGGTCACCAACCCAATCAGAATCAGTGAAACCAATCAACAAGGGAGATTCTCCTGCACTATAATGAATCTCGAACTAAACTGTACCTCGAATATATCGAAGTATTCTTTTAGCTGCTTTCCAGTGAATTTCATGAGGTTGGTGCATAAACCGAGCGATAAGACCAATGGAAAAGGAAAGGTCAGGACGGGTATGGGTTAGATACAAAAGTTTACCAACAAGTTGACAGTATAAGGTAGCATCAACTTCAGGGGTAGTACAGTTGACTGAAAGCTTGACTCCAGACTGAAAGGGAGAAGGGGCAGCGAAGGTACCAGGTGCGGGGGGAAGATCGAGCAGCATTGGACTGAGAGAGGGTAATGCCTTCCTTGGATTACAAGACTTGAAGACCAAGGAAATAATGCAAGTGTCCTAAGTCTGACATTTCAAACTTATTTTTGAGGCTAGACTTTACATGGTTTACATGGTTTGGATCACTACCAGTAAGGATAAGATCATCAACATAAAGAGCAAGGATGGTGAAGGAATTACCCACCCTCTTGGTGTAGATAGTGTTGTCAGAATGACACCTAGAAAAGCCATTATCTAAGAGAAATCTATCCATTTTGGCATACCAAGCCCGAGGAGCTTGTTTGAGACCATAGAGAGACTTCCTAAGGCGACAAACAAGGTTGGAGTCTTTTTGGATAAAGCCAGGGGGTTGTTCCATGTAGATTTATTCATGCAAATCTCCATGTAAGAAAGCGGATTTAACATCCATATGATGGACTTCCCATTTAAAGGAGGCAACAAGGGAAAGAACAAGGCAAATAGAATTCATTTTGGCAACAGGGGAGAAGGTTTCAATATAGTCAATGCCTTCAACTTGTGAAAAACCTTTAGCGACAAGACGAGCTTTATGTCTATCCACTTTTCCATCTGGTCCAAAATTTGTTTTGTAAACCCATCTGCATCTAACAATTTTTCTTCCTTTTGAAAGAGGAACAAGATCACAAGTATTGTTTGCCAATAAGGAACAATACTCTTCATTCATAGCTTCATCCCAATCTGGATGACCGGAGGCTTCTTCAAAGGTTTCTGGATCAAGTTTTTCTGGAACTTGAGCTAATAAAGAAGAGGCTCTTTTGAACTGAGAACATGTACGTTGTCAATCGGCAGGGTCACCTGCAAGAGAACCTGCTGCATCCTGAGTAGAGCGGACCCATCTTGGAAGTGGTGGAGTATAAGGAACAATTTCATGAGCTGGAGGATGATTCTCATCCTCGCTGTCATCATCTGAACTAGAAGGAATGCTATTAAAAATAGAAGAGAGAGAGAGAGGTGGCACATATGCCAAATCAGGCTCGCAGGCCAAAGGTGGCACACCTGCCGAACTAGGCTCACAGGCCGATATATTTTCATCAAACTTTACATCTCTTCTAATGATTATTTTTTTGGATTTGGGTTGAAGAATTATATATCCTTTGACATCTTCAGAATATCCAACAAAAATACATTTTTCACTCTTAGGTTCTAAGGCTTTATGTTTCGCATCTGGAATATGGGCCCAAGCATCACTTCCAAAAACACGAAAGTGACTTACATCTGGTTTGATTGAGCTCCAAGCTTCTTCTAGAGTTATATTATTTAAAACCTTAGTAGGAGTGCGATTTACTATGTAATTTTCACAGTTAATGGCTTCTGCCCAAAAATTGAGACCAAGTCCTTTAGATTGAAGCATACAATTAGCCATTTATTTTAAGGTGTGATTCTTCCTTTCAGCTACACCATTTTGTTGTGGAGTATATGGAACAGTATGTTGCAATTGAATGCCATGCTCAGTGCAGAAGTTGATAAATTTGTTGTTAACATATTCTCCACCATTGTCTAATCTTAACTTAAGAATTTGATGTCCAGATTGTTTCTCAACAAAGGTCTTAAAGGCCAAGAACATGTTAAAAACTTCACTCTTGAGTTTTAAGAAATATATCCAAGTGCGTCTGGAAAAATCATCAATGAAAGTTAAGAAGTACTTGCAACCAGAGAAAGAAACAACAGGAAGTGGACCACATAAATCACTGTGCACAAGCTGCAAAAGGGTTGAAGCATGCCAAGAGGCACGTTTGTCAAAACTATCCCGATGATGTTTTCTGAGTACACATCCGAAGCAAACACCATCCCGGCAAGATACCATAGGAAGGCCCGTCACCATATTTTCCTTACACAGAGTTTGAAGAGAGCGATAGTTTAAGTGACCAAATCGCTCATGCCAAAGTTTTCTCACATCATCATTATGAGCAAAAAAAACAGAGGGAAGAGATGATGACCCAAAGTTGTCAAACTTATACAACCTTGTGGAATCATCAGCAATGCCAGTAGCTAAAATATGTTTAGGATCTTTGAGGTCCTTGATTACAACATCATGAGGTGATAATTCTACTATTTTCCCTTCACCTAAATGAGTTATCTGATAAATAGATAGAAGGTTGCATGACAAGGTAGGAACACATAGTACATCATTAAACTGACCATTATCTAGATGAATGGTTCTAGATCCTACAACACTGAGAAATCTATCATCACCAACATAAATATGTTTGGTGTTACAATCATTTAAAGAAGAAAACATGGATTTATTTTTAGCCATGTGGTAAGAAGCTCCAAATCAATGAGCCACTCATGAGAAGGAGAAGAAGAAGATACATTTAATGCAAAAAAATCTATTGAAGATACAAAAAATCTTCAATAGAGGAGAAATTATTGGGGTCCAAAGTAAGCAACTCATTTTCAAGCTGATGGGCCCTGATTTGATTTTGAATGCCAAAGACAGTATTTAGCTTGTCGAGGGCTTCATGAGGGGTGTCAATGTCAAGGATATGAAATCGAAGATCTTGAGCAATGGACATTCCTATCAACCCTCGTGCTTGATCTTGTTTATTTTCCCATTTAGCAGCTTTATCATCATCAGAAGGTTTAGTTTCTAGCCCTGTGGCTATTCTATAAAGCCCTTTACTTATAAGTATATCTACCATGTGAGGTAGCCATTGGAAATAATTAGTGTTGTTAAGAATAATCGGGCATGCACTTCCCATTTTTTTTTTTTAAATAAAGCCGATAAAAGCTGAAACTAACTGCTCCAATGGAAAGATCTCGAAAAATTAGGCCGTTTAAAACAAACGGCTTGAAAAATGGCTTCCGGATGAAGAAGTTATGCCTTTTGAAAAAAAACAGAGTTGTAGAGGTTGAATAGTTACGGGAACGAGATGAAGTGCGGCTTTTTTTTAAAAAAAGCTGCCCCTTTGAACAAAAACTTTTTACAAAAGAAGCTTTGAGAAGGAGACTTGAACCCAAGACCTCTATTCTCATAAACTAACCCCTCACCAAGTGAGATAATAAAAGGATTATGTTATTTTAGAAAGGAGGAAGGGGGGATTATTATTATTATTATTATTATTATTATTATTATTATTATTATTATTATTATTATTATTATTATTATTATTATTATTATTATTATTATTATTATTATTATTATTATTATTATTATTATTATTATTATTATTATTATGGGGGTGGTGTGCATGCCTTTTCATGCACAAAAAACGATAAAAAACAAGAAATGCAAAGCCTTACGGCAGAATGTTAGATTCTTGGTTAGCCTTACCAGCAACTATCACTTTTTTACTATTTCTGATTTCCCAAGATCGCACAAAGACGTGGGGAAAGAGCATACGTAGCAAAAAAAATCCCGTTTCCCTGTTTCTGATTTGCCGAGATCGCACGGAGCGCACAGAAAAGAGCATACACAGAGAAGAGGGTATAGATCCGGCAAAATAAAAAAAAAAACTTAATACCGAAAATAAACAAAAATAAACCGAAATAAGTAGAACCATTAACAAATATAACTGCAAAATAGATGCTTTATACCTCTAGATCTAAACTGACATAACTTGGGCAACCGGAAACCTTTTCGCATGAAACGAAAGGAATTCCTCACTGTAACAGACGCTCCGGACACAACCGAGCAGTTCTCCAAGCCCAAAAATGCTCAAAATAGTAGATCTACAAAACGGCATTCGCATGCAGCCAAGCCGGCTTCAGATTTTGATCAACAACAGACGCAGCCCTCAAAATAGCTCTGATACCAAGTAGGAATTTACAGGGTAAGTTCCGTAGATCAAGAACCAAAGGTCTCCGCTCACAAACAGATCACAAATTAGTACACCAGTATAATCACGTGGTTAAAACGCTCAAAGAGGGAAATAGTCCACGCCCTGAGCCAATGCGGCCACTTCAGGGAATTTATTAATATAAAAGAAAAGTTACATATGTTTCTCTCATAAACAGTTACCGGAAAAATGACCCTCCATGCTCTTTAAATAGAGATCATGGACCAATTGGGTGTTAAGCCACGGATCAAGTGCTGTTAATACCGAGGTGAGAGATAACCGTCGGATCACTACAAATCGAGACCATTGGATTATAAGTTACAAATGTACATGGTAAAGAAACACACTTTACCTAACTCTACACTAGACTAAGTTATTCTTAACTATTTCCTATGTGTCGAAATATCCTAACAGCAAGTTGACACTGTGAGGCATACAATTTTGATGCATACAAGGTACTTTCACGTTAGGGAGAAAGAGAGTGAACCTCTAGAAGAAATGTAATAGTACAATCCTAAAAGAGACACACGAGAGCATAAGAGGATCACAAGTTAGTTTGGAAAGTAGTTCACAAGCCAGCCACGATCGTAAAACCAAATACAACACACCTTCAATAAGGTAAGTACCAAAGCCACTAAAATAGTTCAATTTCCTTAGTACATATGAACGAAACACATACCGCAAACATCTAAACAATATTCCTATGATATTCACGACACATCCATGAAAATGTGTTAGCCTATTGAGTTTCATATATTAAGTGAAAGTGCCAAGATATGCAAGTATAATGTTGCTACACTAGCCCCAATATTGGAACATTAAGTCACCACTTACTTCTCAAAAGATATAACTTCTCTCCTATGCCAATGTTAGAGAATCCAAGGTGAGAATTCATTTCCCAAAAGTCATTTTTCTTGAGTTATGAGGGTATGTTTATAACAAATGGGGTGAATCTTCACCTCCAATGAGTTTTCGAATTCTTACATGACCTTTGAGCTTCTATATGACTATAGAACTCAATAGTGACTCTTCATATTCCATGTGGGACTCTTTTTCTTCCATATATTTTACATTTCCTCATTTTGGATAATTATGTAATTACATTTCACAAATGATTTGGAAATACACTATGATGCATGTGACTCTTGAGATGACTCTTGAAAATGATGAAATGGAACTTCATGATGATGTGGCATTGCCAAGGTGCTCCTTTTGTTGCTTTCTTTGTATCTTCATGATAGATATTGCATGTGCTTTGTATTCATCCTCCAATGAGGTGATCCATATGGATTCTTCGTGTGATCCTGATCTTTGATCTTCTATCGGAAGCTAGTGTCTTTCATCTTCCTACTCGGTGACTTCTTCATGATTCCAGCTCCGCAAGTATTTTCTCGTATGATCTCCTTCTCTTCCTCTCTGAGCATCATCTTGTCCTGTCAAGATGTAATACCTGCAAGTGGAATCCACACAGGATGGCACCAGATTACTCCGGAAAACTCCTAGTCTATCTTGCTTCCTGAAAATGCCCGATTCAGTTGGGATTGCGCACTGGACAGGGAGGAAGACTCGGGGATTGTACAATGTGCAATTTCAGAGGTCTGGAGGGAGTAGTGAGGCTTGAGAATTTGCATTGCATAGTTCAGGGAGGCATGGACTAGATAAATACGCAGTTGAGGGACTTAAGGAGGCAGTCTTGAGGCTTGTAGTTGCCCACTGTGCAGCATAAGAGATGTAACGTACACCTCCCCTCACATTTACCCAAGTAACCAGCCAACTGAGGTAAACATGAGATGAGGGAAAGTTATGATCCTGACTCAACATCCTTGGTTACTTTAAGGAAGTGGATTCGAGGTGGAAAACCATAACATAGACCTCATGTACCTACTATAGGCCACCCAGTGGCTATCCTAGTCATCCACCTGATCTGTCCCTAAGTCCCACTGAGTTTTATATCATTAAACCCCTGGATGCTCCATTGATATGGGAAAGGGTGTATCTTGGAGGCTCTAGAAGCTCCCATAGCATGGGCATACACATTTCTAGGGACTTTTTCCCACAGACCTATGCCGACGTTTGCAGGATTTGTGGCACTTTTTAAGCCCAAATTCACAGGTTTTGCCCATAACTTACTATAGCTTACAGAATCCTAATATTTCAATGTAGATTTTGATTTCTACTCCTATCTAATTGCTTGCACTGGATGCATTGGTTTTAGTGTAGATATTGATTTCTAATCCTATTTGATTCTTTTCACTAGATGCAATGATTTCAGTGTAGATGTTGATTTATAATCACATTTGATTGTTTGCACTAGATGCATTGATTTCAGTGTAGATGTTGATTTCTAATCCTATTTGATTGTTTGCACTAGATAATTGATTTCAGTGTAGATGTCTATTTCTGATTTGATGCAACTATATGTATGATGTACATTAATTTCAAAGTAATTATATTAATGGTGTGCATTTATTTCATTGTAAGCACATATTTTCCCCCTCGATCTTTGATAATTGTTAAAATATAGAAAAATGTCCACAAAAGGAAAGGACCATACTATAATGAAATCTTATCAAGGTTTCTTTTATGGCATGGTGACCGGTATTCTCAAGTGGTCGGAGTTGTGGGAGCTCCAGCAACCCCACAAAATTAGGTCTGGAATGATATTTCTCCTTCAGTTTGTATTTTTTCCCATTGTCGGTGGGCTTGGTTATTTCCTCGAAAAAGGATTAAAAATATTATCAGCTACTGAAACATAAATTAGTTCCTTTTAAGAAAATCATAAATACAATGAAAACTTAGTAGATTAAACAATATTTAATAGGTAACAGATCCACAAATAAAAAAATATAATCAATACGTATGAAATAAAATGAACATAAAATGGTTAACCAAATCCATATAAAACCCTCATCAATATGGAAGTAGGATTTGTTTCTAGTCTA
Organism: Pinus albicaulis; assembly: GCA_034641835.2. Classification (NCBI taxonomy): domain Eukaryota; kingdom Viridiplantae; phylum Streptophyta; class Pinopsida; order Pinales; family Pinaceae; genus Pinus; species Pinus albicaulis. The sequence goes on from CM076579.1 coordinate 1,059,369,561, forward strand.
CTAGGTTTCATAAATTCCAAAATTGTATTACTACCCTTCCCTTGTCCCTGTAAGTCGTTCAAATTTAGAAACAACTATAGCTCAATCAAATTCAGAAACAATTGTTATTTTTTTCCCATGCTATTAATTGAATGACAAGTGTATATAATTCTTGCAGCTCAACAGATTTGTTTTAGGAGCCAAATGAGGACCAAAACTAAATATCTTTGTATCGAAAAGAAGAAAAATGTACATGGAAATTATCACTTCAGGTTGTAAGTAGCCTAATTCATTTTGGATCCCCATTTTAGTACAACTAACACAACCAAATCATTAAACAATTGTGCTTTGGTTGATATAGGCGCAATTCATGAACGAGTTTTGTGAATAGTCTATGTCATTACTTGCAATGTACTTAATATCTACGGGGAAATTTTTTTCCATCACATAATAAATATTGCAAACCCAAAGATAATTAGATAATGTATGGGAATATGTTACATATATTTTAAGCCTCAACTATGGTATCTTTAACAAGCATCTATTAAGAAATGCTAACAATAGGTTTGTTCTTAAGCTATGCTCATGGGCTTCAACTACAGTAATACAATTAACGTAGCTTTGAGCCTCGTGAAAATAAGACAGGGAGTAAAAGATTAGTCATAAAGATAATTTTAGCTATCAAGAAATTGCGCCAACATAGTACTTTTCTACATCATGTCTCTCCAATTATACTATTATATCAAATACAGAGCTTATAGCTCACTTCACTTTCTATATTCTAAATCACTTTAGAGAATAAAGCAACTTATTATCAAAGCATGTGTGATTCATAAATAAGGGTTTTCCAACATGAATCTCAAGTCCCAAACAAGATTCTTCATACACATCTCAATCCCAGCATCCATTCTTCTTATTATAGCTTTCACCTTGACACTCCTCCTCCTTGCACACATTTAAACTATGAGGCACATGATAGTTATTCCATATAGGAGAATTTAGATATGATAAGAAAAGTTTGATACTCTAATTTTCTCTACAAATGTGATGGAAAGTGTTCCCTGAATGTTGGCAATTTCATGGTTAATGTAATATAAGCTAAATGCAAATTTATAGTCTTCCATACAAGATCAAGAAAGCTATGCCCAATATCCAACACCATAGAGCAAGACACGTTTTCCATTTCTACAATTGCTACCAAATATTTGTGAGTGTTGGAGTTGTTTTCTCAATAGACTTTTTTTACTGCTCTTAAAGTGATGAACGCCACCATTTTTTCATGTAGGAGAATTTAGATTTGATAAGAAAAGTGTGATGCTCTATTATAGTTTTCTCTACAAATGTGATGGAAAGTGTGCCTTGAATTTTGGAAATTTCATGTTTAATGTAGTATAAGCTAAATGCAACTTTACTTTCTTCTATACAAGATCATGAAAGATATTCCTAGTAATTAACACCACAGAGCAAGACATGTTCGCCAATTCCACAACTGCTACCAAATCTCTCTCTGTGTTAGAGTTCTTTTCTCAATAGCCTTCTTTTTAATTCTCTTGAAGTGAAAGTTACCTCTCCATATATTTTTTACTATCTACACAAAGAGAAAAAGTGTCTAACTCCATATCAACTATTGATATATAAATAAATTCCTTTTAAGACGCTCAGAAATACAATGAAAATTTAGTAGATTAAACAATCTTTCATAGGTCAAGAACCCACAAAGAAAAAAGCATACTCAGTGAGTATGAAATCAAATCAACATAAAATTGTTAACGACATCCATATAAAACCATTTATCAATATAGAAGTAGGATCTGTACAAAATCTAGGTTCATTATAGTACAGTCTTAAGATTCTTCAGGTTTGCAAGAAGAGTACTAAAGAAAAGATAACATAAAACAACATATTCTCAAGAGAAAAAATATTCATGCATATTTAACTTCAACATAGGCCTCATGATTTGTAAAACTCATGGAAGCAGTATTGCAGTAAGATTTCATTGTAGCCTGGTCCTTGCCTTTTTTTGATATTTTTCTTTCTTTCAACAATTGTCAAAGAAGCATTAATTAGTGCTATATGTGATTGTCTTACAATGTTTCCTTCACAACATCTAATGCAATTACTAGTTTTAAAACATTTTAAAACTATAGCTTATAGGTATCTCAATTTGTAATTTTCATGTTATGAAATATTATGTAAACAATGAATAAGGTCGACATTCATATGTGGCTCCAAGAGCTCATTCTTGAACATGCACAAAGACCAAAAATTTGAGATTTGAATTACATATAATTATTTATACTTATAAAACCTCTTTTGGATATAAAAATTCATCAAGTAGAGTTGTATTGGGAATCCAAAGGTTAGCCATTAACATACTTTATATACTTACAATTTTATAATCATTTCAAAAATCAAGACAATTCAATTGAAGCATAAAGACCACTTTTATCCATGGTCATTTGGAGTGAATTTTATCACATGCTTGATTTACGTAGCTTTTAATGCCTTTTAGTTCATTACAAAATCAACTAGAGAGAGGTTCGGTTTATTTTTAGGTTAGAAATAAAATATGTGAGAAAATAATTAATAACCAATAATAATAATAAATATAACAACAAAACATAAAGATTATTTTGAAACTTTAAAAAATAAAACCAAATTGCAATAAATTTTTTATTTTTTATTTTATTTTATTTATTTATTTCAATAAAGTCATCAAACCATTGAATAAGTTATAATAGTGTAGCCATATAAATAAAATAGCTCATAAATGTCTTATCATCCGGGATCAAATTTGAAGAGTGAGATTATATTTCAAACAAAAGAGTTAAATTTATCTAATTCTTCTATATTGATTAATTAAAATAAATTGTTTTTCTTATAAAGTTAAAATAAAAATTTAAAAAAAAAACGTTTATATATATAATTATTATTTTTTAAAATTATTTACCATATAATAATTAATAGTATCATTTTCAAAATAAGACTTATAATTATGAAATTAAATTTAAATAATTATTAACTGTTTTAATTAATTTTTAATCGAATGAATTTAAAGATAAAAAATTTATATATTGATATAAAATATCAATTTAAATGTATTATTCAAAATATTGAAAATTACTAAGTTAAATAAAATATTATGATATTTAAACTTTTTTGCACAAAATGTATTGGAAGTAATGGAGAAACTTAAACTTAGATTATTGTTATGATGAGGATAAGTTTGGGAATATAATCTTAGACCTCATATCCTAATATCTAGGGAGTGGTTGAAACCATCCCATTAGGGTGAAATCCTATATAATTGAGGCTTATCTGACTTAATAGTCAATGCTTGTATGAGTCTGTATACACTCTCTAGGTTCTCACCTAGAGAGCCATTTCATTCAATTAATAGATTAACAGTTTTTAACATGGTATCCGATCATCAGGTCGAAGCGCTGAGTGGACCTGTATGTTGTAAGGCAATTTTTTTGCGTGAGTGGATCTTCTAGGTCTGTGTGTTGAGGTGGAATGGAACCACACAACAGATGTGAGCTGCGGATCATGAACTTGCAGATCGGTGTTTCTGCATGATGGGCCTGCTCTAAATAACATAGCGTATTAGAGGCTTGTGTTGTGAGGCTAATTCCTTGGAAGCTAAGAATATTCGTGGAGAAGTAATATGTTGCAGGATCAAAGGATGTCGAGTCGGTGTGCCTGCATTCCATCACTTCTAGCAATCCTTATTTCAAAAATTATGACGTGAAGCAGTCACTAGATTTCTGCAAAAGAAATATTTGTGAGAAATCACTCTCATTGAGTAGATCGTACAGGAGGAAAAGGATATGATTGAGCGGCTCTCCGATAGGAATATTTTTTATGCCAGTGTAAGAATTGACTAATGGAATTGAGTATCATTTTTCTGATCAGAATAATTTTTTCAGAGGAAATCTGTGGTCTGGGAGCCACTATACAATAAATGATTGTCATTTGAGGGCGTAGCGGATCATAAAGAAACGACGTATTTTTTTTCTTTCCAGAACTTGTCGTGGAATTCTTCTTCATCCTTGGTGGTGACAAATGCCACATATTCCATAAGCACCTAGATTGCTGGAGGATGTGTTGCGTGGAGATAGTTGCGTGCATGGATCACTGCGAATCCGAGCTGCGATCCTAGTGAACATGACAGTGTTGAACATGGATTGTTTGGGCAGCGTTCTCGCAGTGGGTTTTTTATTTTCTTGGGCAACGTTCTCGCGTTAAGCCTGCTGCGTAAGGTTGTTTGAGGCTCGGAGGTGGAAGTATTTGGTATATCGAGTTAGTTGCGTCGAACTATGATACGATTAATGTGGGGTTGTACCCTTAATTCCATTCAAAACTAAAAATTATCGGAATTGTTTATCCACGTCAGGAGGCCGAGTTTGTGTGGTGATCCCATGGTGCGTGTATCGTAGGGGAGGTTCGTTTCTGGTCCGGTGAGCCTGATCTGTGGCTGCATGGATCTGTAGAAGCGTGGTAAGGCTGTGGTAGAGGCAGCCCGTCGCAGAGGAGGTCGTCAACCATCTGCGTGGCCTGTGAATGTTCTACAGCGTTTTGTGTTTGGAGTGGATGAATGTTGAGCAACTGCTACATTTATCCAATCTATAAGCTGATGCCAATTCCGTAGTCAGGTTGGGTGGAAATCATTTATTAAAAAAAAAGTATTAATTGATTTTTTGCGTTCTTATCATAAATTCATAATTACATGCATCAGAATTAGATATTGATAGGGTTTCCAGCTTGTTGAGAGGCCATTTTTTTTCTCATCGCAAGATCCGAGGGCACTAAGACCTGTGTGGCATAGAAGCCACAGTCTACAAGGTTCTACAATTAAAGAGCTTCCAAAGGGAGAAGCTTCCCGCCTGCGTGGTAATGGGGTTGTTGGAGCTCGTTAGAGGACCGAGTGGAGTCGAAATTTGTAAACAAGATAAAACGAGAAAAGTTGGACTTTAACAACATGTCTATATTTTTAGATATTTTTTATTCTGATGATGATGATTTTATCATGTGGACATTTGGAGACGTTAGCATGGGTAGTATTTTTGAGTCTGAAGGAATTTCAGAAAAACAATGTGGTTCTGTTGATGACCACGAGAATCAAGAGGCACAGTTTTTTGTGCAAGATCTTGAGATTGAAGAGTCATGAGTTGATCTTCGGGAAGGATGTAAAGAGGAACAAAGTGTTGAAGATCAATTGGATGAGCCACATGAAGTTGATTTCAAAGACGTGGCAGAAGAAGACAAAGTTGGAGAGAATTTAAATTGTGATGATCTCATGAATATTTTTGTGTGTGCAGATGTTAGCAACAATAACAAGGAAAAATCAACGACATTTGAAGAAGAATTGAATTTTCTTGAAGCATGGCTTGAAACATCATGTCTTTATGAAGCCAACACAGAAGTTGCATCCATAAATGTTGAAGACATCATCGCTGAAACTCACATGCGTGACACCAAAAATAGTGAGAGAAAAAATTCTCCTATCCAGCCTGCCATAATTTTGAGAAGAGCAAGAATAAGAATTCAAGCTTTCCATCACTAGGGAATAAATGAGATGAAAATACATCACTACCTCACGGCGAGGAAAGTGAAGATGAAGCCTCACCTTAGAATGAACAAGTATGGAGTCACAAGCATAAAGACCAAAATGAAAACCTCTGTTACCAAGTTTTTCATGTTTTTTAGTGTAAGCCTAGCTGAGACTAGACCAGCAGGTGTATGTTATTGTTTAGTACCCTTTCTCCATTAAGGGGTACTGTTGGAAGTAATGGAGAAACCTAAACTTATATTATTGTTATGATGAGGATAGGTTTGGGATTCTAATCTTAGACCTCATATCCTAATATCTAGGGAGTGGTTGAAACCATCCCGTTAGTGTGAAAGCCTATATAATTGAGGCTCATTTGACTCAACAGTCAGTGCTTTTATGAGTTTGTATACACTCTCTAGGTTCTCACTTGGAGAGCCATTTCATTCAATTAATATATTAACGGTTTTTAACAAAATGAACTATGGCATTGTATTTTCATGTTTCTCCATATCTCATAAACTATGTTCCAATCTATTTTATGTCATTTTTGAGGTGTCAATAAACATAAAAAAATCAAAGTATGTTTATGGGTAAAATTTAGATCTATCATCAATTTTATAAGATTCCACTTGTTTATTAATTTTTAAAAATAAAAAATAAAAAAATTAATCAGAAATCTTCTGGAAAATCACATAATCAATTGAGAAATGGGCCTTTTCGAACTACTTAGTGTAGTTCATCATCATGAGAATGGTAGTTCTCCTGATGATGAAATACACTAAGTAGTTAGAAACACTTAGTTTCTTAATTGATTATGTGATCTTGTTTCTGATTAAATTAGATATGGATCACAGAAGCTTACACTCTCAAGTAAAAAAATTACTAATAATTAAAAAGAAAATGATAAAAATAAGAAAATTCCTAATTATTAAAAGTATAATTATATAAACAATGGAAAAAAATATCTTTGACATTATAAAAATACTATAAATTATAAAAAAACAAGTATTAGAAAATTGAAGATTGAAAGTGATACATATAAAATATATTCTTAAAAAAATAAACTTAGTTACCATTAATAAATTAGAAATATAAATGAATATATACAAATTTTATAGTTCATATTTAATAGATAATATTGATAATGATCATGATGATGATTAACATCCACTAAGACCAATGCAGTCTATCAGTCATTAAGAAGAAGAAGAATCTAATTGTAATTCTTAAGAATTTTATTTCTATTGTAAAAAAGAGGGGAAATAAGCGCACCAAGATCACTATAGTTGGGTTGACTTAATAAGTCAATAAGATTGGAAGTGTGACAGATGTTAGGGAAATGAGAGCGGATGTGAGTAAGGGTCAAACAATCTAAAAGAAAGTGATTTTCATCCTCCACCCTCTTAGTATCGCAAAGCTAAAAAATTCTATGGTCCCTGTGAGTCTTTGGAGTAGACCACTACCCAGTCTCACTTAGACGCTCATGAGAATTAGTTCTAATCTTAGCGATGTTCATATTTTTCTTCGTTTGTCAAAACAGAAATATAATTCTAGGCCTTAAGGGTGGGGTTGATCACCTCCTTATAATATCTTAGCTTCCTTCTACCCTCCATCTCCTTATCATCCCATAGCTTATCCTTAAATTTTGAAGTGACAGTATCTTTGACACTATCCTTGATTATGAGGATGATCTCCTCACTTATCCCCCAATGGTTGAACCAAGACTGGGCATCCTTATGCCACCCACGCTTGAGACAAAGTTGGGGTTTTTGACTAAATTTAGAAGCAATTTTAGGAATTCTCTTGGATTTCATGTTGTAAAGCTTCTTCTTATATATTAGACACTTAAACATAGCCTTGCTTTCAATAGGGGAGGTGCCAACTTTGATCAAGAGGATAGGATAGGGGGCATTTCCCTTGATATTGAGATTGTAGGTTATCAATTGCTTTTGAATCATCTCAATCTTTCTCCACGACTCTCTAGATATACTGCAACCCCAGACTTCATAATCGTATAGGAAAATAGAGGTAACAAGGGTCTCAAAGAGGAACTTTTTTTTACTCCAAATACAAATATTGGAAACCTTACAATTATTTTCTATCTCATAATAAGCTTTTTAGCCTCCAAAAACCTTTTTCTCAATGTTGTAATTCTATTTGAGCTAATAAGGAATGTCAATACCCAAATATTTATAAGAGAAGACTTGGTCTAAGCAATTGTTATCATAAACAAAATTTCTATGGATGATCTTTTTGGATTTAATTGTCATAATTTTAGCCTTGTTATTATTAACAGTCATACCCATCTTGGAGCAATAATTATGAAGGGTCTTAAATTGCTTGTTTAGATCCTCATGAATTCTAACAAAAAGAATGATATCATCAACATAAAAAAGAAAAATAATTAATTATCTTAACTCTTCAAATTTTGAATTTAATTTTTTTCAAAATTTATAAAATATAATATATATCAAATATTATTTATTAATAAATTAATACATTCAAAATCATCCTCAATTTATGAAATTATTACAAATAATAATTATATTACATTCATTAATCATAGGAGTCAGTTTTTTCAACTCTTCGTCCTTGAATCATAAGCGTCAATATTAACTATATTTATTGGTGAATTAAAAGCTATGAACATGGAAGCTTCACCACTAACAAAGAAAATGCTCCATTCCCAAACATGTCATGGGATCTTCATTGTGTCTCATTAATATTGATGGAAGTGGGTGGACGGGCCAATGCGTCATACAATACTTATCCTTAAACTAGCCACGAATCAGTCTATTTTTGAATTTTTTAATGCTTATAATGAATAGGATCAGCTAATGGAAAAGATTTAAATAAGCGAGTTATTGATATTAAATATCATAAAATAAAAGTATCAAATTCACTGAGATGTTGTGTAAGTTTATGCGCAGTGAAAGAATTTATTGGGAAATTATAGAAAGACATTTTTCAAATCAAATGGAAGTATCAATAAATCAAATTTTAATATAAAATTATGATCAAAATTCAAGTTTCTAAATCAGAATTAATAGGTGTTGTTTTTAGAGTTTATTTTACATTGACCACTATAATTCCAAGAAATATAGATGTGTTTCTTAATGTTTCTCTTAAGGATTATAATTTATTTAATTGAATTTAATATGATAAAAATTCTTTAAATTGTTGATTTAGTTTTTATTTTACAACTATATAAAAAAATTCCACATCATATAATTTACAAAAATTATCAAACAAATTAAATGCATAACACAAAATATAAATACAGGTTACAAGCATCAAACCAAAATGAATTAAATCAATTCATATCTAAATTTCAATACCATCCTTTACACTAAGAGAGAATTAAGCCTTGATTCAAATTTCAGTCACTCGTCATATATCAGAGCAAGAGTAGATTTCAGGCATGCCCAATTCACCAATACTGGTTATTAAACTATAATTCCAACAAATAAGTAAGACATTATACATGAGCTCCATAAGTTTAGAATTTTGTTACATAAAAATTATAATAATTCTTCCCTTATATGGTTATAGTAGGAAGAAAATTTGGACATTATATTTTTATTGTATAAAGTTTGGACATCCTAAAAAAATATATTTAATAATTTTTAAAAGTTCATAAAAATAATGAAAAAAATTTGAATTTTTTTTAATTATTAAAAATTTTGAATAATTTTTTTTTAATTGTAGAAAATTTTGAACATTTTTTTTCTATTGGGAAGGGAAAATGATTTTAAAAAAAACTAATAAAAATAGGGACAAGTACAACATTTGATGGAAATTTTCTTTATCCTTCAAATGAAAAAAAGTTAACATGACAAAAAATTTATAATATTAATTTGCAATTGTATAGAAAATAATCCTTTTATTACAAGATAAAAAGCTCTTCATGGGAAATGACCATTTCAATTTGATCCATAGACATGATATATTTCACATTGCATAGATTTTGAAAAGAAAATCATAAAATTTAATTAAATTATAACTTTATTTTAAATTATCATTATTATTACTACTAATTGTGCCATTGTATAACCCACTATAAGATAAAAAGCTCTTCATGGGAAATGACCACTTCAATTTTGATCCATGGACATGATATATTTCACATTGCATAGATTTTTAAAAGAAAATCATAAAAATTAATTAAATTATAACTTTATTTTAAATTATCATTATTATTACTACTAATTGTGCCATTGTATAACCCACTATGAGAGAGATGTTGTCATGTGATGTTACATTTAAAAATAATAAAATAATAATTACATTAACAAATTAAAAATAGTAATCACAAAAAATCAATGTTGGTCATAAATAAAATCTTCAACTTTCAATTCAATTTTAAATCAACTTTATATAAAGAAATAAAGAAAATAATTGAAAGTAAATTAAAAATTAAAAATAATTATAATGTATTTTTTAATATGATGGAAATCTGTAATTCCATCACTACTTAATATGGAGTTGAGAAATCACAAATAAAAAGAATATTATTTATATTATATTATGTGTAATTCATTATTTTTTAGGTTGACATGTGATTTTTAAAACAAAAATATATTAATAACAAAAAAACATTTTAGTGTTAGTTATAAATAAATTATTTCAATGTCAATTATGTATATATTATATAAAACAAGTGAAATAATGTATTTTCTCTATTTAAAACATTTTATTATTGTGTTTCTTAAAACTAGCATAGTTCATCTTAACTCTAGATTTCACATTCAGAGTTAGAAAAATATAAGATTAAAAAAAATCATAAATATTAACTAAATTGTATCTTATATTATTATTATTATTATTATTATTATATGAGTTAAACATATATACATTTAGAAAAAATCGAAAAATATTCTTAATCAAGGAAATTCACCCTCTATTTGTTTAAAACTTAACTATACTAAGGGGGGCCAAACCAGTATAGTTCATTTATGGTCATCAATTACCAATTTTCACTTTTCTTTCCAATAGTTATATGAAATATTAGATAAGCATCAATATATCATAATAATAGCATATAAACAACATTAAATCATAGCATAAGAATCAACACATAAGAGAAAGGCATTTATAAACCAAATATAAGTGGAAACCCATAAAGGGAGAAAACCGCAAAATTTTGTTGTGATGTAAAGGCAAGCACCCACTCACTCTTTTACATCGATTTTTGTAGGCTTATACCTACATGAGGCTTCAACCTCCCTTTTATTTTGTAAGCCACAACTTGTTTGAAACACCCACTCCTACTTCTCACACGCTCTAACTTATTATTTTCCAGGATACTACCTAAAAGGAGACACTAATCCCCTGAAAAAACAAAAAATTTACTTTGTTGGTTTACCTAGTCTTTAATTTATGATTTTTTCCTTTTCTTTGGCTCAGTTATATACTCTAACTCTGCCCCTTTATCTTCTCTGCTCCTCTATGTCCCTTTTTCTCCTCCTCCTCTCTATATTTCTCTCTTTTTCGAAGAAATTTTTGAACAAGGTCCCTCCACCATTAAATCAACTAGTAGAACTACATTCCAAATATCCATGTTTATATAACTCCCTATCCCTTTTTATTCCAACATAGGGGTTTGAAATTACCTTTTTGTCTCTTTGTATTCCAACATAAGTGTTTCAAATTACCTTGTTGTCTCTTTGTAAGCCAACTCCATTGAGTGCATTATTCTTTGCATATCAAACATTATAAATCCATACTGGGAAGACTATTGCACATTGTTCTCATCTCTTTCATGTATAAACATAGTTCTGATAGTCCTTGCATTTCTAAAGAAAGGATATCTTCTTGTGAAATTGTGTCCAACAACTTCTCTGGGATGACACCATCACCTTCATCCCATATAGAATTTGATAATTGAATGTCTGCTTGAGAAAAGGAATTGCTTACTTCATTGTGAGATTGAACAAGAGAATAAAAAATTTCTCCTTCCAGGGGACATTATCCATATGCTTAGAATCTTGCCTCTTTTCCCTTTTATTTTATCCTGAGACTCCAAAAACTTGCTACAATACAAAATGTAGCAGCATTAAACCACAACATCACTCTTCATCATAAACATATACCCAAGCATCAATTCCAGCATCATATGACTCTACACTAGCATACTTTGTCCTCATCCATACTCTCAATCCTGAGCATTGATACAAAATCTAACTCAAAAACACATCTTACTTCCAAAACCCTACAATAGCATATGAATTAATACACAACATTCTCTCAAAGAAATAGCCATAATTCAAAAAAAGGAAAAATTACTCTCATCAACCCTACTAAGTATCTCAGATATATGTGTATGTGTTTCCATTCATCTAGATCAACAAAAAAATATGATGTCAGTGGTCTATACTGAGCATTACACAACATAATAAGTATTCAACAGTAAGAAATAAACAATAGACAACCACAAAGACATCTCCTGATTTGATATCATCTTATCAATTTCAATATTACTTGTGAGCATGTACTTTATCTTCAACAATAAACAATATTTCTGAACATTTGTAGACTAACCTATCACAATGTCTAATTCTCTTAATAGATAGCTTAGCAGATTTCTTTCCTTTTTCACTAAAACCTTCGTGCTACATAGCCTAATGGATATTAACATGGCTTTGGAAATCACCATATAAACTCAAGAAATAAATAGTACCTCTTAATATTAGTAGCTGATTTAATGAGTTTAGCATGTCTCTCAAACCTTCAACAATGACAACTAAACTTATTTACTTCAATAGGTAGCCGCAAGATTCCAGATATCTCTATATGAGTGTTATTTTCCTGCAAGAAATATGTCTTTTTCACTATTAAACTGATCTTTCTCCTTATATTTCTCTTTAATGATTGATCTATTACAAATGGATTGTTCCATTATCCATTTTATGAGAACCATTCTATTGCAGATATTCTGAAGGTTATATCTTACAAATGACAAAGAAATATTGAATTCTATACATCTTACTATACCATGATTTCATTCAAGGTTGAATTCCCAATTATTTTAGCTAATTTTGATGGCATAATCCATGTTACATTAGTAAATCATGTATGTCCTTTAGGTGATCAATAATATGACCATGAGAAATTTGATTCGCATCATAATTGGGTGGAAAATTTCCAATGAGAAATTATATTCCAATAATATTTCATACTAATCATGATGGATCTCCTCCCTTATAGAAATATCCTATAGAATGTTAGCTTTGTTACTTCATAGAATTTCTTATTACATATTTATATCTACAAGAGCACTAGGTGATAGGAGCTTAAAACCATGCAAACATAATTTTCTCCCTTGTAGTCTTCAAAAGTGACTTTGAAATATTGGATTTGAAACTCTCTCATCCCAAGTCAACATGTTTGTAAATGTGGACAATAAATTTTTAGTAATAAGATATCGTAGTTATAAGTCGAGTCACTATAGCTCTGTGGAGAAGCTTTGTTTGTAGAATTGAGGGGTAATGGATCCTTGGACTAGTTTTAATAGGTTGAACCATTGAAAAATTTGATTGGGAGTTTTTTGAACCAAATTTGATTGCAAATCTTGATATTACATGTTACTAGCTAATTTTTTGATACATAACCATATACAATTAAAAAAAAAAAAGGTGATCATACAATGAACTAGGAAAGAAAATGCAGTGTTTCAAATAAGGCTTTTCATGTTGTTGATGATACTAGAATAGGTGACATTTGAAAACAATCATTATAATAATGGTGCTTGGTCTTGGGTTATCATATTTGCATTGCTTGTCAAAGGAATACCAAGCCATACACAATGAACAAACTATATAATAAAGAATTATTTGGTGACTATTATGGATTGTTGTGTATAAAAATGGTTTGTTGTGTATTTAGGCTTTAACCAATGAATGAAATAGGGGAAATGTATTTCAAGAGAGTATCATAACTTCAAACTAGATTTTCTACTCTTTAGATCCAAAATCATAACTATACAAGAATAGACACCATGAAAAAAATCAATTTGTTGAGTCAATAACTCACTGGTTACGACCATTCATAATTCAGGGAGCTAAAGAATCAATATGTAAGAAGTACAAGGTTTTCTTTATTTGGGTTGATCTTGCAAAGGACTTTTTTTGGGCTTAATTTTCAAATGACTTTTTTTGGGCTTAATTTTCAAATGACCCTTTTTTTGGGCTTAATTTTCAAAGGACATTTTTTGGAGGTATTTTGTTTTAGTGACATTTTTTTAGAGGTTTTTTGGGCTTAATTTTCAAAGGACATTTTTTGGAGGCATTTTTTAAAGTGACATTTTTTAAGAGGTTGGGTTTAATTTTCAATGGACATTTTTTGGAGGTGTTTTTTAAAGTGTCATTTTTTTAGAGTAAGTTTTTTGGGTTGAAGTAAATCTTTTATAATGATTTTTTAAAGTGAGTTTTTGTCTAACTTTTTCAATGAATTTTTTTTGCAGGACTTGGAAGGAAATATTTTGAGCTTCATTTCATTTTTAAAAGACATTTTTTAGCGGAATTTTTAAAGTAAGAGTTTTGGGTTGAAGTATGTCTTTTGTGCAAAATTTTTAAATGATTTTTTTTTAAATTAAATCTTTTGTGATGCTTTTTTTAATTGAATTTTTGTCTAAATTTTGATGTAGTGAGTTTTTTTTTACAGGATTTTGAAGAAAAAATTTTAAGCCTCATACTAAATTACTATGGGAAATTGAAGGAATTGCAAGACAAAATATGATCAAACAAGAGGCCCTGATGAATGTAGAGAACGAGGGAAAGAATATCACAACAATAAAAAATGCTCAAATATTGAAAGGGAAAATCAACCACAACTAGAAGTTGAAGCAAGTATGTAAATGTAAATATTATAAATTTGATATTTAAAATTTGACTAGTGTATTGTAAAACTTAATTTTTATTTGATGAACTAATTTGAAAAAATATTTTGCAATGTAAACAGAGAGAGATATTCCTCAAAACATTGATGATGAGAAAGAAAATTTTGAAAGAGAGAGTGAAAGAGATATTGAACCAATGATTGAAGATGCTGAAAATGTTGAAAGAAATTCAAATGAAGAAATTGAATGCATACATGTGTATATATATATATATATATATATATATATATATATATATATATATATATATATATATATATATATATATATATATATATATATATATATATGTTGAATGTGTATTATTGAAAGTATACATATTTATTAATTTAATTTTAAATTGAATATGTGAACTCATTATGTACATTTAATTCTAATATGTACAGATGAAATCAATATCGATGATGAGATGTTAGAAAATGCTAACACTCACACATATGGAGATAAAAAATTTGACCATGTTATATGATATCGTGTTAAGCGCATTATTGATTCATTCTTCAAAGATGAAATTATGGTAGTTCAGGCCTAAATGTTGAAAATTCTCTTAACATCAAAGAAATTTAAAAAATCTACGACTTTATTGGGTATTCAAAAATCAACAAAAGATTTAAAAAAATGAAGGAAAATGTGATGCAAAATATAAATAGTGCTCTAAAATCAATTGGAAGATCTAGAAAGAAAAGTCATTTAGATGCACGTAGAGCAATACAAATGGCAGTGGTTTCATCAAGTACTAAAGAGAATCTCTTGGTAAAATCTATGGCACAAGCATTTGGAACCTCACAAAAAACTTTGCACAAACATCAGAAATTTCGATTTAAAATAGATGTAAATGATGAACTCGCTTGTTGGACAGTTATTTGTAGGCAACCATACAAGTATAGACTTGGAGAATATGTTTAAAAATAATACATGAATATTGGATGAAAAATTCATGTGTTTCACCAAAACCAAGGGATGTGATGCAAAGAAGAATAGCACAAAATTAGTACAAAGAACATGAAAAACATTTCTTGGGCACCACTTAGATAGAGTTGTTCAACAGGTTCATAGAAGAGTATCATGAAATTAATTTCTCAATCAGTTCTTTTGTACAACAAAAACCATATTATGTTAAACCTATCATTGTACGTGACACTTGTTGTTGTCGTTATCATGTGGCCTTTTAGTTATATATGACACATTCCTTAATTTTGGTAAAACATTTTGGAAAGATTCACCTCCCACTTCCACTATCCATGATTTCATATCTCAAATTTTATGTGGAAGAGAAAGCCATGAATTATCTTACCAAAAGAAATGTGTTGGTGGTAAAAAATGCGATGATTGTGGAAATTTGACTAAATTTAAAAACAAATATCGTACTGATATAAATTATCAATCCTTGTCAAACATAAAAGTGAAATGGAAGAGATATGAATATATTCATACATCGATTGGTTCAAGTAGTATTACAAGTGCTAAAATAATTGATTTAGAAGAAGAAGAGATTTTTGTGATAGAATTTTTGAGAAAGTTTGAGGCAGAAATTTATAAATACACCAAGCATTCCCATAGAGCTCGATGGTAGGACTTACAATTCAAAAAATCCCGTGAATTTTTTCCACCATGGACCATTTTGTCAATAATTTATTTTGCAGAAAGTACACATTTGTTCCACAAAAAGAAATGCAGAGTGAATACTATCATTCTGATAAAGTCTCTATGCTTGTCCATATTCTATATAGACATGTTAAACAAAATGTTGATTATATAGAAATCACTAGTTGAAATTGGCATGTTATTAAAGAATATCACGATTGTACACATGATACATATTTTGTAAAAAATTGTTTTGAAAAGATTTATGACTCCTTGAAAAGTCATGAAATAAAATTCAATAAACATTGGATATGGTCAGATGAATACGCAGGTCAATTCAAATCTTCACGATCATTCTTTTGGTTGTGTTGTCTTCATATGAAAACATGCATTAAACATTGTTGGAATTTCGTTGAGAGTGGTCATGGAAAAGGAGAACATGACGATGCAGGGGAATGTATAAAACGAGCACTTCGAAGATATCGAATGGACCACTCTGCAAATCAACTTGTCTTAGCTAAATAATTTGTTCAATGGTGCATCATTAAACTAAGCCATGAGACTAACCGATCAAGGGAAGTATGAAGGTACATGATTTAATTTTTATTGGATTTATAATTTTAAACATTATTTATCACAATGATTAACTTTGATGGTATTTTGAATAACATATTTATATTCTTGTTTGAATTTTCCATATAGGTTTTTCTGGCATATTGGGGTCCAATATGTAGATAGATCAATTGGATATGACATTGAAACAATAAAAGGAAATCAAAAAATTCATTCAATTAAAAAAAAACTATCCAAAAATGTGTTTTCATTGGATAAAAGAAAATATTCTTGTTTTTTTCATGTTTGCATAGACAACACAGAATCCAATGATATTTGTGAAAAAGAAATGTATGTAAAAGATTGGCAACATATAGAACTAAATAAAAAGGGTAAAATTGCCGTTGCAAACTTTGAAGAAATGCAATCAAAGGAGACTACAATATCATCTGAAGGTGATCAAGTTTTTGATCTTGTTAGAGAAGTTAACATTTCAATTTCTTTCAAATGATAGAGATCTAGAAATAGATAATAAAATTAAGTGTACATGTTAATTTTAAAGTTAAATTTTCATTTTAATTATGATCTAAATTTAAATGTAAGTTTGTTTTATTCTGTAGGAGATGTTTTTGTTGTAGTTTTACCTACTACCAACGATGAAAATGTGAAGTATTATTTAATTCGTTGCACTGAATGAAAGATGAAACTATTGGAAAACTATGATGATAACAGGTTTACATATGATAGACAGTCTATTATACTTAAAAGTTATTTTTTCCAACAAACTCATCAAATTCAAGATTTTTTTTTACTTTCAAGACTCTGAACCTGATGTCATAAGTTGTCAATATAGTCACTTGATGTGTGCAGCACACATAAAGTTGATAGAAGTTCAATCAAAGAAAAATTTGAAAATTAAGAAATGGAAAATGTTAAAAGCCAATCATGAGCAGATCATTGAAGATGGAATTCCATTAGAATTTTTTTAATTGAATTGCCCAACAATTTCTTCTCTTTGGATTCATCTTTTAGAACTTCCAGAACTCAACTAAAAATTGAACTAGCCTTTTTTTGTGCACTCTTAAGTTTTACAATTATTATAATATGTATATTTTATGTTATATATACAAGTGTTTGCACATGTACATTGTTTTGGTACATGCACACGAGTAATTTATACACAAGTGTACACATACACAAGTAGATTATTTGATCTTAAAAAATTTCATACACTCTAGTATAATTTGTCATAATGTTATTATTGCAAAATGTACATATTTGTGTATCTAGCATAGTTGATATAATGCAAATTTTAAGTTTCACAGATTTTTTTAGATGTATCTATTAAGAAAATTATAATATTAATTCTTGAATGCAAAATGTGTTGTACGTTTTTTTTTTTTAATTTCTAGTTTACTATAAACTGAAAGTAGCTTTTCTATGTATATTAATGAAAAATGTTGTGTACTGGATATATTTTTTAATGCAATTTTAAAATTTATGATTCTTTGACACATCTATGAACACCTACAATTTTATGATTGTTTTTAGATATATACATCAATTGTATTGTACTTCAATCATTTTTATGTACACATATTCATGAACTTAAATATGTAAAGCCATATATGATTGTTTTAAATGACATGTATGATCATGCAAAATGTACTTAAATATCACCTAAATAATATATGTATCCTAAAATTATATAACATGCGCACACATGTTCAAATGCATAACATGAACCAATGTATGTGTTAAATGTAATTTGAAATTTCCAACTAGATTCATTTTATATTTAACAAATAAAATGACAACTTGAGTTTTAAAAACAAAACATTATATCACAACATGTGATCATGTGCCAAATGTAGTTCTACAATCCAAAATATACACAGGTGTTTTGTAATTTGAAATTTCCATCTAGATTCATTTTATATTTAACAAATAAAATGACAACTTGAGTTTTAAAAACAAAACATTATATCGCAACATGTGATCACATGTCAAATGTAGTTCAACTATCCAAAATATACATGTATGTGTTTTGCAATTTGAAATTTCCATCCAGATTCATTTTATATTTAACAAATAAAATGACAACTTGAGTTTTAAAATCAAAATATTATATCACAACATGTGATCACATGCCAAATGTAGTTCAACTCTCCAAAATATACACATTTGTTTTGTAATTTGAAATTTCCATGTAGATTCATTTTATATTTAACAAATAAAATGACAACTTGAGTTCTAAAAACAAAACTTTATATCACAACATGTGATCACATGCCAAATATAGTTCCACTATCCAAAATAGACATATGTGTTTTGTAATTTGAAATTTCCATCAAGATTTATTTTATATTTAACAAATAAAATGACAACCTGAGTTTTAAAAACAAAACATTACATCACAACATGTGATCACATGCCAAATGTAGTTCAGCTATCCAAAATATACACATGTGTTTTGTAGTTTGAAATTTCATCTAGATTCCTTTTATATTTAACAAATAAAATGACAACTTGAGTTTTAAAAACAAAACATTATATCACAACATGTGATCACATGCCAAATGCAGTTCAACTATCCAAATATACACGTGTTTTGTAATTTGAAATTTCTATCTAGATCCATTTTATATTTAACAAATAAAATGACAACTTGAGTTTTAAAAACAAAACATCATATCACAACATGTGATCACATGACAAATGTAGTTCAACTATCCAAAATATACACGTGTGTTTTGTAATTTGAAATTTCCATCTAAATTCATTTTATATTTAACAAATAAAATAACAACTTGAGTTTTAAAAACAGAACATTATATCACAACATGTGATCACATGCCAAATGTAAATATCCAAAATTTAAATCATTCCTGATAAAATTAAATGTAGCTTGAAGCTATTTCCAAAATGTAAAACATGTCCAAAATTTATATCACATTAAAAATAAAAGTAAATATATATAGTAATGTATAGTGTTACAAGTATCATGTTATATAGAAAAGTAAATATGACTACGTAAATAAGACTCTATATAGAAAAGTAAATTTAATACTATCTATCAAATAAAATGTTACACATGTGCATCATCAATAAAATAGAGATGGATACAATGTATTTTCTAGCAGTGCCCTGAGCCTCGTTGTGCTATTAGGGAACTTGTACACAACATGTACAAACATTAAAATTTAATATTTTAAAATTGAATAAGAATGTACAACTTCATGTAAAAAAAAAGAAAAAAAAAATCATGCAATACCTCATGTAGTTTCCTCTCCATTGTCTTATGTTGGTCGCCCATCAATACATCCTCCACAATAAATTGTACAATATATATATATATATATATATATATATATATATATATATATATATATATATATATATATATATATATATATATATTAAAAAATTTCAAATGAAAATGCATAAACTAACTTGCAAAAATACTAAAGAAAAGTTAGACAACTTGTTCAAATAGTGTGGATGTTCCTATCTCCATCATACACTCCATCGCTAGAGTCCTTGGAGAATGGAAATCATCTCCACAAACCTAAAATTCAAAAACTTTAAAACTCTAAAATAACTCAAGATCTAGATCCCATTTTTTAATGAAACTTTTGAACTTCAATTTATAACTTAAACATATAAGTGAAAAATTGAACACTTGTGACGGTGGATTTGGCACATCTCCTAACAGGGAATAATAGGGTGGCTCCAAACAAAAATCATTTCCACAAACCTAAAATTCAAAAAATTTAAAACTGTAAAATTACTGAAGATATCTCATTTTTTAATGGAACTTTTGAACTGCAATATATAACTTTAAAATGTAAGAGAAAAAATTAATACTTGTGATGGGGATTTGGCACATCTCCTAAGAGGGAAGAAGAGGGTGGCTCCGAATGAAAATCATCTCCAGAAACCTAAAATTCAACAATTTTAAAACTGTAAAATAACTCAAGATCTAGATCTCATTTTTTAATGAAACTTTCACTTCAATTTCAACTTAAAAACATATTTAAGTGAAAATTTGTTCTTACTTGTGACAGTGGATTTTTCACATATCCCAATAAGGAAGAAGAGGGTACCTCCATTGCAAAAGCATCGGATGGAATCAGAATCTGTTAACATTTAATTATATACATGTACATGTGTACACAATTACTTATTATAAAAATATGTCATCATGGTACCGATATAATAATAGATTAAAATAATTGTACATCAACATCATGAACACTTAAAAAACACCAATATTTACCAACATATCATCTTGATTGTGAGAACCATGTTGATTGTTAAAACCTGAAGCTTCGACCGTGATATTAAAATCTTCGTTCATCAAGCGTGAGAATTGTAAATGGTGTTCACATATATGATACATTTTTGTTAGATTAACATATACAAATAAATGTATGCATATGTATTTATTACAAATTTTACATGTTAAAATATTCACCCTAACCATTAACACATGCCAATCACAATTCCTCTTCCTCATGAATAATTATGTCCTGGCAACCATTTCGAAAATACTTTGCATATGTTATGAACTCTTCAATACTCATGTTGTCTATCTCATCATCTGTATGATACACAAAATTAGCACATGCACTCTCATGCTCTTTTTCGATTCAAACAAACATCAATTCCACCATGTCCATTCTTAACATTGTCTATGATGACATCCCTTGCTTCTCGACTAATTTTAGAAGTGGTATCCATCTCTGACCACAAATTTTCCACACGAAGAGGTCGACTTACCAATGGTGGCTCAGGGTGAGGCAACTCAACATCACTCTTAGTGCCCCTACGATCACATAATCAACCTTTCCCAAGATTAAAACATTCAGAGGGAAGTTCATTATAATTGGGTTTCATTCTTAAAAATAATTCTACATAAAATAATTTGAAAAATAAAGAGAACCTCATAGTTCCATGGTAGTATTCCATAGGCAGTAAGGTGCCTATCATAAAAATGGCAAGCTATATCAGGATGCTTGAAATATTGCACCTTTAGCATCTTTATTTTTTTCCCTTATTTGAAATTAAACATAGACTTAGTCATTTCTGTTGTAAACCTATGCTTAACATCCTCCCATTTATCAAGACGCATCATTGTTTCCATTATTTTTCTCATCACTTCTACAAATGTATCAGTAGTTGGCCCAAGATTTTTTTACACAACTACAAGTGTTCTTAAAGAGTGAGTAACTATTTCTAAGCTTTCTTAACTCTCAGCATGGAGTTTCAAAGACACAAGATCTTTCTTCAATTGTTAATAATTATGTTGACACCTTTGTAATGTGCATTGTTAGATGTTTGTTTCCCAAGGTAAATCAAAAATGTCAGAAGGATAAGTCGTGGTTGGTGTACAACCTTACTCTTGAATAACTTGTTCTAGCCTACGCCTTTTTCGAGCAACATTTTCACCCTCTGCATCAATATATACAATTTTGTATAAATAAATAAACATGTGAACAAATTTGTACAAATTGAATGAAAATAATATTTAGATTGATGTCCACCTCAAGATGGTTGGGAAGCATCATGCCCACCCTAAGATCGTTGAGTACCATAATGACCACCAATTGGTTGAGAACCAACATGACCACCCATTGATTGGCCATCAAGGGAATGTATATCACCACCCTCATGCAATTTTCCATCACCTATTGATTGGTCACTAGGAGAATGTGCACCACCACCACCCTCACGCGACGAGAGGGAAGCTTCATAAAAAACATTAATTTATAATCAATTCAAAAATGCATACATGCATATAAATACATGTACATATGATTGATTAAATTGTATGAACCATGGCCATGCACCATTGATAGAGTAGATACTCTTATCCTCTTAACTCCTAAAAAATAAAAAATGAAATTTATTAAAAACTAATTTAACTCACAAAATTGATAAAAAAATCAATTCCATATGTATACATTTATGTACATGGGGATAAAATTATATATATATATATTCAATAAAAAATCAATTCCACATGTATACATGTATTTATGGAGATAATATTATATATTCAAAAGTCATTTAAAAAAATACACATTTAATATAAATACCATGAACATCCATCGATCCATGATCCCCCTCTCTCGTAGAGGCATGGGATTGTATTGATGTTCGACTTTCTTCCTCCATGATATATATATATATATATATATATATATATATATATATATATATAGTGGACATTTATAATTATTTTTAAAATTAATATTTAAAATAAATCAAAATATTTCAAAAATTAATGTAATCTAGTACACAAATATTGAGCACAAACACAAATTATGTAAAACACAACTTTAAAAGCACAAATTGATGTGTGAAACTCAATTTAAAAAAAAATTGTTGAAGTCCTGCACATTTTAATTTTACAGAACATGAAGTTCACCAAGTTGTGATTACATGGTGGGAGCACACTTGGTATATAATTGATAAAAACACATGGTCATTAAAAATGACGCATTTATGAATAAAAAAACACACACATATCAAAGATTATGGGAGAAATGTACATGGTTTTCCTTAATGTTTGCCTTAAGTTTATGGGAGAAATGACATGTACATGGTTTTCCTTAAAGTTTGCCTTAAATTTTATGGGAGAAATTACATAGAAATGACATGTACATGGTTCCAAAAACACTAGCAAATACCTTAAAGTTTATGGAAGAAATGACATGTACATGATTTTCCATAAAGTTTTCCTTGAGTTTATGGGAGAAATGACATGTACATGGTTTGCGTTAAAGTTTGCCTTAAATTTTATAGGAGAAATGACATCTAGAAATTACATGCCTTAAAGTTTGCCTTGAGTTTATGGGGAAAATGACATGTACATGGTTTTCCTTAAATTTTGCCTTAAATTTTATGGTAGAAATGACAAAGAAATGACATGCCTTAAAGTTTGCCTTGAGTTTAAGGGAGAAATGAAATGTACATGGTTTGCCTTGAAGTTTTCTTTAAATTTTATAGGAGAAATGACATATAAATTAAATGTACATGGTTCCCAAAACACTAGCAAATCCTTTAAAGTTTGCCTTAAATTTTATGTACATGGTTAGCCTTAAAGTTTTCTCTAAGTTTATGTGAGAAATGACATGTACATGGTTTGCCTTAAATTTTGTCTTAAGTTTACGAGAGAAATGGCATGTACATGGTTTGACTTAAAGTTTATGGGAGTAATGACATAGAAATGACATGTATATGGTTCCCAAAACACTAGCAAATGCCTTAAATTTTATGGGAGAAATGACATGTACATGGTTTGCCTTAAAGTTTTCCTTAATTTTATGGGAGAAATGACATGTACATGGTTTGCCTTAAATTTTTCCTTAAAGTTTATGGGAGTAATGACATAGAAATAACATGTATATAGTTCCGAAAACACTATCAAATGCCTTAAATTTTATGAGAGAAATGACATGTACATGGTTTTCAAAAACATTGGCATTTTCCTTAAGCATATATATAATTTTTTTTATGGGAGAAAGGACATGTACATGGTTTGCCTTAAATTTTATGGAACAAATGACATGTACATGGTAAGTCTTAAAGTTTGCCTTAAGTTTATGGGAGAAATTAAATATACATCGTTTTTCTTAAATTTTTGCTTAGTTTTATGGGAGAAATGACATGTACATGGTTTTCAAAAACACTAGAATTTTCATTAAAATATATTAATTGTAAAATCACTTTCGGTAATAATCACATATAATGGATCACAGAAGCATAGATTCTAAAATATATTAAATTAAAGTTTATGGGAGAATGACATGTACATGGTTTACCTTAAATTTTATGGGAGAAATGACATGTACATGGTTTGCCTTAAAATGTGCCTTAAGTTTATGGGAGAAATGACATGTACATGGTTTTCCTTAAATTTTGCCATAAATTTTATGGGAGTAATAATATAGAAATAACATGTATATGGTTCCCAAAACACTATAAAATGCCTTAAAGTTTATGGGATAAATGACATGTACATGGTTTTCAAAAACACTAGCATTTTCCTTAAGAATATATTAAATTAAAGTTTATGTGAGAAATGACATGTACATGGTTTTCCTTAAATTTTATGGGAGAAATGACATGTACATGGTCTGCCTTAAAGTTTTCCTTAAAGTTTATGGGATAAATGAAATAGAAATGACATGTACATGGTTCCCAAAACACTATCAAATGACTTAAATTTTATAGGAGAAATGACATATACATGGTTTCAAAAAACACTAACATTTTCCTCAAAAATATATTAAATTAAAGTTTATGGGAGAAATGACATGTACATGGTTTTCCTTAAAGTTTTCATTAAAGTTTATGGGAGAAATGACATGTACATGGTTCCTAAAATACTAGCAAATGTCTTAAAGTTTATGGGAGAAATATACAAAGTTTATGGGAGAAATGACACACTAGCAAATTCCTTAAAGTTTATGGGAGAAACGTAAAAATATTATGGGAGAAATGACATGTACAGTGAGTGTTGGTAATACTCATTGTTAACACACAGATCTGAACATATAATTGAAATTTCTAAGAATCTTGATCTTTCTAATTGTCACTGTCTATATTGGCACATTACCTCATGTTTTTGGTGTCAACGGTATTTTAAAAATGGTATTCTACCACACGTTTTGTGTTGATATTGATAATTTTCCAAACCCATCCATATAAATCATTAAATGGTATTTAAAAAACGGTTTTCTGCCACAAGTTTTGTGTCGATATTGATAATTTTCCAAACCCATCCATATAAATCATAAAACCTAGACTAAAAGGAAATGATTGTAGTAAAATGTATAGAAACGATTGTATTAAATGTATAGAGACAAGCAAACACAAAGTGTGGAAAAATTCCAATGAAGAGAATTAATACCATTGCATCAACTGAAAATTAAATTTAAAAAACAAAAAAAAAAAACATAAACAAAAAAAACAGATCATAAACCATAACACCTTCTCAGCTTCGCTTTCTCCCCTCCTCGCCCCTGCAACGGCGAGGCAGCAACAGAGCAGCGAGACAGAAATAGAGCAACGCAACGATGAGATAGCAATGGAGTGAGATAGAAACAGAATGGATCAGCTAGACATAAACAGAGCCACATGTTTTGTGTTGATATTGATAATTTCCAAACCCATCCATATAAATCATAAAACTTGGACTAAAAGGAAACGATTGTAGTAAAATGTATAGATACAAGAAAACACAAAATATGGACAAATTCAAAGGGAGAGAATTAATAGCATTGCATCAAATGAATAAGTTAAATTATAAGAGAACTTCATACATAGATCAATATGCCAAGGACTTCAAAAAGGATTACAAAATCACGAAATAACTTCAAAAATGATGACAGGGCTTCCGACATAAGAGAACATTAGGACAACCCTCAAAATATTACACACCACATAAAGAGGAACCTTGTTAAAGCCAACATAGATTCAAATAACATGGCCACAACACCAATAAGGATGAAAGAATCATGAAATAACTTCAAAAATGATGACAGGGCTTTCAACATAAGAGAACATTAGTACAACCCTCAAAAGACTACACACATCAAAGACAATGTGTTCAGCGAATTATATCAATGAGCATAATTCTTGTAGAATTCTATGTGGAATCAAAGTGACCTATCCTCTAAACTCATCAGTGCTTACATAGTGAATTTTAGTATTATCCTAAGCTTTATAGATAGGTCACTCTATTGGTCTTGTTTATTAGTATATGCCAGAGTTGGAGTCATTTACAAATAATGATGAAAAGAAAGAATTTAATCATGTACCTTTCCTTGGGTAGGAATCACATAATGAACCTTCTATAACAAATAATAATGACTAAATAACATAGAATAATGAGATAATGACTAATAATAGAGAATATAAATGGAAATAAGAATACAACATACATTTTGAATTGCACCATATCAAACATCAGAATTAAAACATATTCTTGAATTTTTTTTTTAAGTAAATTGAGTTTAAGAAATGTTTATTTTCTTACAGATCATGACATTTCAATTACACAGCAATATGTTCTGATGAACCTAAACAGTTCTTGTTAGATATGCATGGAAAAATTAGAGTCATCTAATATGTAGATTGGTTGCACAAGCTCTCTCAAGATAATCCAAAGTGTCAAGGTTTATCTTGCTAATTCAACGCAATGATCTCAAGTTAGTTGGTTGTCTGTTTACGCTACTCTAAATTGAAAAGTTGGATTGGTTCATTATCCCTTATTCACACTTATACTATAAAGAGCAAGTTATCATACGAGAAGGTTTAAATTTTTCAGTATATTACAAATATAGATCACTCTATTCAAGGTACAAAATTCAATATTAATACAACAGTGACTAATTCATTGATACCACTAGTTAGTTTTAGATGTTGATAGCTAGCTATTGGTATAGATATGAACCTTTCATCATAACACTAGCAATAGTGATATTACTAATTCTCCCAAGTATTGTTATTAATATGAAATGATTAACCAAAATCGGATCAACGTCTAAAACTTATAGGTTCTAAATAAGAAAATTTGGCCGTGTTGGGTCTGAAGACCATTAGCTATGTACCATTGATCTATATAACTGTTGAACAGTCAGACACAGTTGGAAGATGGACTATCAGTTTCTACACAACTTCTCCATTATAAAGCCTAATCAGAATAGTTTCTTTCACCCTTCGACTCTGATCTAAGTGGATATTGGTGGCCACCCACCTATTCCACTTGGGGCCCCAACATTGTCTCTTTCAGTTTTTTTCACAACTTACTATTTTTAGCATTTTTTCGGGTCCTAAACTTCCGGAGCCGTTTTGAAGCCCCAAACAAAGATGGTATGTGGAATTTACGTCCCGGGAAGTTGAAAGACCAATTTACCCAAACGGGGCCCATATTTTTGGTGCTTCATCTCATAGGGTTAGGTTTTTGGATGTTTAGAGTTCTCCATTGTTTCTCCATAATAAATAGGCCCTCGAGCCTCATTATAACTCAGTTCAGAGGTCTGTAGCCACCACATCTCTTCTCATAGATTCGCTACCAACACCCTAGCTATTTTATTTCCATCATGTTTGTAAGCATATTTTTGTGATTTGATATTAATGAAATGAAGCCTTACTTTCGTTGTATTTCTATGTTTATGGTTATTTCTATATTCTATTGCGTTCCTGAATAAATCTGAATTAGTGGTATCAAAGGGGTCTTCTTTTTCTCAATCCTTCATTGCATTTCCCCAACGAGGTCGGGGTATAAGGAGTTAGGGCTCGATCTGGTGGAACCTTTGCAAGATCAGCCTCACAAACCCTGACAGACGCCCATGGGAGACAAAAAGAAATATGAGGGAGTAGGAGATCCTATCAAAATATTGCTCAAATAGGCCCTCGAAAAACAAAGGAACGCGATGATGGATAAATTTTCCCAGATCCTTCAACGATTGCCCACCGACGGCACATTTTCATCCAGCAGCCACTCTGGAGGTGCTACTCCCTTTAAGGTACAAGTAAACTTTGACATTCACATATTTGAGGGTGAAATAGATGCAGATGTCAAAGATAGATGGTTGAATCTATTAGAAGGATATTTCTTGGTTCATGACTTTTCCGACCGGGAGAAGATTATTTTTGCACTCCTCAAAGCTACCCCCCATGTCAAGGACTGGTGAGAAACCTACTGTGAGAAAAAGGATGAGACAGAACCCTCTCTATTCTCATTCGTACCCACTCGGAATTATTTCTGAGATGCCATCAAGGAACAATACTATCCCGTGGGGAGCTATGAGGACAAGTACAAACAATGGACCACGTTGCGGAAACAAAGGGATCAAGATGTGCATGAGCTAATGAATTTGTTCCATACCCTGCACAGAAAGTTGGGTATCAAAGATTCAGAGAAACATTTGGTGCTAAAGTATCACGATTGTCTGCACAGATACATTCAGGAGGAAATGGAGTTCCTCGACATCTCCTCGCTTGGTATGGCATACCGGTATGCTGCCAAGATTGAGCAGAAATTCAAACAGAAGAAGAGATACTTTGGATCTACGAATCAAAAGCAAGGGAAAAGTGCCCCCAAACTACAGAACAAAGGACAAAGCCAAGGCATGGTGGCCCAAGACAACCTGCCAAAGACACAAGCAAAGAACAACACCATGAAGCCAAAGAAGGACACGTGAAAGTGGTGTGAGTTCCATAAGAGTCTACTCACAACACAAGTGAGTGTCAAGTGAAGCAGTCGCTGGTGGCCGATATGAGGGCTTCTGAATCAGATGCATGCTCCAACTCTGAATCAGAACGTGACAAGGTGAATGAAAAATGGAAGAAGATTATTGATGCAAATCCCAACGCCACTTTTGCCACTACGAAGATCCAGAAGGAGGAACTAGAAGATCTAGAAGAGGCAGAGCATCTCTTCCACTCCTAGATGTAGGTAAAGGGTTCCCCGCTATGGTTCATTGTCGGCAATGGCAGCCAAAAGAACCTCATTTCAATAGATGTCATGAAGCGGTTGGGCTTTCCGACCACAGCGCACCCACAACCATACACCATCGAGTGGCTTCACCAAGGACAGGATCTTCGCGTCAGCCAACAGTGTCGCTTTCCCTATAGCATCAAGCCCTTCACTGATGAGGTATTGTGTGAAATTTCTCCTATTGATGTTTCTGATGTATTATTAGGCCAACCATACTTGTTGAAGTGACATGCTATGTATGAGTCCTGGCCTTGCGTTGTTATTGTTACTTTGGGAAATAAATTGTACAGGATACAAGAGGTACCACCGCCTCCCACTATCTCTTTGGTTACTGCAAAAAAATGCAGTAAGCTCATTTCCCAAACTAGGAAATTTGTTTTCCTGATGATCTTCCCCCAGGGCAAGAAGAAGACTATGGCTACAACCTCTAGACATGGCTCCTTTGCATGACAACAGAAAATGGACAAGGTTCTGGAGGAGTACGGGGACATCTTCACCTCACCCATAGGGGTGCCCCTACACTGTTAGGTCAAGCACCCCATTGACCTGACCCCAGGTGCGCCTCTACCCAATGGACCGATCTATAGGCGCTCTGTTCTGGAGAATGATTAAATCAAGAGGTAGATTTAGGAGCTGTTGCAGAAAGGTCACATCTGGCCAAGTTCATCGCCCTGTGGGAGCCCGATCGTATTGGTACAGAAGAAGGATGGGACTTGGAGACTATGTGTTTATTATTGGGCATTGAACAAGATCATTGTCTAGAATAGGTACCCGATCCCACGGATTGATGACCTTCTGGACCAACTCAAAGGGGAAAAAAATTTCAGCAAGATTGACTTGAATTCTGGGTATCACCAAGTACCAATCGAACCCTCTGATGTGTGGAAGACTGCCTTCAAAGCTAAGGAGGGCCTTTTTGAATGGCTCGTCATGCCTTTTGGGTTTACAAATGCTCCTAAAACCTTCATTAGGTTGATGGATGACATCTTGCATCCATTCACCAACTCAATTGTAGTGGTATACTTGGATGACATTCTTATCTTCAGCCAGAATTGGGAAGAGCACCTCCACCACATCCGAGAAGTCCTTCAAACACTGCGGCAACACAAGTTGTGTGCCAATTTGGAGAAGTGCACTTTTGGCATGACCCAGGTTCAATATCTGGGATACATTATTGATGAAAGGGGGGTGCATATGGATCCAGCCAAGATCCAAGTCATTTGGGATTGACCAGCCCCAACCACCCTAATAGAGCTTCACAACTTTCTGGGTCTTGCTAATTTCTACCACAGGTTTGTGTTGGGATTCTCTCATATCACTTGGCCCTTGAGTCAATTCACCAAGGGAGGAGCGAAAGAAAAATTATGTTGGTCGAAATCTCAACAGAAGGCGTTCATAGAATTGAAACATCGCCTATGTTCTGCCCCAGTGCTCACATTACCAGACTTGCAACAACCATTTGAGATTAAGATAGATGCCTCTGAATATGCTATTGGGGAAGTTCTTACTCAACAGGGGAATCCAGTGGCATATCACAGTGAGACATTGTCCGACACAATTCGAAAGTATCCCACTTATAACAAAGAAATGTATTCCATTGTGCAAGCTTGTCGATAATGGAAGCATCACATTTTTGGGAAGGAGAAAATCATCCACACAGACCACTAACCCCTGCAGTTCATACAGACACAAGGGAAGTTGTATAATAATCGCAATCAGAAGTGGCCCACATATCTGCAACAATTTCATTTGAACATCAAGTACAATAAGGGTAGCACCAATAATGTTGCAGACTACCTCAGCCGACCACCGATCATGGCCATAACCACCGTTCTCAACTCTTGTGGGAATGAGACTTCTGATTAGTTGATTCTCTATAAGAGTGATCGAGAATTCAGCTACACATACAAGGCACTCTTGGGGGGTCTGCAAGTTCCAAATTTTCACCTCCAAGATGCACTTTTATGTCACCCGAGACACCTTTGTGTTCCTTCAAGCGAGCGTGCCAAGATGATATGGGAAACACACTACAATCAAGTCAATGGGCATTCTGGGGTCAAGAAAACAATGGTAGTACTGTAGAAGTATTTCTATTTTCCAAACCTTTGACAGGATGTCGGGAAGTACATCAGATCTTGCACTGCTTGCATCATTGCCAAACCGATCATCAAGAAGCAAGGGCTCTATACTCCACTACCTACCCCTAGTCGACCTTGGGAATCCATCTACATGGATTACATGTCAGGCCTTCCTCCTACTAAGCATGGAAATGATTGTGTTTTCATGGTCGTCAACAGATTCTCAAAGATGGCCATTATGGCGGCCTGCAAGAATAATATCACAGCAGAAGTCACTGCTAAACTCTTCTTTGAATGAGTTTGGGTGCACTTTGGGATCCCACAGTCTATCATATCAGATCACGACAACAGGTTCCTCAGCACATTTTAGTCCAACCTTTGGTTAATGTTGGATACCAAGCTCACCAAGTCAACAGCTTTCCATCCCCAAACTTGTAGAAATTTGAATAATAGCTTAATTATTCACTGAGATTATCCTGATTACACACTATTTAAGCTTCATGCATAATACATAACCTCTTCTAAAATTGATCATCAATATGCAGAAATTAGAAGCAGTCGCATGCGCACATTAAAACATAATCAAGCACACATATCAACACAAGATGTAATGGGGAAAGCAATAGCTGAAAACCCCCAACTATCTGTATATTATAATGATAGAGAACATGTAACAATACATAGCACAAAGCTCTCACAGCTCTCAGCACTATCTCCAAAAGTTACACACAAACTAGCTCGGAAGATGAATAAGTCACAGGTTCAAATCTCCTCCACAAGTCTGCCTGCCTTTACTGTGCAATCCAAGTTGATTAATGATGAGATCCAAGTTCGAATCCCACTAGCTTCAACTGCGCAATCCTCATTGGCAATCTCCATCAATGTGTGTGCAAATCTCATGCACAGGTATAGTCACAACTAATAGTCACACTCACCCTTTCACCCACCTCTAACACTGGTCTCCACTGAACTATCCATGCATTGCAGTTAACTGATGTGTTCTTTAGTTGATTTATGAGTTAATAATTAGTGAATTAATTAATAATTAATTCACACCACTCATCACTAGTGTATTTATCAGCTAGACTAAATACAACTAGTTCAACTAAGTTAAACCGAACACAACTCCACCAACTGTCTCATCAACTCCACCAAACTCTGCCACATGAGTTCTAACTGAAGTCAACCATGCAATAGCTCAACTAACCCTTAGGAAAAGCGTATTTACTTCTGTCAGCTGCATGTGCCACATCCAAGCATCAAACTGAAGTGCTCCAAGAGGATAAGATAATGTTTATGGTCTAAATATTATTAAGGGTTAATAATATTTGACTGTTCTATTTTTAGCCCGGCAGTCTAAAAATAGAAACCGCCCAATGTCTAAAAATAGAGGTCCATCTATTTTTACCAACTCGACCAATCATCCATAAATAGCATCCTGCAACTCATAGACCATGATCTATATGTCTAAAAATAGACTTTGCGCCAAAAATAGCCTGCGGGCCCACTTAGTGATCTTGTTGCATTTTCAACACTCCCTCTCAACAAGATATGGATTATCTGCAACCCCTATCCTGCCTCTGTGGTATTCAAATTTTCTCCTGGTGAGTGCCCTCGTCAAGATATCAGCATCCTGATCCTCTGTGGGAATATATGAAAGTAACATGATTCTCCGCTGCACACAATCTCTGATATGATGGTACCTGATGTCGATGTGTTTGGATCTATCATGAAATACTGGATTAGCTGAGAGTTTAATGCAACTCTGGTTATCACAATAAATCACAGTAAGCTCCAAGTGTGACCCGAACAACCTGACCAGGATCTTCCTCATCCATATGGCCTCGCATGCAGCCAAGCTTGCTGCCATATACTCAGCATCTGTTGAATTGAGTGCCACGGATCTCTACTTCCTGCTGTACCAAGAAACTGTTGTTGACCCGATACTGAAGATCCCTCCAGATGTGCTCTTTCTGTCCGTTGGGCTCCCTGCCCAATCTGCATCCGTGAAGCCACAAAGCTTCACCTCATCCTCCTGTATGTACCACAAGCCATATCCCGATGTGCCTCTAAGATAACGCAATACATGCTTGCCTGCCTTCCAGAAGAGCTTGGTAGGCTTGACCATAGCTTGTGAAAGCTGGTTAACAACATAGCATATATTGGGTCGTGTATTGACCAGATACATAAGCAACCCCACCAACTGTCGATAAACAGTGGCATCCACTACCTCCGCCAAAGTAGCATCCTCCTTCCTCCAACCTCCAGGAAGAGGAGTATCAACAGGCTTGCAGCCATGCATGTTGAACTTCTCCAATATCTCCCGGGCATACTTACCCTGAGAAATAAACAGTCCACCACTGCGCTGCCAAATTTCCAATCCCAGGAAATAATGAAGGAGGCCCAAGTCCTTCATCTCAAACTCTCTAGCAAGATCCTCCTTGCATGAAAGTATCAACATCTCATCACCCGTCAAAATCAGATCATCTACATACAGTACAATGATCAGCAACTTCCCCTCCACCACAATCTGGTACAGGTTAGGATCCGCCTCACTCTTGGAGAATCCAAGTCCGGTGAAATAACTGTCTATCCGTGTGTACCAAGCACGAGGTGCTTTTTTCAACCCGTACAGTGCTCTCTTGAGTCTACACACATGCGACTCACTGCTGAAGATCTCGAAACCTTCGGGCTGCTCTATGTACACCTCCTCCTCAATGACTCCGTTGAGGAACACAGTCTTCACATCCATCTGATGGATGTGCCACCCCATCTGCGTTGAGAGAGCTAGGATCGTCCGTATGGAAGAATACCTTGCGACAGGTGCAAAGGTCTCCTCATAATCGATCCCCTCTATCTGTGAGAAGCCTCGGGCAACAAATCTTGCCTTGTACTTCTCCACACTCCCGTCAGCCGCCTGCTTCACTTTGTAGATCCATCTTGAACCCACCACTGATTTCCCTTCCGGTCACGGGACAATCTCCCATGCACTGTTTCTACCCATGCGGGGTCCTCCACAGCTTCCTCAAAAGAGGATGGCTCTGTCACGACACATTTGCTCACAAGAGCCATGTATCCAGTGTACCGGTCCGGTGACTATCTCTGTCTGCGTTGTGCTGTAGGTGGTCCTACAACCTTCTCTGCATCTTGAGCCAGTTTCTCAGCTTCTGTAGTGCACTTGCACCCTCTAATGGTTGGCGCTGCATGAGTGGTCTCTTCCACTCCATGAATTTCCTCTTGTGGCTGATCCACATCCTGAAGCTCATCCTTAGGAACTAATAGCTCCTCATTTGCATGCAAGTGTGGCTCCCTCTCAAGCGAACACTGCATGGCTTTCTCCTCCTGAAATTTGATATCCCGTCGCACAACAGTCTTGCGACTGTCTGGAAAATACACACGATAGTTGTGGGGCGTATCAGTGTACCCCACAAATATCCCAACCTCTGCGGTTGGATCCAGATTCTTTCTGGCGTCCTTCGTCACATGCATGTAGACAAGTGAGCCAAAAATCCTCAAATGAGAAATGTCAGGCCTCTTGCCAGAAAACGCCTCCTCCAGTGTACTCATGCCAAGTATCTTGTGAGGACAATGGTTCTGCACATACACTGCAGTATTTCATGCCTCAGCCCACAAGTGAAGGGGTAGGCCCTGATCATGCAACATCGCCCGTGCAGCACCCACGATCGTTCTGTTCTTCCGCTCAACAACCCCGTTCTGCTGTGGGTTATGGGGTGCTATGAGCTCTCTCCGAATTCCTTCTGCGCTGCAAAAGTCCTTGAATTCAACAGAGATGAATTCACCACAATTGTCACTCCTAAGAGCCTTCACATGCTTCCCCGATTCCTTCTCAACCGGTGCCTTGAACTCACAGAACTTTGAGTATGTCTCGCTCTTCTTCTGCATGAAGAAGATCCAGCACTTCCGAGAAAAATCATCAACAAAGATCACATAGTACTTGTGCTTTGTTGTCGAAGCTACTGAGAAAGGTCCACACACGTCTGTGTGAATTCTCTCAAGGATCGTCGTGGCGCAACTATCCTTCTCGTGAAAGGTGGCTTTCACAAATTTTCCCAAGGTACACCCCTTACACTGATCTGACTGCGCAAGAGTGCCCTTAGGAAGCCCAGTAGAAATCTGCTACAGTATCTTCAAAGCTCCATGGTGAAGGTGGCCCAATCTCCGATGCCACAGCTCGCCATCATCCCGGCTCACCACTCCTTCCACCTTGCATGCCATTGATGCGCAGTGATCTACTTGCAACTGATAAAGGTTCTTGACTCGAACCCCTATCTTCCGGGTTTCTCCAATTGTCTTACTCCGCAGGAAAGCCTTTCCCTCGCTGAAGACCACATCATACCCCTTGTCTTCCAACATCGCCACAGAGATCAGATTCTTCATCAATCCTGGAACATGCAATACTTCCTTCAATACGAAGGGTTTACCAGACTCCCTCTCAAAGGAAATGGTACCGATACCGGTCGCACCGTATCTACCATCATCGCCCATCTCGATGTGCACTCCAAGATCTTTTTCCTCCAGATCTGAAAACAAATCCCGATCTCCTGTCATGTGAAATGACGCACCACTGTCCAAGAACCATACTGATCCCATCACACTTGAGACCAAGCATGCGATCAGTGAAAAATCCAGCTCAAACTGGGAGGCTAAGGCCTCGCCCACTGCAGATCCAGCATCCTTCTTATTTTTCTTCTTCCGCGGACAATTTGTGGCATAATGTCCATGCTGGTGACAGTGAAAACACTTCACCTTGGACATGTCCTACTTCTTGCCTTTCGCATTGGAATGAGAAGATTTTTTGCTCTTCCCCTTCTTTGATTTGGAAGCCAAAGTGCAATTTTCTTCATCAGATGCCTTTGATGAAGATCCATCCTTGGTATTCTGCCTTATCTTCTCTTGCACAAGATCCGACCAAAGTCGCTCCCATCCTGGCAATTTCTCCCGACCATTGACAGAATCCTGATACATGCCAACTCTTCGGAAGACCAAGGAGAGCCAAGCTCACCAATTCCTCATCATCTACAAATACCCCCACACCCTGTACCTCATCCCCGCATTGGCTGAACTTCGTGAGGCACTGGGCATACCGTTGCCTTTCTCCATCTTTACAGGCCCTAGTTTATCCTTGAGCGCCAACTTCCTCTGGTCACTCTTGCTTTGGAATAAATCTGTCAACGCTTTCCACATCAAGTATGGAGAATCTTTTCCATGCATGCTGGATATAATGTGATCCCTCATTCCCTCCAACATAATCCTTCGACATTTTTCCATCTTCTTTTGCCAAGCCTCAACTTGAGCAGCATCAGTAGGCTTTGGGACCTCGGCCTCTATGAACTCCTTCAGCCTGTTATCATCCAATACCACCTCCATCCTGTCCTTCCATGAAACATAATTCGAGCTGCCCTCAAGGGCATACTCCAGTCGCAATCCGTTGAAAGACATTTTGACTTCGACACCAAGAAAACTACTGCAAATTCGAATTCCAAATTCTGCTGCAAATTCGAATTCCACTAGCTCAAAACTCAACCGCTTCCGATCTGTGAGAACAAATTATTTCTAGCACAGAGATCGACTGTAGGGGCATTTACTGGATATATCACCTTTCAGAGAAAGGATGGATCCAGAGGCTACCTGGCCCGCTTACAGACTCTGTCTACCGAAATAAATTGTAATCACTGTAATAGATCCGATGATCAATTTCGCTCCGATACCATGTAGAAATTTGAATAATAGCTGAATTATTCACCGAGATTATCCTGATTACACACTATTTAAGCTTCATGCATAATACATAACCTCTTCTACAATTGATCATCAATATGCGGAAATAGAAAGCAGTCGCATGCGCTCATTAAAACATAATCAAGCACACATATCAACACAGGATGTAATGGGGAAAGAAATAGATGAAAACCCCCAACTATCTGTATATTATAATGATAGAGAACATGTAACAATACATAGCACAAAGCTCTCACAGCTCTCAGCACTATCTCAATGCTACACACAAAACTAGTTATGAAGATGAACAAGTCACAGGTTCAAATCTCCTCCACAAGTTTGCCTGCCTCTACTGCGCAATCCAAGTTGATTAATGATGAGATCCAAGTTCTAATCCCACTAGCTCCAACTGCACAATCCTCATTGGCAATCTCCATCAATGTGTGTGCAAATCTCATGCACAGCCAATAGTCACAACTGATAGTAGACTCACCCTTTCACCCACCTCTAACACTGGTCTCCACTGAACTGTCCATGCATTGCAGTTAACTGGTGTGTTCTTTAGTTGATTTATGACTTAATAATTAGTGAATTAATTAATAATTAATTCGCACCACTCATCACTAGTGTATTTTTCAGTTAGACTAAATACAACTAGTTAAACTAAGTTAAACAGAACACAACTCCACCAACTGTCTCATCAACTCCACCAAACTCTGCCACATGAGTTCTAACTAAAGTCAACCATGCAATAGCTCAACTAACCCTTAGGAAAAGCGTATTTCCTTCTGTCAGCTACATGTGCCACATCCAAGCATCAAACTGAAGTGCTCCAAGAGGATAATATAATGTTTATAGTCTAAATATTATTAAGGGTTAATAATATTTGACTGTTCTATTTTTAGCCCGGCAGTCTAAAAATAGAAACCGCCCAATGTCTAAAAATAGATGTCCATCTATTTTTACCAACTCGACCAATCATCCATAAATAGCATCCTGCAACTCATAGACCATGATCCATATGTCTAAAAATAGACTTTGCGCCAAAAATAGCCTGCGGGCCCACTTAGTGAAGGCGACTTCATTTCACTAAGCTCCATCATCTTGTTGCATTTTCAACAAAACTGATGGCCAGACAGAGGTTGTCAATAGGATGATTGTACACATTTTGCACGTGTACAATTAAAAGAATCCACGCACATGGGATGAGAGCCTTCCCTATGTACAACACAGTTATAACCAGGCTCTCCATAGCTCAACCTGCCACAGCCCCTTTCAGGTGGGCTTGGGATTCCAGCCACTATGTCCCATTGATGTAGTCATGCCATTTGCAGCTACTCAGGCCGATTTGGCTCATGTCTAGTTTCAAGCTGACAAAGAAAACAACTTCATCAAGTGCATTTAGCACATCTGCCAACAGTTTCATGACATATTGGACAAAGCCAATGCTAAGTACAAGCAACGACATGATCAACATCAGGTGCCACACAACTTCCAGGTGGGCGAAAAATTGAGGCTACATTTTCAGAAGGAGCGCCTTACTGGACCCCACCACAAGATTTTCCCGCTCTGATATGGGTCATACACCATCACCAAGGTTGTAGGGAACAATTCCTTCGAGCTCAATATTCCATCATTCCTTGGTCTCCACCCAATATTCAATGTAGACCACCTTCATCCCTACTTCCCACCTCTATTGGACACCTCTGACATTGTAGAAGAACTCACACCAAAAGAGTTAAATTCAGACTGCATGGAACATGCCACCACATACTATATCATGGACATGAAAATCAAGACACTCACCGACAGAAGATCCAACTGTATCGGGTTGTCAAAGTTGGCCAACTCCTGCACCAAGGCAAGTGGTTCACCAGGGACCAAGTTCAACAGAAGTTTCCTCATCTCATGGAGGAACTCAATGCAATGGGGACCATTTCTTCCTAAGGGGAAAGGAATGATCCAAGTGGATATTGGTGGCCACCCACCTATTCCACTTGGGGCCCCACCATTGTCTCTTTCAGTTTTTTTCACAACTTACTATTTTTAGTAGTTTTTCAGGTCTTGAACTTCCGGAGCCATTTTGAAGCCCCAAACGAAGATAGTATGCCAAAGTTACGTCCCCGGGAAGTTGAAACACCAATTTACCCAAACGGGGCCCATAGTTTTGGTGCTTCATCTCCTAGGGTTAGTTTTTTGGACGTTTAGAGTTCTCCATTGTTTCTCCATAATAAATAGGCCCTCGAGCCTCATTGTAACATAGTTCAAAGGTCTCAGAGATTCGCTACCAGCACCCTAGCTATTTCATTTCCATCATGTTTGTAAGCATGTTTCTGTGATTTGATATTAATGAAATGAAGCCTTACTTCTGCTATATTTCTATGTTTATGGTTATTTCTGTATTCTGTTGCATTCCTGCATAAATCTCGATCAGGCTCACCATGTGATTAATTTGAATAAATGATCAATGAATTAATATATTACTTGTATCAATAGTATAAGGGACAGGGCATCTATTAAATTCTGGATTGTGTTAATAATATAAGGCTAATAAGATATAATACACACTATCCCAATTCCTAATATTGTAAATACTAAGATTGTAGTTTAGATCTCAAACCTAATGATAGAAAACTATATAGGCTATTATGCAATCATTATAATCCCCACATACCACTCTATCTTATTTTGAATGATGTCAATATGTGAGGATTGCCACTAATAACACCATATAGTGAGTATATGCCTTATAAGTATTTATCTTGCTTCATCGATTAGCTTATGGTTATGCTATTAGTAGTGGGACTAGTGGTGCTCATTGTATATAGTTAAGACCCATATATAACCATTAGAGGTTTTTGATATCAGCTGTTGGGATCCATCCAATAATATACGCCTATAACTCATAGTTCTTGGATAGACCACTTATTGAGTAAGACACACGACAATGTAGAAGATGGAAATATTGTTATAAGCATACTACTTCTACTATGTTCAACTATTGTCTACAAGAAAGATAAGAAGTGAGGCATGATAGTGATTCAGGTGTTAGCTAGATTCTAAATTAATTGATCAATGGCCATGACATTTCAATTTGGAGAGGAGAAATACCTGGAAATTCGAAGAAAGTGATAGCATGCATGATGAGCAGACAGCGAGAGCACACATGGCAAGTAGACAGCGAGAGAGCACACAGCAAGCAGACAACGAGAGCACGGACGGTGACCTGCAAACACAGAAAATTAAATTTAAAAAACATAAAAAAAAAAATACAGAGCATAAAAATAACACCTTCTCACCTTCGCTTACTCTCGTCCTCGCCCCTACAACAGCGAGACAGAACAGAGCTGCGCAATGACGAGACAAAAACAGAGCGAGACAAACAAAGCAATGAGACAAACAT
The DNA here is from genome assembly GCA_034641835.2 of Pinus albicaulis. Taxonomy (NCBI): domain Eukaryota; kingdom Viridiplantae; phylum Streptophyta; class Pinopsida; order Pinales; family Pinaceae; genus Pinus; species Pinus albicaulis. The sequence goes on from CM076579.1 coordinate 1,059,409,860, forward strand.
AGCAGCGAGACAAACAGAACAGAGCAGTGAGACAAATAGAGGATCGAGACAAACAAAACAGAGCAGTGAGACAAACTGAGCAGCACAACGGTAATGAAAACTTGTTGCGGTCTGGGGGCCGGTATATTTATAACAAAAAGTTCAACCGAATTATTTTAAAAAATTGTTCGGTCAAACTATTATTTCTGTCGAACTGTTGTTGTCGTTTTTCCCATCTCAAGCCAAAATTATGTTTACCCATGCATTCAATACACCGTCAATGTTAACGACAGGAACAGTTCGGCCGAATTAATTTCAAAACTTCCTAAAATTTTAGTCAAACTGTGGCAAAAATGAAATTTTCGAACACATTTCTCACGAAAGTGTAACCCACCTTTGCATATTTACCCAACCACATCAAAACACCTATGACATCAATTCCAACTCTTCAAAAAATCTCCCCCTTTGTCATTGATGGAAATATCCCCCTTTTCACCTAACGCATAAAAATAAATTCTTGGGTGCCATGTCTTCAAGGAACATTATTTGGGTTTCTCTCCCCCTGAGGTGATTCACACTATATGACTTCTACTATAATATAAGCACTGATTAGATTCTTCTTTGCACATGGCTTCATTTTCTTGAGCATCTCCCCCTGAGCTTATGTATTTATTCTTATCCTTGTGCAAACCTATCTTTATCTTTTAAGAACTTAGACACACCATCCTTCTACATTGGATATATTTTCAATGTTTTTTATACAACTCATGTTGTTTCCATATGCTCCCCTAAGGCAATGTTGACTTTAATTTTTCCTTGAATTCACTTACTTCTCTTTCTTTTTTTTCCACAATTTGGTGGGAAACCTTCTGGTTTGTGCATCTCCTTCTGGTTTCTCGATTAGTATGCTTTGAATGATATCCTCCTTTTATGTAGATTTATTTAAGGAACTAGGAAAATTCTAATCTTTATCCATGTGGCCAAGATTGTCACATATATTTCAACTTGCATGACCAAGAAAAGGGGGAAAACACTTCTGCCTTTTTCTGTTGTTATCAACATATGACTTTCCCTTTGAATGCAATAGACTCCTACTCTTCTGTTCATAATATTTGCAATCAATAGACTTATGGAAAAAGTTATAGCATGAATAATAATAGCTATAAAAATAACTTGTGTAGCTCATGTTGGATCATATTGTGATGGGAGAGTTCTTCCTTGATTGCTTGCATGAGATAAATTCCTTTTTAGTTGCATATTTTGTTTCATATTATATTGATAAACTTTGATTTGACTGATCCTACAATCAACTGCAACATGATCAAAGTTATGACAATTGAAGTAAATGACATCTTCCAATAGATGAATAAAGGAGTTGTTATTTCTCCTTTAGAATCTTGCAGACTTCTTAAATTCATCTCTACTAGTATATGAAATTCTTGCAAAAAAATATCTTCTTTAGCTCACTCCTTGGTTATTGGTTCCTGCTTGTTTCCTTGTTAATCATGCTACTACCGTCTTCTTCTAAAGGCCTTTTAGATATTTCTTCATTATCTCTTGTAGCTTCCTTTGAGCTAGATCTGTTATTTTCTAACTTGTTTGTTGTTGAAAGTACCTCAACTTCTAATGTTTCACATTTTTCCTTTCTTTCCTTCAGTTAGCTACTCATTACCTCTTCAAGTCTCCTTGCCTCTTCTAATTGGGTTTTCAAGTTAATAATTTCTTCTTTAAAATCATGCTCTATTTCTTCAAGTATATGAAGAATTTTCTTCTAATATATGTTTTCCATTGATAACCTTTCTATTTCAACCAATGTTAAGTCAATCTTAGCTTGGTCTTCGTATGTCCTATCCTTTTGATAGTAAACTATTTTCACATTAGGAGAATATATCTCATCTGACTTGAAAATATCCTTCTAAGAGACCCTTTTCTTCTTCTTCTTTTTCTTCTCTATTTCTCCATTTTTCCTAATGGTGTCTCCTTCATGCAACACCTGCAACCTATCCCATATATCTTTTGAAAATTTGAGATTTATTACCTTCTCAAGATCAAGATATTGAAATTTTTTGTAAATTACACATTTATCCTGGTCGTTCCACCGCCAAACTTGTATTTAAGGTGGAACTTCTCCATAACCATTAGTCACTACCTTTCAGACTTTAGATCCATGAGTAATTAATTCATATTTTATATTCCCTCTCCATTCATCAGAGGCACACTTTGATGATCCATGATTTTACCAAATCTACCTTCCAAAAATCAAGTTGTACCTGAAGTAACTAGGCTCTAATACCAATTTTTGGAAACTTAACTATACTAAAAGGAGGGGTGAATCCGTATAGTGCATTCATGGTCATCAATTGCCAAATTTTACTTTTATTTCCAATAGTTATCTAAAGTATTAGATAAGTAACAGTATATCATAAGAATAGTAGATCTAACTTTTAAACAACATTAAACCACAACATAATAATCAACACATAAGCAACACATGTAGACACCAAATATATGTGGAAACCCATAAAGGAAGAAAAATTAAAAATTTGTTGTGATGTAAAGGTAAGCACTCACTCACTCTTTTACATATTTTTTTGTAGGCTCCCACCTACATGAGGATTCAACCTCTCTTTTATTTTTAAATCTATAACTTGCTGGAGTGGAATCACCTACTCGCACTTCTTATAGGCTCCAACTTATTCTTTTTCATATTACTACTTGAAAGGAGATACCAAGCCCCTAATAAAATTTAAAATTTACTTTGTTAGTTTACCTAGTCTTTGAATTCTAATTTTTTCCTTTACTTTGGCTCAACTTTGTACTATATCTTTGCCCCTTTATCTTGTTTTCTCCTCTATCTCACTTATTTTCCTCTTCCTCTCTATATTTCTCTATTTTTCGAAAAATTTCAAATGATTTCTCTCCACCATTCATTGTCAACTAGCATAACTACATTCCAAATATCCATATATAACTCATTTTCCATTTGTATTCCAACGCAAGGATTTGAAATTACCTCATTGTTTCTTTGTATTCCAATGTTGAATCTTGGTGGTCCACCCCTTTGTTTCCCATTCTTTTGAATTTTCAAGGTCAAAACAAAAATAAATGGACCTTGAAATATTAGAAAAAAAAACATTAGCCAACTCCAATGAGTGCATTATTATTTTCATATCAAACATTATAAAGCTATACTAGGAAGCCTCTTGCACACTATTCTCATCTCTTTCATATGAACATAATTATAATAGTCATTAAATTTATGAAGAAAGTATATCTTCCTATGAAACCCTATTCAATTTCTTCTCTTGCTTGACACCATCACCTTCATCCCATACATAATATGACAATTGAATGTCTTCTTGAGCAAAGGCATTCCTTGCTTCATGTTGAGATTGAACAAGGGAACCAAAATATCTCGTTCCAAGGGGAATTATCTTTGTGCTTTGAATCTTACCTCTTTTCACTTGTCTTATATCCCGGGAATCCAAAAACTTGTATGGGAATACAAACCATAGCAGCAACAAACCACAACATCACTCTTCATTATCACCATATACTGAGAGATCAATACTTACATTATATGATTCAACAGTAGCATACTCTATCCTTAGTGATACTTTCAATCCTTAACATCAATACAAACTTTAACTCAACAACACATCTTACTTCCAAAACCCTACAGCAACATATGAATCAATAAAACAACATTCTTTCAATATAATATCCATAATTCAGCAAAAGGAACAATCAACATGTCATCAACCATGTTAAGTATCATTCATATATATATATATATATATATACGATGTCACTCATCTAGATCAACAAACGGATATGATACAAGTGGTATGTCTTGAGCATTTTCAAAACATATTAACAACAATTATCTTGAATTGATTCAACAACAAGCAATCAACTATATACAACCTCAAAGACAACTCCAGATTTTATATCATGCTCTCAATTTCAAAATTACTTATAAGCCTATACTCTTTCATCAGAAATAAACAACAATTCTAAACATGTTTGGTCTGACTTGTCACAAATCCCGACTCTCTTAATAGGCATCTTAGAAAATCTCTTGCCATTTGAACTAAAACGTTCGTGCTATATAGCCTAATGGATATTCACATAGATGTGGACATCATCATATAAATTCAATCAAAAAATAGTACCTCTCAATATTAGTAGGTGATTGAATGAGTTTAGAAAATCATTCAAACCTTCAACAATGACCTTTAAACTTAGTTACTTCAACAAGTAGCCTCAAGCTTCCAAATATATGTGTATAAGTGTTATGGTACTGTAGGAAATATGTTTTTTACATTGTCTAACTCATGTTTCTCCATCTATTGTTCTTTAATGGATGATCTATTGCAAATGGGTTTTTTTGCATGCCATTGTTCAAACACCATTCTGGTGCATTTATTCTGAAGGGTATGTTTTACAAATGACAAAGAAATATTGAAGTCTAGATGTCTTGTTGTACCATGATTTGGTTCAAGGGTGAATTCTCACTTATGTTAGTTGGTTTTGATGGCATAATCCATGATACATTGGCGAATAATTCATTTCATTTAGGTGATCAAGAGTATGACCATGAGAAAGATGATTTGCATCATAATTGTGTGGGAAAAAGGTCAATGAGAAATTATGTTCCAATAACATTTCAATGATTATGTTGGGTTTGCTCCTTCATAGAAACAACCTATAGAAGGTTAGCTTTGTTACATCAAATTATTTCCTCTTACATCTTTGTATATCCAAAAGCATTGGGTGACATGAGCTTAAAATCGTGCAAATAGAATTTTCCCCCTTGCAATATTGAAAGGTCGCTTTGAAATATTGGACCTAAAACCCTCTAAGCCAAAGTCAATATGTTTGTATATGTGGATGATAAATGTTCATCAATAAGAGACCCTGGTTACAAGTCCAATCATTGTAGCTTTGTGCAAAAATGTTGTTTGTAGAACTAAGGGGGAATGGATCCTTCGACTAGTTTTAATAGACTGAACCGTTGATGCACTTGATTGAGAGTTTTTGAACCAACATTGACTGCAAATCCTGAGATTACATGTTACTGGATAATTGTATGATACATAACCATCCACACTCAACAAAACAAGGTGATCATACAATGAACCAGGAAAGAAAATGGATTGTTTCATATAAGCCTTTTCATGTTGTTGATGATACTCATATCACTGACATTAGCAACAATTAATTAGAATAATGGTGCTTAGTCTTGGGTTATCATATTTGCATTTCTTTTCATTGGAATACCAATCCATACACAATGAAAAAATTATATAGGAAAGGATTGTTGGGTAACTATAATGGATTGGTGTGCATAATAATTGTTTATTGTGTATTGAGGCTTTGACCAATGAGTGAAATTGATGCTCTTTAGATCCTCAATCAGAACTATAAAAGAATAGACACTAGATACAAATCAATTTGTTGAGTGAATAACCCACAGGTCACAACCATTGATGAGTCACAGAGATGAAGTAATATGTAAAAAATATAAACCCATCAAAACACTTTTGACATCAATGCTAACACATTTTATTATGGATATTTTCAATTTGACTTTGTTACAATATTATGGGCTAATATCATGACTTACTAAAACCACATGCCCAAAAAACCATAACTCATGTTCATTTGAAGCATATTCATATAACATTTTTTTAATTAACAATTTAATTAAAAATATACAAATGACATAATTAAGTTTGAAAGTTAAATTCCTAAATCCCACTTAATCGTTATCTATAATTAAATTAAAATTCTAGAAACCTGTTCCAAACCAAAACAAAAAAACCTAAGTTATTTCCAATGACAAAATTAATCATTAACACTACAAAATTGGTTAATGGAAGAATGATTAACCTAAATCACCTTCTTTCTCCATTTTGTGCGTTAGAATTCCGATGAGCGTGGTGTTCACGTATCATAACACACATGACAAAATTCAGAAATGGTGATTTTATTCAAGCTGAATGCGCAACGAAGGATTATTCGCCCATGCATTTTGATGGCAGCTACAATGGAAGATGTAATACAAAGTAATGCAAACGTTGAGAATTAATTAAATTAATTAAGAACAGTACGACAGTTGATCCTGATTTCTCCCATGGAGCCTGTAAGAGGACTAATGTTCCCCAACTTCACCATCGATTCTGCAAACTGTTTAAGAAAAAGCCCTTCATCTTCTGCATAAGCATTCACGATCTCCATCGTCTTCCCCGTCTGGTCCTTGGCGTACAATTCTTCATCACTGGTCAACAGCCCCTGCCCATTCACCAAGTTCTTGAAGTAGTAATTGTCAAATTTGGTGGGACTCGCCAAATCCAATGGAGACAAGTTATCATCTCCTCCCGATTTCGGACACCCAGATTTGAGCCGACCATAGTAAGACTTGTCTAGGGTGATGTCTGGCTGCCCATTCCCACTATGGTTGTACAGTCTCTGCCTGAAATTTTCGCATCGAGATTGCCCGATGGTGTGACCTCCTGCATAATTTGCAATTACATTTCAGCTCTTTGTAACTCCAGCTGATTTTGAATGCTACTAAACGAAATGATTGTACTGCAATTTATGAGTTTCAATTATAAACAATATACATACCTGAGAGCGCCACCAAATCTACCTCATCCAGACCGTGAAGTTTAAACTTGGTAATGAGAGTCTGGAGAGTTGAGTTGGGAGCCGGTATATTGTTATTGGACCCACTCAAACTTGCATTCGTCGAGTCTCTTCTCCCCATTAAAACTTCCCAGCTCGGACCTCCAGTCTGATAAAAATTCATGCATTACACATCACCATGAATTATTATTATTTACTAGACTATAATCTTGTCTCGCAAACCAAGTGTTAGCAAATATGTTTGAAATAATGAAGTAATAAAATGTAAAGAGACTAATGTATTACGAGGACCACTGAGTCGCGAGCTGAAATGGCAAGAATATCTGCACAGGATACAGTTCTTGGACAAGCCTTCTCAAGTTCACTCTTTATTTGATCGATGACTTCAAATCCTCTGGCAGAGTTTTCGTTGGGATGAGATCTCTTTTCACTCACAATATTTGGACTGTCATCCAGTAGCAAAGATGCTTCGCAACCCTATCAGTAAATTCCATAAAAATAAATATTATAAATTAATACATTTTTAAAAAATCAAACAATTCACTATTCTCCTAACTATCAAATTCTAAAATAAACACTCTCATCAACCTCAATAATACCCATTTATATAACTCAATTAACTCAAATCACCTTGACAAAGCAATCATGGAAATGGAGCCTGAGTAAGGACGCCCCCATTCGAGGTTCCTTCATCACGGCCTCCTCTACTACCGACTTAACTATTTGCTCGACCATGGGACATGACATGTTATAAAAATTCGGAATCAGAATATTAAAAGGATTATGACCAGACTGAGACTGAGGCGGGGGCGGAATCTGAGGCTGAGGGCGAGGATAGAAAAACGGGAATGATATTGAGAATGATATTAAAAATGGCTGCAGCAAACAAACCACCAACACAGGGATGAGAGTGAAGCGGAGCGCAATGGCTATTGCCATTATTGTTATGAATGAGAATATTACTGAACTGCTATTCCATATCTATCACAGTAGTGTGATTGGATTGGTTATTTATATCATTCCAGGGACAGCCCTCAACCTCACTTGAAAACTTTACAGCCCTCAATTGAATTGAATGGGAGAAGACCCTTCATCTACTCCACTATACCAGAACCAGAGCCTACGCTTCGATCATATCTTTATTTTTATCTTTAAAAAACTAAGTCCACACAATGCAGACTTTACTGTCGGTTAACCTTATTAGAGAACCGATAACAAAAGGCTGAAGTCCGTGACTGTCGGTCGCTGAATTGATCGCTGAGCTTCTCGGCTGTAATTGCCTACAGGTTTTATTCGCCTGGAGGCGAGTTGTTTTGAAGTGTTATTTTGTAGAGTTTTTAGTGGATTTTGGGTTAGAAATTTTGATTTGTGTTGTTTTAATTCGTTTTCTAGTTATATGTATTCATATATGTATTTGGCACTTCAAAAAAATTTAAGGGATTTGTATTGCAAGTCAAACTTGTCATTTCAATTAATCCCTAATCCTTATCCAACAATTTAGATCTCCTTATCCAACAATTTAGATCCGAAAATACACCAGAAAAATTGCAGACAACTCCACCATTAAATAGTACTGCTGTAAAGGGCATTGACGCAATAGGTTCCAAGGGGAATTCAGATCTAAAGATGCCTGTACACTTTGCCACGGTATTTATGACTCTGTCGCGCGGTGCAGAGAGCTTCCGTGATGGTTGACGGAAAAGCTTCCCCGTCGCCTGCATCATGCATGAATATATTTATTGCGTCATGGCTCTGAACGTGATTCCCACCGGTTAGACAGTCCAAACGTGACACCAGGTCGAACTTTGGTATTTAGCTTTTCTATACATTAGGTTTATGTCTTAAAAATCGGTGCACGTTGGAAGAATTAGCTAGAAAATTATGGAGCCAACAAACGACTCATCGCCACCATGGTAAGACTTGTGTTTACTTTCCAACTATATTTGGGATTTGCCCCATGAGTTGGAAAATTATGCAGCCAACAAAGGACTCCCGGCGGAAAGGGATGGAAATTTATCAATACTAAAAATTGTGGAAAGGGATGGAAATTTATAAAGGCTAAAGAATCGAGTGAATTTTACTTATGTAAATTATGAAAGTTTAAAAGTTTTTATGGTAATTTTTTATGATTTTTATTTTTTAAAAGTTTAGTATGATTTTTTGAATTTTTTTTTCAAAAATCAAGTTACAACTAAATCAAGGAGTTTGGTGGCCTCAACTTGTTCATAGAGAAATTAGGTCTATCGGCCACTCAGAAACCAAGTTTAACGGCCACTAAACACCATTATATGCTATCCAAAAACGTAAAGTTTGAGTTTGTCTCTACTATCTAAGTAACTGAAACATAATAGTTCCACAAACAGCTTTACCATATATAGTTAAACAAAACTTAAAATCAAATTAAACCACCATAATGATATTTGTCAAATGAACCCACAGGGGCTGGATATTTCGCACTTGAACCCGACAGCTTAGACTCGGAAGACACATAATGTGTTTCTCAATGCAGTCAAGGCAAACATTCTGCTGCTGAAGTTGGAATTGAATCACAGTGAAATTCCTTCTGAAGATCTTGAAACCAAGGTCAGACTTAGAGGGGACAGTTGGAGGGTTCATGATTGTCTTGGCTACAATGTTCTTCATTAGCCAATACAAGTGGAAAATCTACTTATATTGAGAGGTGTGGCCTCTGGAATGGCCAAGGTGTCTCTACAATCTTCCAAGTGGATCTTTGTTTCTACCTGTTGATTAAGCTCATATTCCCAACTCGATATAAACTATAGAACCTAAGAAGGGGTTCATGTTTGGTAAGCATGGGTGACATCTTGGATTATTCGAGTTTCAGAATTGCGACCCCGACCCCTCTGCTGATGGGGCTGGGCTGTGTTGAGATTTGTGGAGTGTTAGGCTAGCTTCGAATGTGCTCTAGCTCCCAAACTATGTGGAGGGACTAGATTGCATGAGATCTCCAAGACCCAGAAAAGGATTTGATAAATTCTATCCAATTTGAGAGAAAATTAATTAATTAATATTTTTAATTAAGGATCCTAAGTCTAACTTAGGAAAATTAAAATATTAAAGTTAATTAATTTAAACATGTGATAGAAATGACTTAAGTCACGTGGATCAAGCTTTCTTTTAATATTAGTCTTCGAATCAAGATTAGATCACGACCGTTGGTTTCCCAACGAGAAAATTATAAAGGAAAGGCTTGGGGTCAGTTGGAGAACAAACACGGAGGCAGAGCACTGAGGCTAAGCTAGAATTATAGGGTGTGGTTTGCTAAGAATTTCCAGAAGTGTTTCAGCTGCAAAAAGGGATAGTATTGGCTAAGGGGGTGATCTAATCCTAGAGCCAAGAGTCAACAAGAGGCAGAGAAGCAGCAACGAGGAGCAACGCAGTGAAGTAGAGGCTACGCAACGCTTAGGGTTTCAGCCACTACGCAAGCCCGAAAAGTGCAGCGCAGAGGTAGCAAGAGGCCATAAGGGCTTACGCAGCGCCAATCAGGGCACTGTCAGGACTGCTTCACTTCGTTTGGGGTTGCGCAGCCCTCTCCTAAGCAGCGCAGGGGCATCATAAGGCTAGCAAGGCTGACGCTGAGAGCTTCATAGCAGCACTGAGGTTTCTAGAGGCTCAAAGAGGCTAAGCTCTATAAATCTTGTTTGAGGGTGTGAATCAGTCCAGTTTTCTGCCTCTGGAATAGAGATATTGCTGGAGACCTTATATTTCTCTATTGGGTTAACCAGTAAGGTGCCCAGATTTGTTGTACTTAGATTCTACTTAATAATATAAACCCTTGAATAGTGAGAAGACTAGTTTTCCCGCATTGGGTTTTTTCGGGGACAGTTGTCCAGAAAATCTTGTGTGTCACTTTGTTTATGTGCATGTATTCAGTTTTAGATTTGTATTTCTGAAGAATTTTTAATGTGTTTACTTCAATGTTAATGATGAAATTCAAATTAATAACTTGATTAAGTAGGAGAAGTATAACCAGATGTAATAGTAGGGTTTTTGCATAAGTAATATTCAGAAATTTTCACATGGTATCAAAGCGATTACAAATCTAGTTCGATCACCAACAAGAAGACTGAAGAATCCTTACTGCAGAAAGCAACAACAGTTGTAGAAAGTCGGACCAGAGAGAATAGCACAACAAAAGAGGGAAGCAGAGCCATGCAGAGGCCAAAGTGACGTAGTCCCCATGCAGGGCCACAAAATCACTGCGAAGAGGCAGCATAGAGACAAAGTTGGGACTGTCTTCTCACGCGGAGGCCGGCCAGGGTAATGCAGTTTTGAGGCTATGCCTGATTCAGAGTGCTGAAAGCAGTGCTACAGAGCTTCAGTAGTTGCTGGTGGGGTTAAATTTCTAAAGGTACAGAAATTAACCTGAGCACTAGTTGACAAAGAGCGGGAGAAAAATAGCTTCTTAGATGCTTTCCAGCCAAATAAATCTGCAGTTTGATCAGAGGATCAAAGAGAGTTGATTCGTTGAGATTTGGTAGACTTCCAAGAGAGTAATTCAGTTATCAAAGGGAGCATAGGGTGCCTTTCTCGCCAAGGACCCTAGATCTGAGTCTCTAGTATAGGGAGGAGGATTAGTTCTGACAAATTTGTTGAGCATATGGCACCTTAGGGACTACATGATTAGGATAGATTGGACGGTATTTCCAACTTTGCAGTCTAGAAGGCCAAAATCCTGGTAGTCATGGAGGCATACAGTCTTAGGGAGCATGCTGAGAGAGTCCTCGCCACGCCAACCGATGCATATCTCATGAGGAAGCATGAAGAAGCAATGACACACGGCAAGCGCTTCATAATGGACGAGGTTAAGGATCATGTTGTACCACATATAGCCGATAAGAAGACGACTAATGAGATGTGGAAAGCCTTAACTACCTTATATGAAGGAAGATCTATCAAAAGGAGAATGCTTCTGGAGAATAAAATGAGGTTATTCATGATGGCCAAGGGAGAAGAGATCAAACCCTTCCCTTTCAGATTACAGGCGATCAGGGATCAGTTGACTGCCATGGGAGTGAAAGTGGAGCATGATTTGATGGTGAGGACTGCACTCAATACGGTCACAGAGGACTCAGAAATTTTTTTCCAAATTATCTTGTGCAAAGTGGACCTTCCCAACTGGGACAATATGTGGGCGATCCTCCGTCAAGAAGAACTTCGTCGATTCACCAAGATACAATACAACACTGGATCAAGTAAGGTGAAGAAGGAAGAGGAAGAGGATGCATCCTTGGCATCAAAGAGGCAGCAAGGGAGAAATAAGCGTGATTTATCCAAGATCAAGTGTTTCCAGTGCCATGAACTAGGACATTTCACCAGCAATTGTCCTCAGAAGAAGAAGGATAGGGAAGCTTCTACCTCCAAGGCTATTGTGGTGGACAATGGCTCCGAAGATGACATAGCCATGAGCGCTCATGAACCACGAAAGTTACAGAGTGGTGTCGGGATCCTTAAGTAGCCCACTCTTGGATCACATACAAGCTACAGGAGCCTTAAGACAGTGGCAGGACAAGTGGATCAGTGGGTGCAGAGAATCACAAAAGGAGCAGAGGTAGAGCTAGATGCTCGGAGGGAGCAGCGTAGTGCAGATGTAACAACAATGTAGCAGTGCAGCGCAAAGGGGCTGATTTGACTTCAGTAGTGCAGTGCAGGTAACTTATGTAGAGAAAAGCTACAACAGAATAGAGGCTTCAGGAGGATAGCACACTGCAGCAGCAGTGTAGCGGATTTCAGTGTAGGGGTTGATGTGATTTCAGCAACGCAGAGGAGGTCTCCTTACGCAGTGGATAGTTGTGGTTTTGTAGTAATCTCCAGAAGACAGCGCAGCGCAACAACTTATGGAGCTTCAGTGATGTGGATGTAGCCAAACTAACTTGTATGTCAAGATTGGGAAATATTTTTTAGTTGCTTCTCTTAGCAACTGATTTGCATTACAGCAGTTAGCAGCACGATGCAGCAGATTGAGAGGGAGTTGTAGTACATATGTGGCAATGGTGGTGGCAACATCATGGGTAGCAATACGGGAGAGCAGTAGCAACGTAGTGATGAAGGGCAGCAGGCAAAGCATTAGCATAGAGACCCACACCAGAGATCAGTACAAAGCTTCAAGGTGAAGTAGTGTTGTGCTAGAGCACCTTCCTCGCTAAGAGGGAGTGTTGAGATTTGTGGAGTGTTGGGGTAGCTTTGGATGTGCTCCTACTCCCAAAATTTGTGGAGGGACTAGACTACATGAGATCTCCAAGACCCAGAAAGCGATTTGAGAAATTCCATCCGGTTTGAGAGAAAATTAATTAATTAGTATTTTTAATACAGGATCCTAAGTCGAACTTAGGAAAATTAAAATATTACAGGTAATTAATTTAAACATGTGATGGAAATGACTTAAGTCACACGGGTTAAGCTTTCTTTTAATCTTAACCATCAAATCAAGATTAGATCACAGTGGTTGGTTTCCCAACGAGAAAAGTATAAAGGAAAGGCTTGGGGTCAATTGGAGAACACACACGAAGGTAGAGCACTGAGACTAAGTTGGAATTCTAGGGCGTGGTTTGCTAAGAATTTCTAGAAGTGTTTCAGCTGCAGCGAGGGGTATTATTAGCTAAGGGGATGATCTAATCCCAGAGCCAACAGTCAGCAAGAGGCGGAGAAGCAGCAACCAGGAGACGCGCAGTGAAGTAGAGGCTACGCAGTAGTTGCGCAGCGCATAGGGTTTCAGCCGCTACCCAGGACCAGAAAGGGTAGCACAGGGGCAGCAGGAGGCCATCAAGGCTTATGCAGGGCCATCCAGGGTAGCGTAAGGACTGCGTCACCCAATCTGGGGTTACGTAACCCTCTCCTAAGTAGCGCAGGGGCATCAGAAGGCTAGCAGGGTTGAAGCTGAGGGCTTCAGAGAAAAGTTGGGGTTTATAGAGTCTAAAAGGGACTAAGTTCTGTAAATCTCATTTGAGGGTATGAATCAGTCCATTTTTCCACCTCTTGAACAAATGTATTGTTGCAGATCTTATATTTCTCTGTTGGGTTAACCAGTAACGTGCCCATATTTGTTGTACTTAGATTCTACTTAATAATGTAAACCCTCCAGTAGCCAGAAGGCCAGTTTTCCCACATTGGGTTTTTCCGGGGACAGTTGTTCAGAAAATCTTGTGTGTCACTTTGTTTATGTGCATGTATTTAGTTTTAGATCTATATATGTGATTAATTGTTAATGTGTTTACTTCGATTTTAATGCTAAAATTTCAGATTAATAACTTGATTAAGTAGGAGAAGTATAACTAGATGTAACAGTAGGGTTTCTGCATAAGTAATATTCAGAAATTTTCATAGGTTATATTGTTGACGTTGTGCCATCCCACATTATTTTCGCTACCACGTCTACATCTTGCCGGATAGTAAGAACCTAAGCTAGGTTGATCCATGAAACATTTTGGTAAAGTAATGGTGGGGAAGAGACTCTTAAGACAGATAACCCAAACCCTGAGCGTGAATCAACCAAGCGGACTGAGGTCCTAGTCAGTACACATATGGTAAATACTTGGAAGGTGAATATAGAATAATGGCATCGAACATTCAACATTAGGTCTTAACCCAACCACTGCAAAGAAAATAAGATGGGTTTGTTGCCCAAGGAAATGAATCCGAGGCCCGAGCTCCCCGAGCTTGCTTAAGACCAAACACAAGGATAAAATACAAAGAACTAGATGCATAATATCATGTTTCTCCCACACTTTCATAGAAAACAAATGAAGGATATGGTGAACACAGACAACCAGACATGTAGCATATTGAGAACTCCAAGCTCCATAGATACCATACATTTCCATGCGGGAGAGTAAATTTCCAAAGAGAACAGAGAGAATGAGATGGAATGCAGAAATTTCACAACACAACCCTTCGAGATCTTTCCATAATTCATGACAGATAGTTCATTGGCTTGCAAAGCCCATATTATGAAATCTTCCTTTTCAAATTGACATAGGCATGAAGCACCCTGAGAGCATGTGTAAAAATGGAAGGAAAGCAATAACATACCCGAGATCTGAGGACATAACACGAAGGCAGTCGGTTGCACCTGAGTAGCCCACCCGCATAGCTTCCCTATGGAGCAACCTCGAAAAATTCAAGACCACAAAACCAATATCAGAGACGAAAACCAATAAACCAACACATGAGAATTAGTAAATTTAGATCCTTAACCACTGCAATAAGGTGTTTCTCGGGTTGGTTCCATCAACATTTACTTCATACATGTGCACTTCCACCTTGATATCCTTACAATATGTCCGAGGGCAGTAGCTTCACCACCCACCGGTCCTTTCCTCCTTAAGGTTGCACATGGCCTTGATCTCGAAGGAGTCAATATTCCAGCATGCAACTTAATTAGGGACCTTGATTTGCAACACAGCTGGGATCCATGTTGGTATTAGCATCCTGATCCATTAATTTCTTCAAAGAATTCATCACTTCAAAAATTGGATTGTGCCAAGGAGAATCAAGGATCCTTCTAATATTTATGCAACCCCAATTTGCTAAAAAATCAGCAACTTTATTTCCTGTTCTCATAACATGAGAGGGGATGATGTAGTCAAAACAAGGTAGGAGCTCACTAATATCTTGAACTAATCAAGCAGTCCACCAACTATGATTTAGTTTCTACCAATGAGTTCCATGGTTTAATTTTTCAACCGTTTCAATGACAAGGTTAGAATCTCCTTCTATCATCAATATTCTATAGCCCTCTCTTTTAGCTATGTGGAGCCCATGCTTTATAACATTCAATTATGCTTCGTTATTGCTTTCCTATCCACAATCTGTTGTAAGCTTCACTTGACATTGATAATATATGAATAGGCCTACATATCCAGCATCCCCTTGGTTTCCTTTAGAGGCCCCATCGAAGTTCAATTTAAGGAAACCTACAAGGGGAGCTGAAAATATTGAAGGCGAGGATCTAGGGGAAACCAAGAGTTTCCAAGAGGACAGGGCAAGCATTTGAGGTGAGAGATTGAAAATAATTATAATCTGAGCTTCATGAGGGGAAACATGTCAATCGCCTGGATGCCAAGGTTCCACTATGATTGTTTCTCGAATGTTCTGAATCATCTTGTTCCAAACTTCTTCCTGTGAGAGTATTTTCCCCTTAAAAATCCTTCTGTTTTGCTCTTTCCAAGCTTCCCAAAGGATAAATCCTACAACTAGATCCCATGGCCGATTCAAAAAATGGCTATAGAATATACCTTTCCTATTCATTTCAATTGATTCCTTGAAGCTATTAATACCATGATCTAGATGGCTGAATATTTGACCTGTGTTTCTACATAATTGGTCCGTAAAGGGAGATAGATTCAACAAATTATCCATATCTTTGCTTTGTGATCCACACATGCTATAAAGTGAGGGTCCTTGAACTCCTCTTTTTTGGATTTGATCCTACATTAGAATTCTTCTGCGACAAGCTAGCCATAAGAAATGTGCCACTTTTGGCCAGAGGTTCCCTGTCTAGGTCTTTATCCATACAGGTCTAAGATGTTCTTGATTCTTTTTTTCTTCAAGTGTGTATGCTTCTTTTATGTTGAACATTCCATTAGTTGAGTAGCCCCATCTTAATATATCGGAACCTGCTCGTTTTTCAATCTTCCTAGTTAGGATCTCTTTGTTCACGATCTCCCGTTGGTTAGATTCTGGGGGGTTCCTCCAACCTTGTTTCCCTTTCCACTGTCTCCGAGCTAGATTCGAGGAAGGTTTCTAGAATTGATCCATTGTTGAGAAGTGTTGATTTCTCGTAAAAATGAATATGTCCCCAAGGTCCTGCTTACTGAATAACTTAGCCCAATGTTTCCACGAGACTTTCCAAGAAAGTGTTACTTTTCCATCATAGATTTCCTAGAAAGTATGGGTTCTAATAAGATCTATGTTTACCGATGCTAGATTCCATATTGAAGACCCCTTGGGGGTTTCCAAGATTCTTCATTTTCCTTCTAGAGAATATGGCATTCAATATTTCCTATTCCAAATGAGCTTCCATGGATTAGAACCCCCCTGTAGTCATCTCCACCATAGTTTAGCCCCCATAACTTGATTTAGGATATAGGGATCCCTAAGACCCAAACCTCCAACTACTTTGGTCTTGTTAAGATTCGAATAGGAAAATATGGCCCATTTCCTAGCCTCTTGAGCTCCTCCCCACGAAAAAATTTTAAATATTTCCACCATGGGAGAGCACGAGGTCTTTGGGGCAGCCAAACCTGAAATATGGTAGATCGGAATTGATTAAAGAACAAATTTCAGAAGAACCACCCTCCCTGCTAAATTGAGATCCCTGAAGGACCATCCATGAAGCCTGGATTGGATTTTTGAAGAAGAAATTTCCAGCAAGACGTTCTTAAAGGATTAACCACCATAGGAATACCCAGGTACTTATAGGGAAATCCCAAGGAGAGAGCTAGGAATGCTTGAGTATGGGTAGGGATATTAAAGAAGAAAATATTACATTTATCATGATTGATCATAGTTCATGAGGCTTTCATAAAATCATTGAGAATACCTTTGAGCTTTCATATTTCTCAGATGGAAGCTTGACAAAATAGCATAATGTCATCCACAAATTGTTGATGAGTGATTGGGAGATCATTGCTCGAGAGGTGAAGGAATTTAATGTGGTCTGACTGAACAACTGGCTTAATATTAGCCCAAACATTCCACTGCCTAGATAAAGAGGAAGGGAGACAAGGGGTCTCCCTCACGAATGCATCTCGAAGGGTTGAAAGATCTAGAGGGGGGGCCATTGATCAGAATCATGAAAATCATGGAAGAGATGAGAGAAGAAACCCAGTTGATCCATCGAGGATCGAAACCAAAAGCCTTCTGGATACTAAAATATAAGGCCAACTATAATGATCATAGACTTTAGAGAGGTCAAGCTTAATCAACATTTGAGAGGTTTTAATAATAAAGACTTAAATTTTTAATAATTCACAAAATATAATTTATTGTTGTTAAATATTATTATACAATTTATAAGTATATATTTTTATTAAAATATTTCATTTTTATTTATACATGTTGGATGCTAGAATATATTATTATACAATTTTTGGGTAAGGATTTTTTTTAGATACTTCATTTTTCTTTATACATACTGGATGTTAGAATTTACAATCAAAATAATTTCAAATTTTTTATTTAGAAATATAAATTACATAGAATTTAATCCCACCAAAAAATTGATTCAAATTCTATGAGAAGTGATTGAAACTTAAGAATGGAAGCCATGTGTCAAGATAAAAGTGTTCCCCATGGAGATAAAAGTATTCCTAATTACAACATCATACAAGTAAAATACCATTCTTCCATTCAACAACATCATACAAGTAGAAGACCATTCTTCCATTCAAAATTTGCACTGTCCCAACACTTTATTGAAAAGGAATCATATTTTTTACGCAATAACTCAACATTAGTTCTAGAATCGTTGATTTTTTCTATATACATTTTATATGTTACTATAACTTAGATTACTATATATATTTATTTGAAAAAATAAAGAATTATTTGGTTTTTTTCAAAATTTTGTATTTCGAAAGTCTAAAGAAAAATGTTTTTAAATCATCAAAGTTTTAATGAGTTAAAAGATTATAAATGTGGATATTGTAACAAAAATTTTGAAATTTTCTTTTGTTATATAATGATTAATATGTTTTCACTCTTAGGGATGTATATATTCTTCAATTGATTATATAAAGTTTTTTTCCTTTGAAAATAATATTTTGAAATTGTAATATCATGTGATTTTATGCAAGACAAAATATTTTAAAAATAAGTCAGTTTCATATTGAATCTTCTTGTTAGGGATGTATATCTTCTTCAATTGAATATATAAATTTTTTTCTCTTGAATTTAATATTTTGAAATTGTAATTTAATGTGATTTATGCAAGACAAAATATTTTAAGAGCAAGTCATTTTCATCTTTAATATTCTTAGTGTCACAAAGATAATAAATGTTGTTGACAAATGATGTTTTGGAGTTGTGCAACACTATATTTCACTATGGAGCTAATGAGATTTTGTTCTATTTTTTACATGAATCAAAACAAAGAAATAATTTTAATCACTAGATTAAAGTTGATCGCCCCATTAATTTTATCTTATTTTCTAATTATTTATTGCACCATACATCCTCCCTAAATTTAGATGTAATAATGTTTTATTGTTGTTGTTGTTGTTGTTGTTGTTGTTGTTGTTGTTGTTGTTGTTGTTGTTATTTTAAGATTCACTTTTATGAGGAGGACAGAATAGGTGTATCGCCTTTAATTTTAGAGATTATAAGTTAGTAAACACTTTTAGATTTTATTTAACTTTCTCCATGATTCTATAGAGAGAGTGCATCCCCAAACAACAACCATTTAAGATGATAAGAGTGACGAGACTCTAAAAGGGAGTTTTTTCCTACCCCATAGAAAAAGGTCTATTGATTTACAGTTGTTTTCTAGTCAATAATAATTTTTCTACCATCCATTTATCATTTTCTCATGTTATAGTTCTACACAATATTGTGAACAATATCGATTATAATATATTTGTATGAAGTCACCTCCTCTAATTTATCGTCGTCGTGCATGAACTTAGGGTCAGTGATATTTTTTATATAACTATCATAACCTTTGTTTTTTCAGTGTTAACAAACATACTCATATTATAGCAAAATCCTTGAGTATTTTTGGTTTATTGGTGAGATTATCGATATTCCTTGTTATAAGAACAATACCATGAGTGTAAAGAAGAAATATATAAACTATAGTAGTGAGATTCAAGTCAAGACAAACTATTTCTTTGGAAAACCCCTCTAATCTTATCAATATATATAACAAAATAGATAAGAGAGATGGGAGAATCCTACTTAAATATTATATTACAATTAATTTCCTCTAGATAACTCTAATTTTTCATAGATTTGATAATAACATTTTCATACAACCTTGCAATAACACTTTCGAATTTACACAATTTGTAACTTTTATATCTTATGACTCTTATAACATTTATTGTTACATACTATACATCAAAAATAATTACTTGTTGAAGATGTGGGAACTTTATTAATGCATTCCTAAGCCCCATATAAAGAACAAAATTATGGAATTTGAGTGAAGCTCTATAAATCAACAAGGCATTGACAATAATGGCAGTCTATGTTTTCCACAAAGTGTTGATACTAAAGATTTTCTATGCTTTTAACAAATTTATTGTGAAATTTGTCCACATATTTATGGTTAATCATTGTAGTTTACTCTAACACAATCTTAGATCCATGTTTACCCTTGATTTATCGAGCTCTAAGAGGTATCAAATCTCTTGATGTTGAAGCCTCTTTCAGAGCGCAAAACTTGAAGAAAGGTTTGCCTCTCAAGTGATTTGATCCCTATGGTTGCTTGATAATTTGAGATTAAGATAGATTTATGTTGGTTCTTTACACACACACACACACACACCATGCATCAACTCCATGCTAAGGATGGAAGGAATTACACATCGAGAGAGAGAGAGATAAACACACACAATGTATCAACTCCATGTCAAACATGGAAGGAATTACACATCTCTTTCATTTTGATCAATACACCAATAATTACAATTCCTCTTGAAATATTTTATTTATAGTCAACACTGAAAATATTAAAGAATTACACATCTTCTTCACACTTGAAAGTGCAAATATAAATGTTTTAATTTTATTTTTTTGCAAAGTGAAGCGTATTTTATAGTCCAGTATTAGTGCAATTTGTGGTTCCATCCATGATCAATGTGGATTTGACATGTGTCCCTTCTAAAATAAAAATAAAGCATATAAATTTTTGGTTAGTTTTAATTAAAATAATTACAAAATATTAACAATCTCAATATGAATAAGATGTAGTACAAATATTTCACTTTCACTTTCACTCTCAAAGTCATAAATAATATATTTCGATGTCTATGTTAAGTAACATAACTTTATATCAACTTTAATATATAAAGTATTAAAAGTAAAATAAAAATAAAAATCTTATTTGCCTTATACATATTTCAGTATAGAACTTAAATAAATTGTTAGCATATCCATCTCTATGTAAGTAATTTGGTATGTGTATGTGTTTGTATTAACAATAGTAAAATATTTCAATGTTCATAACCAAGTAAAATTATTCAATGTGAATTACGTATATATTAGATAAAACATTTCAAGTAGTTTCACTATTTTACATTTTGGCATCTTTTAAGTACATTTTTAAGTAAATTTTGCTTAAAATTTAGCAAAATTTGTTGGAATTTCAAATTTAAGTTGTGTAGTCTCCACAATCCATGTGCAATGTAAATTTCAAAGCATTATATTCATTTAAGCATTCAAAAATACAATTTAAATAATGAGAAAGTACCCATAGTGTGGGTAACTAGTATAGAACCATCTTAACCATAGATTTAGATAAATCTCTTGAGTTGGAAATCTTTTATTTAGGTATCAAGAGATTGATCCCTCTCCGGGCTTGATAGATCAATGGTTAAAATGGATCTATAGTTGTTTACTTTCAATTACTTTATCTATATAAAAAGTTGATTTAAAATTATGTTATTTAATATGAACATAAAATATTTTATTTATAAATAGAGTAAAATATATTTATAACATGAAAATTTAAAAAATTACACATCTCATTGATAATAAGTTGTAGAATGTAAATCTCACTGCAATAATAAAGTCTTTCATTTTCAAATTTAAAAAGATAGATTCTTAAACTTACAAAAATAGTTATCAACCCATAAATTATTCAACATTTGTAATTTTTTAAAATCATTAAATTAAATTAATATTTTAATATCATATAAATAATTATAAAATAAATAAATAAAATATATTATAAATTTAAATATAAAAATCATTAAAATAAATTAAAATTTTAATACTATATAAATTTAAAAAACAAAACAAAAAAAAAAAACATTATAAATTTAAATATATTTATCATTTTACCTAAACTCAATTTAATTATAAATTTATTATTTTATTGAGATTTTATTTTAGAAAATGAAATATTAAAATCATTAGATATAGCGTTTAGATATTATAGATTCTTACTTATATTAAGTACTAAAATAGTTATAACTAAAGTAATTGCGTTTCCCAACCCAAATGTTGTTTATATATATTTTATATTGAAATTTCGAGTATAACAAATATATTGATAAAAAAATAGGTAGAGTGCGAATCCAAATCATATCAGTATATTATATTTTTGACATTGCTTTAGCTCCTCCTCAATTACCATGCACACTATGAACTAGCGTGCTAAGCCATGTCTTTAAAGAACATGCGCATGTTTCTTAAAAATGTGTGTCTCATTTTTTATACTAATAAAAAAGCGAGGTTAGCTGAATTATAATTGAAAATCATGAAGTGTGTCACACACTATGAACTAGCGTGCTAGGACATGTCTTTAAAGAACGTGTGCTTCTTAAAAATGTGTGTCTCGTTGTTTATATTAATAAAAAAGCGTGGTTAGTTGAATTATAATTGAAAATCGTGAAGAGTGTCACTAGTGAAGGAGGTGTGATTTGTGGAATAATTTTATCCATTTCACCACCATAGGGACATGGCTAGAGTTCAAAGTTTCTTACATTGACTCATGGTTAATTTACTCAAATTTCTCAATTTTCTATACTTCATAAGTTCTTCAAATATAAAAAATAAGATTGTTTTGTTCTTATAATTTACATTATCATGGAAACTATATTTAAACACAATTGAAAATCACTATCATTGAATGAATAAATTCATGACCCTAACTCCTTACCATTAAATGCAAATACTAAAAATGGCAATGGCCTTGAGTCATTACAATCCAACATGTATCATCATATAAATTTTCATTAGTTTTAGTAGTTTTTAATGGAAAATTTGTTAATGACTTAAACAACTTATTTTATGAGCAAGTCTCACTTTGTAGATTTGGAGTCAAAAACCTTCCATACCTTATCTTAGGATTTAAAAGGTCATTTTTTGTGTCAAAACTTTATAACCATATATGTATCCTCTTGATATTTTTCTACACTTATATATCTTTCAAATGGTGAAACAATCAACTCAACTAGAGCTTATATGCGGAACTTATGCCTCTCGCAAATTGACCATTTTGTTGACCACCTTGGTACTCGAGTTAATGCCACATCAACTTCCATTACTCACACACGTGGAAATTTAATATTATTATAAAGTGTCGAGAAACCTAACAATTTGCAGGGATCAAATCATTCAAAAATATTAACCCTAACCCTATACAACTTTTAATCTATCTTAAACACTTATTTGTTAGGAAAAGTAGGGATTACATTCTTAGTGTATTCAACATTGTTCCATTGGAGAGAAGAGAGTTGAGAGTGGGAAATTGAGAGACGTCATAGGAAGAAAAAGATCATATAACAACCATATTAGCCATAGTGTCCATAGCATCTCCGTAGTGATTTCCCCTTCTTCATGCTCACATTTCATAATTGAAAAGAAAATAAAACATAGGCTTCACCTTCTAGATTCTATTCTCCATAATTATTTATAAAATTAAAATAAAACAAAATAAGTTATGATTTCTCTCCAAGAGAAACTACATACTAATTTGGCCTCTAAAATTACGCAAATCAATCATAAAGAGGGTGATAATTGACCCCAATCATGTGTTCTAGAGAAAAATCAATTATATTCATATTGTTGTGTTTTCTGCTGGTTGATTCCCGTGTTGAATGGAGCTTTGACTGGGGGTTTTCGTTTTTCCTTCTACGAATCGGAGAGAAACCAAAGCATGCTATGAGGACAAGGATTAAAACCCATCGTCATGGTTTGCCTGAAATTTTCTACGACCAATTCAACGACTAGAGAATTCTTGAACGATTTTATTTCAAAAAATTGTGATAAAAAATAAATTCTTAACATTTTAATTTTCTAATTACTCAAGATTAAAATAAAATTGTTAAAGTACCTGATATGGTTTTATTTGTCTTTAGTGTAGGTAAATGTAGTCAAAATGTATACATATGGGGTAAAAAAAGGGTAAATAAGATCTAAATAGACAATGTTTGGGTGCTCTATGAATAATTAAATGAGGTACCAATATATACCCCAAGGAAAATTCATTTCATGTCCTCATGCAATTAATACTCAAATTTTTGCCAAAAAATCTTTTCACTTTGTCCTGTATTTGAACAGCCCTTGCCCCTTGCATAAAACATCCACTTTGGATGTGGATCACATGTAAATTGAATTCTTCTCCTTTGCATCAAAACTTTCACGTTGAGGTTTTAATTTTTCAGTTTCAATGCATATTTTTTTCATATACCATTGAAATGTGTGTTTGGTAAATAAGGAATTTTCTTAAGTTTCCTAATATATGAATCAAAGAATGCAATAGGGGATGTTACCTATGTAGGCTCTTAAGAAAGCATGGAGGTTTCTTTTCTGAGTAGTAGTAGTAGTGAAAGTAGAGAAATCTCTATCCTCGTGTTGTGATAGTTCAATTCCATTTGCAGTAGTGAAAGGTAGTTCCTCTTGATCAATTTCCATGACCTATAAAAATTATATAGATTTTTTTGTGCTCATCAATCTCAAGTTTTGATGTTGTTTGAAGAATAAAAAAATTGGTTATTGGTTTGTTTTCTAGTTTGAAAACACTTCTTTCTCCTTTTGACTCATCCATTCATCATTTTTGTTAAGATTTTCTATCATAGCTCTTATTACTCTCCTCATATATGTATTTTTTTCCTTTTCATGCTCCTTTGTTTGTATTTTCTTTTATTTGTAATAGCTTTTCTCTGCACTCCTCTGGTTGGATAGAGACTTTTTGTATCTATTCTTCATAATTTTCTTGCATATCCTTGTAATACCCCTCTGTTTCCATGTAAATATATTTCTGTTTTTAGACTGAATTATTTTTAGATATGATGGCTAGAAAGCAATGATGAATTGAATTAAGGTGAACAATAAAGTATGGTTATGTAATAAATGAATTTTATTAATGCAATGAAAATCCAAAAATTACTTGGGAAAGAAACACTAGAGTTAAGAGATTTTTTGCTATGATCCGGAAGCCAGTGTTGGTGATGAGATCAAAATAATATTCCCTTAAATAACTCCTAAAAATCCCTATGATTTGATTATCAAGATTTAATATGATGGGAGAGAGAATCTATTATATCACTCTGTTGTAGAAAAAAATTCAGTAAGGGTCGAATAAAGCGTCGCGGGAGAGAAAGGTGGGCTTTAAAGAAAAAGGAGGAAATACCTTTTTTGGAAAAAGGGAAAAAACGTGAAACACCCTCCTCCCACATCTACCCAAGTAACTGGCCAATTGGGGTAAACATTTGACAAAGAGTTACAATGATACAATTCAACTCCCTATGTATTAGATAAGGAATTGGAACCAACAAAGAGCAAAAACACAGACCTTCTGCACCTGCAATAGAACACCTAGGAGCCATCCAAAACCTTCCAAGTGACTAGCCCCTGAGACAAACTAACCTTTTTGCATCATTAATCCCCTACTCACTCCCTTTCCAAGTCCTCCAAGTGACAGAGAGTCCCAGTCCCTACCATGAGCCTACATGAGTGAGACTGCAACCTTTTTTTCCCAGTGTCATGCCAGCAACTATGGGATTTAAGGCTAAATTTCAAAGCTAGGACCCAAGTCACTGCCCAGAACTCCATGACACTTCCAATAATGAAAGATTATAGCTTAATAATGATATAAATGAAATTACTTGAGCAATGACTTGACTAGGCCCCTACTAGCCATGACAGGAATTTCGTCAAACATGTAACAAATATGTAATCTAATCGCTAAGAAACATTGATTCCTCATAACATTAGTTGCATTATCATCTATTAGGTCATTCATTCATTATTGTTTCACATACTAATAAAAACATGATGAGAGTCATAATTCCTAACTATCTTAAAGCATGCTTATAATGAGCAAATAACCAGAGATATATCAATGAGGAAATAACCATTAAATCCACATAACATCAAGAATCTTTACTCATGAAAATACCAAGGGAAAAATAGCTCTTATTAACACATGAAAATCCAACCAAGTCAGGGACTTCCACATACCACCTCGCCATAGACTAGGCTAAAACAAATCTTTCTTTCATTCAGTCACCCCCGTGCCATATTCTAAGCATGAATGTGGGATCTCATGAAACACATCAAGCACAACCAAACTAGGGATTCCAAAGGCCAACCACCTCAACCCTCAACCAGTGATTCCACCTCACAGTTGGACATCACTAACCATCACCAAATCAATCTCTACCCATGTTGTTTAGGGCTCCAAAGTGTTTGTTCCAACCAAGCTCCAAAACTAGTAAATCAACCCATAACTCCTGTCAAGCTCCAGAGTGTTTGTCCAACCAAGGCTTCAAGACTAGTAACTCAACCTACCAAGGGCTCCAGAGTGTTTTTCTAACCAAGGATCCAGGACTAGTAGCTCAACCCAAGTTGTTTCAGGGCTCCAAAGCATTTTCCCAACCAAGGATCCAGGAACTAATAACTCAACCCACAGCCAAAGGTACATGAGAACCAACCAAAACAAAAAGGAAAGAAACCTGCAACACCATGGCTATCTAGGAACTGGAAAGCCTAAGTTAAACCATTGTCAATCCAGGAAATCCTCCATGCCAATGACAAATCGTAACCAAGAAACCGCATGCATGTACCATGCATGTAAAAACTAGCAAGGAAACCATACATGAAGCTCAATACCTACAAAGAAATCTAGTTGTAGTCGATGATCCTGATGTCCTCTAGTGCTTTCCTGATTTTCCTTTTCCTTCTTGCTCCAAATCCCAAGTATGCCACACTCCTCCAAGATTTCTCCATGAAACTCTAAGTGTCCAAGAGTATGAGAGAGAGAATAGAAGATAGCTCCATCATAGAACTGACAAAAGTCTGAACAAAATCTTTCCAAGTAATCCTTAGATGCCTTTTTATTAATGAGGCCTCTATTTTCTTCATTTTCAATTATTTTCCTTCAATTTCCTCCTCACATGCAACATGTGACCTTTCACATCATGTTTCTCATATTTTCCTTTATTTTCATAAATAAAATTCCAATAATGCCACTTTTCCTTTCCAAATGCGATTTCCAATTTCCTTAGCCATAATAAACGGAAATGACACCCACTAGGATGTTTTTCTCAACATTCAGCTTGGAATAAATTTCCCATCACTATGGTATTATATTTTTTTTACATGGGATTTTTACCATGGTTGTTACAAAAATCCTAGGCCACTGGGTTAGAAAACCCATAAAAATAAGGACGTTGCTAAAGAAAAATATGCTACGGAAGTTTTTAGCACTCCAAAAATCCATTTAGGCTAAAAAAAAGGCCACATAGGTAACCACAAACCAATTGTAGCTTAAGTTCCAATCCCCCTAACCTTAGAGAGGGCTCTCTCCTTGGATCAATTATCAATCAAAAACCGATAGGATATGGATTTTAGACTGGATACTAAGCTCAGAAGGTATATGACATAATATTTAATGAAAATTTTTGGGAGAGAGGGCCACTGAAGTATAAGATCATAGAACAACAGGGCATGCATGAGCCATTTATATAACAGAGGCAAGGTAGACACATACTCCAAGTTAATTATCTATTTTAGTATATTGAAGAATGAGGGAAACATAAAAATATCCATTCAAATGAAATGGAGCATATAATTATGCATTCTTCTACATAACTAATGACCAAATATCCAGAAGAACCATGACAGAGCAATGAATAATTTCATCATGTATGAGATCCACAATTATCCTAAGCATGTAAGGATGAATTCAAGACAACAACTTCAGAAAACACAAACACCAGCCATAGTTTAATCAATCAACCAACGCCAACCAACTTCATTGTTTTTCATGATATTAAATACACTTACATCATAGATATATCTCATGACCATATACATTATATGATCTATCCATTCAAAATGGATTGAAACACCCAAATTCATAAACCCATTGTTTTTTGGCATCAAACATTATCTAAAAGCAGTGACCCTACACAACATCTTTGTCTCTTTAGGAAAAAAACATAAAAACTACTTATATATATCCTTTAAACCTATATATATAACAAAATTATCTCATACTACTATATTCCTAACATTGAAACCTCTCGGACTGATAGTGAAAATAGTAAAGGAAGCTCAAGTTGTGTTGCGCAGCAGCTACGTAGCAATTCCATGTAGACATAATTTCTCATTTGTTGGAGAAACTTTAGCCTATGACTAGGCACTAAGTATACCTATGACAATGAAATGGTTCATTCCTTACATCATATGACAACTAGAAAGGATAAAGAATCTCTTTCACATATGTGCAACATGTGTGCAGCGCTGCGTAGCACCTGTGTAGTGGAAAATTCAAACTGTGATTTTCACTTTTTCCTGCCTCCAGATCAAAAAATATGGTGGTAGCTACCCCATTGAAGCTTTTTTACATATCAGAAACCTCTAGAATGCAAAAACATCTATACATTTCCATGTTTTCAAACAGAAATCCAAACATTTCATCATTTTGTCAACAAAAATTGTGAAAATGAGCCTCCAAGTGACACATGTAACTCTCAAACAGTAGCACCTATGTAGAATATGAGATAGGTGTTGTAGATGAGATTTTTTTGAAGAAAAATCCATCTCAATTTCTTCAAAGTATTCCTCATCTCCTTAAAAATTGTGCTTCCAAATCATGACTAAAACATGAAAATACGCACTCCGAACAAATAGGCCTTAAAGATGCATTAAAAACTCTCGATATATGCCACTTGTGCAGAAACTGGAAGAGGTTATTATGATTTGGTATGTTCTTGAGAAAATATTCTCTCAGTTTCTTTAAATTCAGCTCCAATTGTTTGGTATAAATGTTTCAAATTGATGGCTAAAACAAGTTATTTTGTGCAACAGTTGCACATCGAACAGTCTGAGTAGCGCTGATGCATAGTGAATTTTCCACAGTGAGTGCAACCTTGTTTCTTGTCAATTAATAATTGGGGATCAACCTATGGTCTTCTAAATTGATTCTTGATTAGCTCAGAACTAACATGAAGTTATTTTGCATAATATTAAGGCAGTATTCTGATTTGAATTACCCCATGTCTTGTAGTGCAATATTCGAAATGATTGCTTAGAGCACTCTATCTGATTTGATATGAGTATAACAGTATGGGGAATGCTTAAAGTATAAGGGGTATTGCATCTCTTAGGTATGGAAGTTTTGTATATGGTAGTGGTGCATTATGCATGAGGGTTATATATGATAGTAATATGGGTAATGGTGGTGTTATTATAGGGTATGGGTTTAGAATGAAGGAGGGGGGTGTAAAATAGATGTAATTTATGAATGATGGGTAAATTGTATGTGGGAAGGGTATAAGATGTAAATTTTTATAAAGGGGGGTGAATGAAATATAAATGGGGAAATGGGGGAAATAGGATGTGAAATGGATAAGCATAGGGTACATAAGAATAAGGGATAAAATTGTAGGATGTTTTAAATGACCATACCTTATCACCATTAGAGTTTTGACTGTAATGGACCCAATTTACACAGGTCCGATATAAATATTACTAAAACCTTTTTGAATTAACCATATAAACATGTGTGACCATGACTCCCATAAATTGATACGCTTTCATTCTTTTTGTGAACCCTTGATGACAGAAACTTGACAATGTCGAACAATGACCTTTGAGGCTATGACAACAACAATGGTCATAGGCTCAACTTATTCAAATAACTGAAAATTAAAGGACATGGAAAATACATTTGACGATGAAAACTAATGACCCTAACATTGGCTCCAATGGGGATGGAAGCCTCCTAGTGAGGTGCCAAGAAAAAAAATTGTAGACTAGTAGCCTATTCATACCGTTGGGAAATGGAGTCAATATAAAAACTGGAACTGACTCACTAAATGACTAACTGATTACTGTAACTAACTAACAGACAGAAAAACATATTACATTTATTCTCAAAACTGTTGTACAAGATGAAAACTGCAGATGAAATAAGGAAAATATGACAGCACATCACCAAAATCTTAGGGCCTTCTCCTCGGGCTTCAAACTTGAATGATAGTTGTACACACATGTTAAAAGTATATACACTAGGTGATATCTTCTCTCGAATGTAGCCAGTCAAGAAAATGACTACTTGACTCAATTCTTCTAGCATTTTCCTTGAGAAAAGAGAAGAATAAAGAGAGTGGAAACTCAAAATTCAACTTATTCTAAAAACCAACATCGGTAAAGAGTACAAGCTTCCATAAATCCTGCAACAAACTGGTGATGGGATGACAAACCTCTTCTTTCAATGGTTCCAAGAGGTAAAAAAAAAAATCTTCAAAAACATAATTGGTTACCTTCACCTGATGATCGGTAAGAGTACTAAATGGGAGCACTCAATTCCTTAATCTTTCCCTCTTCAATTGAGGCAACCACCTTATCCACAACACTAATTTGCACATCCATAGGATCCAGGACAACCTACTCTTATTTAGCAGACTCTTCATTTTATGAACCTGGACGGAGATCTTCATGTGCAAGAGGCTCTAAAACAACCCCTTACTTTTCACTTCTCTCCTCTTCTTGATCATTAACAGTCCGTTGAATACGTTGATCAAGCTGAAGAGAAAAAACCTATTGCATTTATTCATCGACCTTTGTCTGATAAGTTTCATCTTCAACTGCAGAAATCGTTGTCTGTTGGGAATATTCATGAATATCTGGGAAACATACCTCTTTTGTTTTTTTGTTCTTGACATTGGGATGAAAATTCACAAAGGGCCTCTTTAATTTCATCATCCATACATTCTTTATCCCCATAAATATTTTCCATATATTGGAATAAATATTCAAAACATGCACAACATTTTTTAGCTGGAGGTAGGGGAGGATAAAATTCCTTAAATTTCTCATAAACTGTTGTGTAAAATATGTAAGAGAACACAAACTGACAAGTGTAAAACCTTCATACCAGAATCTAGTTTTTTCTGCTAAGCTTTCCATGAAAATTTTCATTAAACAATCCTCAAGAAACTTAACCCCAAGCTTATGTACATGCAAATGAAACTTGAACATATGTAAAGCAGCACTATTTCTTTTTTTATCTTTAAATAATGGAAGATAGGTTAACCAATCAACACGAGGCATAGTATTTGGCAAACCAGGAATATGATATTTTTCCATAGGTGCATACCTCACATTTTTTCTTAAACCCATATTGAAAACAGTCAACCAAAATTAATGACCTTTGACTAATGGAGTCACTGTGAACATTTGATCTTTTGGATCCTTCAAATTGGAGTCACCATGTGAATGATTCAGTCTTTCTGTGTCGGTTTTTTGTTCACCGTCAATAACCATATTTGCAACTTGATACTCTTTCCAGGAGAATATTAACACTTTCGTTTTTTCCCCAACAATGACGCCACTATGTTAGCACTCTATAAATCCCTTTAGGATGAAAAAAGGGCTAAAGAGCTAACCAAAAACCACTTGTAGTTTAAGTTCCAGTCCCCCTAATCTTGGAGAGTGCTCTCTTACTCGATCAACTATCAATCAAAGAATGATAGGATATGGATTTTAGACTGGTTATTAAGCTCAGAGGGCAGATGACATAAGATTTAATGAAAATTGTTCAGAGATAGGGCCACTGAAGTATAAGATCATAGAACATCAGGGAATACATGAGCCATTTGGATAACAGAGGCAAGGTAGGCGCATATTCCAAGTCAATTATTGATTTTAGTATAGTGAAGAATGAGGCAAACATAAACATATCCAGTAAAATGCAACATAGCATATGATTATGAATTATGCTACATACCTAATGATCAAATATTCAAAAGAACCATGATAGAGCAATGAAGAATTCCAACATGTATGAGATCCACAATTATCCTGAGCATCTAAGGATTAATTCAAGACAACAAATTCATAAATGGATATCATATTAACATAAGGAAAACACAAAATTGAAACCACACACCATAGGGATCTCTGAAAACAGAGTTGTAAGCCTACTTTGGGCCTTTTATTTCAAAATAAAGAACACATGCACCAAGCCTAGTTCATTCACTCAACCAGCAACAACCAACTTCATTGTATTTCATGATGTTAAATACACTTACATAATAGATATATCTTGTGACCAGATACATCGTATGATCTATCCATTCAGAATGGATCGAAAAACCCAAATTTAGAAGCCCACTGTTGTTTGGCATAAAAAATTATATAAAAGAAATCCTAAACAACATCTTCGTCTCTTTAGGAAAAAACATTAAAAAAAAACTACTTGTATATATATCCTTTCAACCTATCTAGATAAAAAAATATCTCATAATATTATATTCCTAACGTTGAAACCTCTTGGAATGATAGTGAAAACAGAAAAGGCAGCTCAGGTTATGCTGTGAAGCAGCTACTCAACAGTTCCATGTAGACATAATTTCTCATGTGTTGGAGGATAGTTGGCTTGTGATTGGCCACTGATTATACCTTTGACGATGCAATGGGCCATTCCTTACATCGTATGACAACTGTCAAGGATAAATCATCTCTTTCAACTATGTGCAGCATGTGCTCAACGGTTGCGCAGCGTTGCATAGCACCTGTGTAGTGGAAACTTCATACTGTGGTTTTCTCTTTTTCCCACCTTGATATCAAAAACTATTGTGACAAATACCCCATTGAATCTCTGTTACATATCATCAACCTCCAAAATGGAAAAACATCTATACATTTCTATATTTTCAAACCAAAATCCAGAAAAATCATCATTATGTCATCAAAAACTGTGAAAATAGGCCTCTAAGTGACATGTGTAACTCCCAAATGGTAGTGGTTGTGTGAAATATGAGATAGGTTTTTCTTATATGAGATTTTTTGAAGACAGACCTCTCTCAGTTTCTTCAAAATTTTCACCAACTCCTATGAAAATATTCTACAAAATCATGACTAAAACAGGAAAATACACAGTCCGAAAAATAGGCCTTAAAGATGCATTTGAAACTCCCGATATATGACACCTATGAAAAAAATGAAAGAGGTTATTGTGATTTGATCTGTGCTTGAGAAAAAAATATTTCAGTTTCTTGAAATCCAACTCCATGTGGTCGGAATCAGCGTTTCAAACTTCTAACTAAAACAGGATATTTTGCGCAGTAGTTGTGCAGCGAATAGTCTGAGTAGCACTGATGCACAACGAATTTTCCATAGTGAGTGAAGCCTTGTTTCTTGGAAATTAATAACTAGGGATCAAGATATGGTCTTCTGAAATTATGGTTGATTAGCTCAGAACTAGCATGAAGGTACTCTACATAAGATTAAGGTGGTAGTCTTATTTGAATTACACCATGTCTTTTAGTGTAATGATTCAAAATGATTGCTTAGAGCGCTCCATTTGATTTGATATGAGTATAAAAGTATGGGGAATTCTTAAAGTATAAGGGGTATGGTATCTCTTAGGTATGGGATTTGTGTATAGGGGAGTGTTCCATTATGCATAAGAGTTAAATATGATAGGAGTATGGGCAATGGTGGTGTTATTATAGGGGATGGATTTAGAATGAATGGGGGGGCGTAAAATAGATGTAATATGAATAATGGGTAAATGGTATGTGGGAAGGGTATAGGATGTAATTTTTTTATGAAGGGGGTTGAATGAAAGATAAATGGGGAAATGGGGGAAATAGGTGGTGAAATGGATAAGAATAGGGTAGATAAGAATAAGGGATAAGATTGTAGAATGTTTCAAATGACCATACCTTATAACCATCAAAATTCTGACTGTAATTGACTCAATTTAGACAGGTCTGATAGACAGATGACTAAAACCCCTTTTACTTAACCATATAAAAATGTACGACCATGACTCCCATAACTTGACACTCTTTCATGCTTTTGATGAATCCTTGATGACAGAAACTCAACAATGTCATACATTGACATTTGAGGCTATGATAACAGTAGTGTTCATAGGCTCAACTTATTCAAATAACTGAAAATTAAAGGACATGTAAAATACATTTGAAAATGCAAATTAATGACCCTAACAAAAGTAATGTATAAAAATAAACTATCTAGAATCACAAGGGGTTATTGATTCCTTGGCAAAACAATATGAGATCGAAGGGGAACTGACAAAATAAATCACAGTTGGGAGGATGGTTGTTCTTCCCAATACAGTTCTAGCAGCATTTACAAAAGTTGGTATGGTGGTTTTTCCACGTGGAATCATTCGAGCACTGATACGGTTAGAGTCTAGGTACTTTTTATTTTTATTTTTATTGTTGGAAGTAATGTTACACAAGAAATTTATTTCTAAGCACTGTATTATTTACTCCTATGCCTATTATTTCATTCCATGTATGTGATTTAATTATATATATGTTAGTGTGTGGGAATTTACTGAGTAAGCATCTGTTTCGGTCACTAGGGAGGGCTAGATATGTTAATTGTGAAGTTGATAGCTGGGACCCTATGTTTCCTTTCTAGTGGATTATTGATTAATTATGCACCTTGAAACAGTGTGATGTGAGTATGGAGATATTATAGGATGAGATAATTAGCGCCCACTTTTATTTAATTGCTTGCATGTTGTTGTTATTATTATTATTATATATAATTTGTTCATTTTGATTCCTAGCTGAATCATTGTATTTTAACTTAAGTGTAAGCAACACAACATAGCATGACATGCTT
Organism: Pinus albicaulis; assembly: GCA_034641835.2. Taxonomy (NCBI): domain Eukaryota; kingdom Viridiplantae; phylum Streptophyta; class Pinopsida; order Pinales; family Pinaceae; genus Pinus; species Pinus albicaulis. Next base: position 1,059,444,294 of record CM076579.1, read on the forward strand.
ACTATTTTCAAAGAGTGAGCAGTGTAATCACTCATTTTTACTTCTGTGTGTAAGAAAACCTATTTCATATTGTATCTATATGTGTGTGTGTGTGTGTGTGTTCTAGCCACCAGGGTAAAGGGTGGAAATTGAAATGAGAAAGAGAATGGGGAATACACCTTCTCAGATTTCATTCTACTAAAAAAAACTTACAGAACAAAATCATTGAATAGATACTGAGAAAAGTAAATTTATCTGGATAACAACATCCATTTCGATTTAATTCCACCATGAGAAAAATTTCCATTATGGTATCTAAGCGATTCATGTGTCTAAGATCAGTGTTGTATAGTGTTTGTGACCTTCCTATGTGGCACTTCAGGAGAAGTTGAAAGACCCGAAAATTTTAAAATGAGAGGGGGGTGAAACAGTTCAGTAAATTAATGGTCATTTAAAACTCTTTTCATTCAACTCATTTACACCATCATTTCATAAGCAACTTAATGCATAATTAATCAACAAACTTAATGTGTGGACAACAAGTAATTAGGCAGATTAAAACATCACACCAAGGGGGGGCAGATAATCTGACAAATCTAATCTTCATTGCACACGTTACAATAAAGATGGACATGATGCATCCAAATGCAGAACACCTTGGGAGAAAATTGAGCAGCAAAGAAATCAAGACAAAAGTAAAACTAATGATAAAGACAAAGGTAAAGAACCTAAATCCGCTCATTATGTTCTAGCACATTGTAACAATGGAGTAACTGAAGACTTATTTGATGTTTCATTTACTTCATGGAGAGATGATTGGTTGCTAGATTCAGGAGCAACATGTCACATGACATTTAGAAAAGATTTTTTTGAAGAATTCACTAAAAAAGTTGATGGAGCAGTATATTTCGTAGATAAATCCAAACTCAAGCCATCAGGGCTTGGCACAGTCAGGCTTAAACTGCCTGGTCTTCCAGATCATATTCTACATGAGGTTCTATACCTCCCTGAGTTGAGGAGAAACTTGTTGTCCCTGGTCCAAATCCGCCAGCAAGGACACTCCATTCACTTGTTCGATGGTAAGGCAGAGGTCAGAAAAGCATCAGATCACTCACTTGTCATGGAGGGAATAGAAGAAGGGAGACTCTTGAAGCTGAAAGGTTCATCTGCTCATGCTCAAAACTTTGCATTCAGTTCACATCATGATGAAAGTACATTCCCATCAAGTCTTTTATGGCATGCTAGATTTGGACACTTAAACTATGAAAGCCTTCGTTTGTTGAAGAAAAATGGTGTTAATGGACTGCCTACAATTCCTAAGAAACCTAAGGAATGTGATGCTTGTATTCTAGGAAAGCATAGCAAACAACCATTTCATGATTCACACTCCAGAGCACATAGAAAACTTGAACTTGTTCATTCATATTTATGTGGCCCTATGCCTATTGCTTCTGCAAATGGAAACAAATACATGATGACATTTATTGATGACTACACCAGAATGTGTTGGATTTACTTACTGAAGAATAAGTCTGATGCTTTTCAAACTTTCAAGAATTTTCATGCATGGATTGAAAATGATGCACAGACACATATTGGCTCTCTACGTACTGATAATGGAAAAGAATACACTTCAAACGAATTTGAAAATTATCTTCGTCAACATGGAATCAAACATCAAACAATTGTGCCATATAATCCCCAACAGAACGGTGTAGCTGAAAGAATGAACAGAACTATTTTAAATATGGTTCGCTCCATGTTATTTTTCAAGAATGTGAAATTGATGTTTTGGGCTGATGCAGTTCTATGTGCTGTTTACATAAAAAATAGGTGTCCTTCAAGTTCAATTAGAAACAAAACTCCTTTTGAAATGTGGCATGGCCACATTCCTTCGGTAAAGCATTTCAGGGTCTTTGGGTCCACCTGTTATGCCTTGATACCCAAGGGTCAAAGGAATAAACTTGGTGCTAGAAGTCGAAAATGTATCTTCTTGGGGTACTCCAATACCTACAAAGGATATCGTCTCTATGATGAAGCAAATAAGAAGTTAGTAATAGCAAGAGATGTCATAATTCTTGAGTCTTCTAAGAGTGACAAGGTTGTTGAGCGGCAACTTGATCGCCTGGATAGATTCACACATGCAAAGTCTTTCCAAGAATTTGATAATCAGATTCCACATCTTGAAGGGGGGATTCCAATATTGAATCAAACTGTGGAATCATGTCCTGAAGCACTCTCTCCCCCACATGAAGAAACAACCACGGATGACACATCGGATGATGTGATTGATAGAATTGGGAGTTTGAATCTTGAATCAATCCCAACTCAGTCAAATGAACAGCCTGGACCATCTCAGAAAGGTCCTCCCAAATGGCTGAAAAAGACACTGGAGAATGTTCATCCTAATGAGGTTGGAAAAATAGGAACAAGAAGTTCCACTCAACAAATCGAAGGTGATGTAGATAATTTTGATTCTCCTGTTGATATGGATATTGCTTATAACTGTGAATTGAGTTTGTCTATAGATCATGAACCAACTTCCTTCAAAGAAGCCGCTTCTCATGATGAATGGAAAGAAGCGATGCAAAAGGAGTATGATGCCTTGATAAAGAATGGCACTTGGAAGCTGGTTGATCCACCTTTGGGAACGAAACCAATTGGTTGTAAGTGGGTCTACAAGAACAAGTATAAAGCAGATGGCTCACTTGACAAGCACAAGGCCAGGCTTGTGGCAAAAGGTTTTGCACAAAAAGAAGGAATCGATTATGAAGAAACTTTTTCTCCCACAGCAAAATGGACCACCATCTGGACTCTCTTTGCCCTAGCAACTCAGAATGGATGGAAATTCCATCATATGGATGTAAAAACAGCTTTTTTGAATGGAGATCTAAAGGAGAAAGTTTATATGTCCCAGACAGAAGGATTTGTGGTAAAGGGTCAAGAAAACAAAGTTTGCAAGCTTATAAAATCCTTGTATGGCCTCAAGCAAGCACCACGAGCCTGGTATGAGAAATTAACCGAGCATCTTCTAAAACTTGACTTCAAACATTTTGATCTTGATGATGCAACTTTTTTTGCTAAGAAAGTTGGAAAAACAGTTGTATATCTTGTGGTATATGTAGATGATCTTTTGATAATAGGGAACAATGAGAGCTATATTGCATCCATGAAGAAAGAATTGAAGAAAGGTTTTGAAATGACTGATTTGGGTCATGTTCATTACTATTTGGGTATTGAAGTAATTCAACATCCTAAATTTATATTTCTTTCTCAAAAGAAGTACATTGGAGATCTCTTGAACAAGTTTGGCATGGATGACTGTAATCCCTTAACCACTCCGATGGAACAAAACTTGAAGCTCACATCTATTGAAGGGAAGGAATTTGAGGATGCAACTAAGTATAGACAGCTTGTAGGAAGTCTTATCTACCTGACCACCACCAGACCTGACATTTCATTTGCTGTTGGAATCCTCTCAAGGTTCATACAAAAACCTTGTGAAGGACATTGGTCTACTGCGAAAAGAGTGTTAAGGTACTTGAAGGGGACTCAAGACTTTGGACTCAAATATACACAGGTAGGCGACTTCAGCTTGATCGGATACTCTGATTCAGACTTTGATGGCGACAAAGAAACAGGGGTGTCTACTACAGGTTACACCATGAGTCTTGGATCAGGAGTTGTCTCATGGAGATCATGCAAACAGTCAGTTCCAGCAGATTCCACGACCGAGGTAGAATATGTGGCAGTAGCTGAAGCAACAAAGGAAATTGTGTGGCTCCGGAAAATCCTGGAAGATTTGCAGATGAAACAAATGTATTCCACACCACTCATGATCGACAACACTTTTGCAATAAAGTTGGCCAAGAACCCAAAGTTCCATGATCGAACAAAGCACATCAATACAAAATACCATCTAATTCGACATCATGTTCAGGCCAAAACCATCCATCTACATCACTGTTCCACAAATCAGCAAACCGCTGATATCTTCGCCAAAGCACTTGGCAGAGAAAAGTTTGAAAAGTTCAGATCGATGCTTGGACTCACCAACATCCCTTCGGATTAAAGGGGGGAATGTTGACACCTAATCCTAAGGGTTGGGTGTGGATATGTAATATTGTATAATAAATAATATTATGAAATAAGGAAGGCCAAGAGTCAATGGGAGATGAATCCCAATAGCCTCACCTCCATGTATAAATACATGTACATTCTTCAGCTAATACACATTCTGATTTGAGGAGTTACCTCCTGGTTTGACAATATTTATTTGAAAAAATAAAGAATTATTTGGTTTTTTTCAAAATTTTGTATTTCGAAAGTTTGAAGAAAAATGTTCATAAATCATCAAAGTTTTAACGAGTTAAAAGATTAGAAACATAGATATTGTAACAAAAATTTTGAAATTTTCTTTTGTTACATAATGATTAATATGTTTCCACTCTTAGGGATGTATATATTCTTCAATTGATTATATAAAGTTTTTTTCTTTTAAAAATAATATTTTGAAATTGTAATATCATGTGATTTTATGCAAGACAAAATATTTTAAGAATAAGTCATTTTCATATTGAATCTTCTTGTTAGGGATGTATATCTTCTTCAATTGAATTTATTTCCTTTGAATTTAATATTTTGAAATTGTAATTTAATGTGATTTATGCAAGACAAAATATTTTAAGAGCAAGTCATTTTCATCTTTAATATTCTTAGTGTCACAAAGATAATAAATGTTGTTGACAAATGATGTTTTGGAGTTGTGCAACACTATATTTCACTATGGAGCTAATGAGATTTTGTTCTATTTTTTACATGAATCAAAACAAGGAAATACTTTTAATCACTAGATTAAAGTTGATCGCCCCATTAATTTTATCTTATTTTCTAATTATTTATTGCACCATACATCCTCCCTAAATTTAGATGTAATAATGTTTTATTGTTGTTGTTGTTGTTGTTGTTGTTGTTGTTGTTGTTGTTGTTGTTGTTGTTATTTTAAGATTCACTTTTATGAGGAGGACAGAATAGGTGTATCGCCTTTAATTTTAGAGATTATAAGTTAGTAAACACTTTTAGATTTTATTTAACTTTCTCCATGATTCTATAGAGAGAGTGCATCCCCAAACAACAACCATTTAAGATGATAAGAGTGACGAGACTCTAAAAGGGAGTTTTTTCCTACCCCATAGAAAAAGGTCTATTGATTTACAGTTGTTTTCAAGTCAATAATAATTTTTCTACCATCCATTTATCATTTTCTCAATGTTATAGTTCTACACAATATTGTGAACAATATCGATTATAATATATTTGTATGAAGTCACCTCCTCTAAGTTATCGTCGTCGTGCATGAACTTAGGGTCAGTGATATTTTTTATATAACTATCATAACCTTTGTTTTTTCAGTGTTAACAAACATACTCATATTATAGCAAAATCCTTGAGTATTTTTGGTTTATTGGTGAGATTATCGATATTCCTTGTTATAAGAACAATACCATGAGTGTAAAGAAGAAATATATAAACTATAGTAGTGAGATTCAAGTCAAGACAAACTATTTCTTTGGAAAACCCCTCTAATCTTATCAATATATATAACAAAATAGATAAGAGAGATGGGAGAATCCTACTTAAATATTATATTACAATTAATTTCCTTTAGATAACTTTAATTTTTCATAGATTTGATAATAACATTTTCATACAACCTTGCAATAACACTTTCGAATTTACACAATTTGTAAATTTTATATCTTATGACTCTTATAACATTTATGGTTACATACTATACATCAAAAATAATTACTTGTTGAAGATGTGGGAACTTTATTAATGCATTCCTAAGCCCCATATAAAGAACAAAATTATGGAATTTGAGTGAAGCTCTATAAATCAACAAGGCATTGACAATAATGGCAGTCTATGTTTTCCACAAAGTGTTGATACTAAAGATTTTCTATGCTTTTAACAAATTTATTGTGAAATTTGTCCACATATTTATGGTTAATCATTGTAGTTTACTCTAACACAATCTTAGATCCATGTTTACCCTTGATTTATCGAGCTCTAAGAGGTATCAAATCTCTTGATGTTGAAGCCTCTTTCAGAGCGCAAAACTTGAAGAAAGGTTTGCCTCTCAAGTGATTTGATCCCTATGGTTGCTTGATAATTTGAGATTAAGATAGATTTATGTTGGTTCTTTACACACACACACACACACACCATGCATCAACTCCATGCTAAGGATGGAAGGAATTACACATCGAGAGAGAGAGAGATAAACACACACAATGTATCAACTCCATGTCAAACATGGAAGGAATTACACATCTCTTTCATTTTGATCAATACACCAATAATCACAATTCCTCTTGAAATATTTTATTTATAGTCAACACTGAAAATATTAAAGAATTACACATGTTCACACTTGAAAGTGCAAATATAAATGTTTTAATTTTATTTTTTTGCAAAGTGAAGCGCATTTTATAGCCCATTATGAGTGCAATTTGTGGTTCCATCCATGATCAATGTGGATTTGACATGTGTCCCTTCTAAAATAAAAATAAAGCATATAAATTTTTGGTTAGTTTTAATTAAAATCATTACAAAATATTAACAATCTCAATATGAATAAGATGTAGTACAAATATTTCACTTTCACTTTCACTCTCAAAGTCATAAATAATATATTTCGATGTCTATGTTAAGTAACATAACTTTATATCAACTTTAATATATAAAGTATTAAAAGTAAAATAAAAATAAAAATCTTATTTGCCTTATACATATTTCAGTATAGAACTTAAATAAATTGTTAGCATATCCATCTCTATGTAAGTAATTTGGTATGTGTATGTGTTTGTATTAACAATAGTAAAATATTTCAATGTTCATAACCAAGTAAAATTATTCAATGTGAATTACGTATATATTAGATAAAACATTTCAAGTAGTTTCACTATTTTACATTTTGGCATCTTTTAAGTACATTTTTAAGTAAATTTTGCTTAAAATTTAGCAAAATTTGTTGGAATTTCAAATTTAAGTTGTGTAGTCTCCACAATCCATGTGCAATGTAAATTTCAAAGCATTATATTCATTTAAGCATTCAAAAATACAATTTAAATAATGAGAAAGTACCCATAGTGTGGGTAACTAGTATAGAACCATCTTAACCATAGATTTAGATAAATCTCTTGAGTTGGAAACCTTTTATTTGGGTATCAAGAGATTGATCCCTCTCCGGGCTTGATAGATCAATGGTTAAAATGGATCTATAGTTGTTTACTTTCAATTACTTTATCTATATAAAAAGTTGATTTAAAATTATGTTATTTAATATGAACATAAAATATTTTATTTATAAATAGAGTAAAATATATTTATAACATGAAAATTTAAAAAATTACACATTTTATTGATAATAAATTGTAGAATGTAAATCTCACTGCAATAATAAAGTCTTTTCATTTTCAAATTTAAAAAGATAGATTCTTAAATTTACAAAATAGTTATCAACCCATAAATTATTCAACATTTGTAATTTTTTTAAATCATTAAAATAAATTAAAATTTTAATACTATATAAATAATTATAAAATAAATAAATAAAATATATTATAAATTTAAATATAAAAACATTAAAATAAATTAAATTTTTAATATTATATAAATTTAAAAAACAAAACAAAAAAACAAAACATTATAAATTTAAATATATTTATCATTTTACCTAAACTCAATTTAATTATAAATTTATTATTTTATTGAGATTTTATTTTAGAAAATGAAATATTAAAATCATTAGATATAGCGTTTAGATATTATAGATTCTTACTTATATTAAGTACTAAAATAGTTATAACTAAAGTAATTGCGTTTCCCAACCCAAATGTTGTTTATATATATTTTATATTGAAATTTCGAGTATAACAAATATATTGATAAAAAAATAGGTAGAGTGCGAATCCAAATCATATCAGTATATTATATTTTTGACATTGCTTTAGCTCCTCCTCAATTACCATGCACACTATGAACTAGCGTGCTAAGCCATGTCTTTAAAGAACATGCGCATGTTTCTTAAAAATGTGTGTCTCATTTTTTATACTAATAAAAAAGCGAGGTTAGCTGAATTATAATTGAAAATCATGAAGTGTGTCACACACTATGAACTAGCGTGCTAGGACATGTCTTTAAAGAACGTGTGCTTCTTAAAAATGTGTGTCTCGTTGTTTATATTAATAAAAAAGCGTGGTTAGTTGAATTATAATTGAAAATCGTGAAGAGTGTCACTAGTGAAGGAGGTGTGATTTGTGGAATAATTTTATCCATTTCACCACCATAGGGACATGGCTAGAGTTCAAAGTTTCTTACATTGACTCATGGTTAATTTACTCAAATTTCTCAATTTTCTATACTTCATAAGTTCTTCAAATATAAAAAATAAGATTGTTTTGTTCTTATAATTTACATTATCATGGAAACTATATTTAAACACAATTGAAAATCACTATCATTGAATGAATAAATTCATGACCCTAACTCCTTACCATTAAATGCAAATACTAAAAATGGCAATGGCCTTGAGTCATTACAATCCAACATGTATCATCATATAAATTTTCATTAGTTTTAGTAGTTTTTAATGGAAAATTTGTTAATGACTTAAACAACTTATTTTATGAGCAAGTCTCACTTTGTAGATTTGGAGTCAAAAACCTTCCATACCTTATCTTAGGATTTAAAAGGTCATTTTTTGTGTCAAAACTTTATAACCATATATGTATCCTCTTGATATTTTTCTACACTTATATATCTTTCAAATGGTGAAACAATCAACTCAACTAGAGCTTATATGCGGAACTTATGCCTCTCGCAAATTGACCATTTTGTTGACCACCTTGGTACTCGAGTTAATGCCACATCAACTTCCATTACTCACACACGTGGAAATTTAATATTATTATAAAGTGTCGAGAAACCTAACAATTTGCAGGGATCAAATCATTCAAAAATATTAACCCTAACCCTATACAACTTTTAATCTATCTTAAATACTTATTTGTTAGGAAAAGTAGGGATTACATTCTTAGTGTATTCAACATTGTTCCACTGGAGAGAAGAGAGTTGAGAGTGGGAAATTGAGAGACATCATAGGAAGAAGAAGATCATATAACAACCATATTAGCCATAGTGTCCATAGCATCTCCGTAGTGATTTCCCCTTCTTCATGCTCACATTTCATAATTGAAAAGAAAATAAAGCATAGGCTTCACCTTCTAGCTTCTATTCTCCATAATTATTTATAAAATTAAAATAAAACAAACTAAGCTATGATTTCTCTCCAAGAGAAACTACATACTAATTTGGCCTCTAAAATTACACAAATCAATCCTAAAGAGTGTGATAATTGACCCCAATCATGTGTTCTAGAGAAAAATCAATTATATTCATATTGTTGTGTTTTCTGCTTGTTGATTCCCATGTTGAATGGAGCTTTGACTGGGGGTTTTCGTTTTTCCTTATACAAATCGGAGAGATACCAAAGCATGCTATGAGGACAAGGATTAAAACCCATCGTCATGGTTTGCCTGAAATTTTCTACGACCAATTCAACGACTAGAGAATTCTAGAACGATTTTATTTCAAAAAATTGTGATAAAAATAAATTCTTAACATTTTAATTTTCTAATTACTCAAGATTAAAATAAAATTGTTAAAGTACCTGATATGGTTTTATTTGTCTTTAGTGTAGGTAAATGTAGTCAAAATGTATACATATGGGGTAAAAAGAGGGTAAATAAGATCAAAATAGACAATGTTTGGGTGCTCTATGAATAATTAAATGAGGTACCAATATTTACCCCAAGGAAAATTCATTTCATGTCCTCATGCAATTAATACTCAAATTTTTGCCAAAAAATCTTTTCACTTTGTCCTGTATTTGAACAGCCCTTTCCCCTTGCATAAAACATCCACTTTGGATGTGGATCACATGTAAATTGAATTCTTCTCCTTTGCATCAAAACTTTCACGTTGAGGTTTTAATTTTTTAGTTTCAATGCATATTTTTTTCATATACCATTGAAATGTGTGTTTGGTAAATAAGGAATTTTCTTAAGTTTCCTAATATATGAATCAAAGAATGCAATAGGGGATGTTACCTATGTAGGCTCTTAAGAAAGCATGGAGGTTTCTTTTCTGAGTAGTAGTAGTAGTGAAAGTAGAGAAATCTCTATCCTCGTGTTGTGATAGTTCAATTCCATTTGCAGTAGTGAAAGGTAGTTCCTCTTGATCAATTTCCATGACCTATAAAAATTATATAGATTTTTTTGTGCTCATCAATCTCAAGTTTTGATGTTGTTTGAAGAATAAAAAAATTGGTTATTGGTTTGTTTTCTAGTTTGAAAACACTTCTTTCTCCTTTTGACTCATCCATTCATCATTTTTGTTAAGATTTTCTATCATAGCTCTTATTACTCTCCTCATATATGTATTTTTTTCCTTTTCATGCTCCTTTGTTTGTATTTTCTTTTATTTGTAATAGCTTTTCTCTGCACTCCTCTGGTTGGATAGAGACTTTTTGTATCTATTCTTCATAATTTTCTTGCATATCCTTGTAATACCCCTCTGTTTCCATGTAAATATATTTCTGTTTTTAGACTGAATTATTTTTAGATATGATGGCTAGAAAGCAATGATGAATTGAATTAAGGTGAACAATAAAGTATGGTTATGTAATAAATGAATTTTATTAATGTAATGAAAATCCAAAAATTACTTGGGAAAGAAACACTAGAGTTAAGAGATTTTTTGCTATGATCCGGAAGCCAGTGTTGGTGATGAGATCAAAATAATATTCCCTTAAATAACTCCTAAAAATCCCTATGATTTGATTATCAAGATTTAATATGATGGGAGAGAGAATCTATTATATCACTCTGTTGTAGAAAAAAATTCAGTAAGGGTCGAATAAAGCGTCGCGGGAGAGAAAGGTGGGCTTTAAAGAAAAAGGAGGAAATACCTTTTTTGGAAAAAGGGAAAAAACGTGAAACACCCTCCTCCCACATCTACCCCAATAACTGGCCAATTGGAGTAAACATTTGACAAAGAGTTACAATGATACAATTCAACTCCCTATGTATTAGATAAGGAATTGGAACCAATGAAGAGCGAAAACACAGACCTTCTGCACCTGCAATAGAACACCTAGGAGCCATCCAAAACCTTCCAAGTGACTAGCCTCTGAGACAAACTAACCTTTTTGCATCATTAATCCCCTAGTCGCTCCCTTTCCAAGTCCTCCAAGCGACGGAGAGTCCCAGTCACTACCATGAGCCTACATGAGTGAGACTGCAACCTTTTTTTCCCAGTGTCATGCTAGCAACTATGGGATTTAATGCTAAATTTCAAAGCTAGGACCTAAGTCACTGCCCAGAACTCCATGACACTTCCAAGAATGAAAGATAATAGCAGAATAATTATATAAATGAAATTACTTGAGCAATGACTTGACTGGGCCCCTACTAGCCATGACAGGAATTTCGTCAAACATGTAACAAATATGTAATCTAATCGCTAAGAAAAATTGATTCCTCATCACATTAGTTGCATTATCATCTATTAGGTCATTCATTCATTATTGTTTCACATACTAATAAAAACATGATGAGAGTCATAATTCCTAACTATCTTAAAGCATGCTTATAATGAGCAAATAACCAGAGATATATCAATGAGGAAATAACCATTAAATCCACATAACATCAAGAATCTTTACTCATGAAAATACCAAGGGAAAAATAGCTCTTATTAACACATGAAAATCCAACCAAGTCAGGGACTTCCACATACCACCTCGCCATAGACTAGGCTAAAACAAATCTTTCTTTCATTCAGTCACCCCCGTGCCATATTCTAAGCATGAATGTGGGATCTCATGAAACACATCAAGCACAACCAAACTAGGGATTCCAAAGGCCAACCACCTCAACCCTCAACCAGTGATTCCACCTCACAGTTGGACATCACTAACCATCACCAAATCAATCTCTACCCATGTTGTTTAGGGCTCCAAAGTGTTTGTTCCAACCAAGCTCCAAAACTAGTAAATCAACCCATAACTCCTGTCAAGCTCCAGAGTGTTTGTCCAACCAAGGCTTCAAGACTAGTAACTCAACCTACCAAGGGCTCCAGAGTGTTTTTCTAACCAAGGATCCAGGACTAGTAGCTCAACCCAAGTTGTTTCAGGGCTCCAAAGCATTTTCCCAACCAAGGATCCAGGAACTAATAACTCAACCCACAGCCAAAGGTACATGAGAACCAACCAAAACAAAAAGGAAAGAAACCTGCAACACCATGGCTATCTAGGAACTGGAAAGCCTAAGCTAAACCATTGTCAATCCAGGAAATCCTCCATGCCAATGAAAAATTGTAACCAAGAAACTGCATGCATGTACCATGCATGTCAAAACTAGCAAGGAAACCATACATGAAGCTCGATACCTGAAAAGAAATATAGTTATAGTCAATGATCCTAATGTCCTCTAGTGCTTTCCTGATTTTCCTTTGCCTTCTTGCTCCAAATCCCAAGTATGCCACACTCCTCCAAGATTTCTCCAAGAAACTCTAAGTGTCCAAGAGTATGAGAGAGAGAATAGAAGATAGCTCCATCATAGAACTGACAAAAGTCTGAACAAAATCTTTCCAAGTAATCCTTAGAAGCCTTTTTATTAATGAGGCCTCTATTTTCTTCATTTTCAATTATTTTCCTTCAATTTCCTCCTCACATGCAACATGTGACCTTTCACATCATGTTTCTCATATTTTCCTTTATTTTCATAAATAGAATTCCAATAATGCCACTTTGCCTTTCCAAATGTGATTTCCAATTTCCTTAGCCATAATAAACGGAAATGACACCCACTAGGATGATTTTCTCAACATTCAGCTTGGAATACGTTTCCCATCACCATGGTATTATATTTTTTTTACATGGATTTTTTACCATGGTTGTTACAAAAATCCTAGGCCACTGGGTTAGAAAACCCATAAAAATAAGGACGTTGCTAAAGAAAAATATGCTACGGAAGTTTTTAGCACTCCAAAAATCCATTTAGGCTAAAAAAAAGGCCACATAGGTAACCACAAACCAATTGTAGCTTAAGTTCCAATCCCCCTAACCTTAGAGAGGGCTCTCTCCTTGGATCAATTATCAATCAAAAACCGATAGGATATGGATTTTAGACTGGATATTAAGCTCAGAAGGTATATGACATAAGATTTAATGAAAATTGTTGGGAGAGAGGGCCACTGAAGTATAAGATCATATAACAGCAGGGCATGCATGAGCCATTTATATAACAGAGGCAAGGTAGACACATACTCCAAGTTAATTATCTATTGTAGTATATTGAAGAATGAGGGAAACATAAAAATATCCATTCAAATGCAACGGAGCATATAATTATGCATTCTTCTACATAACTAATGACCAAATATCCAGAAGAACCATGACAGAGCAATGAATAATTTCATCATGTATGAGATCCACAATTATCCTAAGCATGTAAGGATGAATTCAAGACAACAACTTCAGAAAACACAAACACCAGCCATAGTTTAATCAATCAACCAACGCCAACCAACTTCATTGTTTTTCATGATATTAAATACACTTACATCATAGATATATCTCATGACCATATACATTATATGATCTATCCATTCAAAATGGATCGAAACACCCAAATTCAGAAACCCATTGTTTTTTGGCATCAAACATTATCTAAAAGCAGTGACCCTAAACAACATCTTTGTCTCTTTAGGAAAAAACATAAAAAATACTCATATATATCCTTTAAACCTATATATATAAAAAAATTATCTCATACTACTATATTCCTAACATTGAAATCTCTCGGACTGATAGTGAAAATAGTAAAGGAAGCTCAAGTTGTGTTGCGCAGCAGCTACATAGAAATTCCATGTAGACATACTTTCTCATTTGTTGGAGAAACTTTAGCCTATGACTAGGCACTAAGTATACCTATGACAATGAAATGGTTCATTCCTTACATCATATGACAACTAGAAAGGATAAAGAATCTCTTTCACATATGTGCAACATGTGTGCAGCGCTGCGTAGCACCTGTGTAGTGGAAAATTCAAACTGTGATTTTCACTTTTTCCTGCCTCCAGATCAAAAAATATGGTGGTAGCTACCCCATTGAAGCTTTGTTACATATCAGCAACCTCTAGAATGCAAAAACATATATACATTTCCATATTTTCAAACAGAAATCCAAACCTTTCATCATTTTGTCAAAAACAATTGTGAAAATGAGCCTCCAAGTGACACGTGTAACTCTCAAACGGTAGCACCTATGTAGAATATGAGATAGGTGTTGTAGATGAGACTTTTTTGAAGAAAATTCTATCTCAATTTCTTCAAAGTATTCCCCATCTCCTTAAAAATTGTGCTTCCAAATCATGACTAAAACAGGAAAATACGCACTCCGAACAAATAGGCCTTAAAGATGCATTAAAAACTCTCGATATATGCCACTTGTGCAGAAACTGGAAGAGGTTATTGTGATTTGGTCTATTCTTGAGAAAATTTTCTCTCAGTTTCTTTAAATTCAGCTCCAATTTATTGGAATAACTGTTTTAAATTGATGGTTAAAACAAGTTATTTTGCGCAACAGTTGCACATCGAACAGTCTGAGTAGCGCTGATGCGTAGTGAATTTTCCACAGTGAGTGCAACCTTGTTTCTTGTCAATTAATAATTGGGGATCAGCCTATGGTCTTATGAATTGATGCTTGATTAGCTCAGAACTAACATGAAGTTATTTTGCATAATATTAAGGCAGTATTCTGATTTGAATTACCCCATGTCTTGTAGTGCAATGATTCAAAATGATTACTTAGAGCACTCTATCTGATTTGATATGAGTATAACAGTATGGGGAATGCTTAAAGTATAAGGGGTATTGCATCTCTTAGGTATGGAAGTTTTGTATATGGTAGTGGTGCATTATGCATGAGGGTTATATATGATAGTAATATGGGTAATGGTGGTGTTATTATAGGGTATGGGTTTAGAATGAAGGAGGGGGGTGTAAAATAGATGTAATTTATGAATGATGGGTAAATTGTATGTGGGAAGGGTATAAGATGTAAATTTTTATAAAGGGGGGTGAATGAAATATAAATGGGGAAATGGGGGAAATAGGATGTGAAATGGATAAGCATAGGGTACATAAGAATAAGGGATAAAATTGTAGGATGTTTTAAATGACCATACCTTATCACCATTAGAGTTTTGACTGTAATGGACCCAATTTACACAGGTCCGATATAAATATTACTAAAACCTTTTTGAATTAACCATATAAACATGTGTGACCATGACTCCCATAAATTGATACGCTTTCATTCTTTTTGTGAACCCTTGATGACAGAAACTTGACAATGTCGAACAATGACCTTTGAGGCTATGACAACAACAATGGTCATAGGCTCAACTTATTCAAATAACTGAAAATTAAAGGACATGGAAAATACATTTGACGATGAAAACTAATGACCCTAACATTGGCTCCAATGGGGATGGAAGCCTCCTAGTGAGGTGCTAAGAAAAAAAATTGTAGACTAGTAGCCTATTCATACCATTGGGAAATGGAGTTAATATAAAAACTAGAATTGACTCACTAACTGACTAACTGATTACTGTAACTAACTAACTGACAGAAAAACATATTACATTTATTCTCAAAACTGTTGTACAAGATGAAAACTGCAGATGAAATAAGGAAATTATGACAGCACATCACCAAAATCATAGGGCCTTCTCCTCGGGCTTAAAACTTGAATTATAGTTGTCCACACATGTTAAAAGTATATACACTAGGTAATATCTTCTCTCCAATGTAGCCAGTCAAGAAAATGACTACTTGACTCAATTCTTCTAGCATTTTCCTTGAGAAAAGAGAAGAAGAAAGAGAGTGGAAACTCAAAATTCAACTGATTCTAAAAACCAACATCGGTAAAGAGTACAAGCTTCCATAAATCCTGCAACAAACTGGTGATGGGATGACAAACCTCTTCTTTCAATGGTTCCAAGAGGTAAAAAAAAAAATCTTCAAAAACATAATTGGTTACCTTCACCTGATGATCGGTAAGAGTACTAAATGGGAGCACTCAATTCCTTAATCTTTCCCTCTTCAATTGAGGCAACCACCTTATCCACAACACTAATTTGCACATCCATAGGATCCAGGACAACCTACTCTTATTTAGCAGACTCTTCATTTTATGAACCTGGACGGAGATCTTCATGTGCAAGAGGCTCTAAAACAACCCCTTACTTTTCACTTCTCTCCTCTTCTTGATCATTAATAGTCCATTGAATACGTTGATCAAGCTGAAGAGAAAAAACCTACTGCATTTATTCATCGACCTTTGTCTGATAAGTTTCATCTTCAACTGCAGAAATTGTTGTCTGTTGGGAATATTCATGAATATCTGGGAAACATACTTCTTTTGTTTTTTTTTTCTTGACATTGGGATGAAAATTCAAAAAGAGCTTCTTTAATTTCATCATCCATACATTCTTCATCCCCATAAATATTTTCCATATATTGGAAGAAATATTCAAAACATGCACAACATTTTTTAGCTGGAGGTAGGGGAGGATAAAATTCCTTAAATTTCTCATAAAATATTGTGTAAAACATGTAAGAGAACACAAACTGATAAGTGTAAAACCTTCATACGAGAATCTAGTTTTTTCTGCTAAGCTTTCCATGAAATTTTTCATTAAACAATCCTCAAGAAACTTAACCCCAAGCTTATGTACATGCAAATGAAACTTAAACATATGTAAAGCAGCACTGTTTCTTTTTTTATCTTTAAGTAATGGAAGATAGGTTAACCAATCAACACGAGGCATAGTATTTGGCAAACCAGGAATATGATATTTGTCCATAGGTGCATACCTCACATTTGTTCTTAAACCCACATTGAAAACAGTCAACCAAAATTAATGACCTTTGACTAATGGAGTCATTGTGAACATTTGATCTTTTGAATCCTTCGAAATTGGAGTCACCATGTGAATGATTCAGTCTTTCTGTGTCGGTTTTTTGTTCACCGTCAATAACCATATTTGCAACTTGATACTCTTTCCAGGAGAATATTAACACTTTCGTTTTTTCCCCAACAATGACGCCACTATGTTAGCACTCTATAAATCCCTTTAGGATGAAAAAAGGGCTAAAGAGCTAACCAAAAACCACTTGTAGTTTAAGTTCCAGTCCCCCTAATCTTGGAGAGTGCTCTCTTACTCGATCAACTATCAATCAAAGAATGATAGGATATGGATTTTAGACTGGTTATTAAGCTCAGAGGGTAGATGACATAAGATTTAATGAAAATTGTTCAGAGATAGGGCCACTGAAGTATAAGATCATAGAACATCAAGGAATACATGAGCCATTTAGATAACAGAGGCAAGGTAGGCGCATATTCCAAGTCAATTATCGATTTTAGTATAGTGAAGAATGAGGCATACATAAACATGTCCAGTAAAATGCAACATAGCATATGATTATGAATTATGCTACATAACTAATGATCAAATATTCAGAAGAACCATGATAGAGCAATGAAGAATTCCAACATGTATGAGATCCACAATTATCCTGAGCATCTAAGGATTAATTCAAGACAACAAATTCATAAATGGATATCATATTAACATAAGGAAAACACAAAATTGAAACCACACACCATAGGGATCTCTGAAAACAGAGTTGTAAGCCTACTTTGGGCCTTTTATTTCAAAATAAAGAACACATGCACCAAGCCTAGTTCATTCACTCAACCAGCAACAACCAACTTCATTGTATTTCATGATGTTAAATACACTTACATAATAGATATATCTTGTGACCAGATACATCGTATGATCTATCCATTCAGAATGGATCGAAAAACCCAAATTTAGAAGCCCACTGTTGTTTGGCATAAAAAATTATATAAAAGAAATCCTAAACAACATCTTCGTCTCTTTAGGAAAAAACATTAAAAAAAAACTACTTGTATATATATCCTTTCAACCTATCTAGATAAAAAAATATCTCATAATATTATATTCCTAACGTTGAAACCTCTTGGAATGATAGTGAAAACAGAAAAGGCAGCTCAGGTTATGCTGTGAAGCAGCTACTCAACAGTTCCATGTAGACATAATTTCTCATGTGTTGGAGGATAGTTGGCTTGTGATTGGCCACTGATTATACCTTTGACGATGCAATGGGCCATTCCTTACATCGTATGACAACTGTCAAGGATAAATCATCTCTTTCAACTATGTGCAGCATGTGCTCAACGGTTGCGCAGCGTTGCATAGCACCTGTGTAGTGGAAACTTCATACTGTGGTTTTCTCTTTTTCCCACCTTGATATCAAAAACTATTGTGACAAATACCCCATTGAATCTCTGTTACATATCATCAACCTCCAAAATGGAAAAACATCTATACATTTCTATATTTTCAAACCAAAATCCAGAAAAATCATCATTATGTCATCAAAAACTGTGAAAATAGGCCTCTAAGTGACATGTGTAACTCCCAAATGGTAGTGGTTGTGTGAAATATGAGATAGGTTTTTCTTATATGAGATTTTTTGAAGACAGACCTCTCTCAGTTTCTTCAAAATTTTCACCAACTCCTATGAAAATATTCTACAAAATCATGACTAAAACAGGAAAATACACAGTCCGAAAAATAGGCCTTAAAGATGCATTTGAAACTCCCGATATATGACACCTATGAAAAAAATGAAAGAGGTTATTGTGAGTTGATCTATGCTTGAGAAAAAAATATTTCAGTTTCTTGAAATCCAGCTCCATGCGGTCGGAATCACCATTTCAAACTTCTAACTAAAACAAGATATTTTGCGCAATAGTTGTGTAGCGAATAGTCTGAGTAGCACTGATGCGCAACGAATTTTCCATAGTGAGTGAAACCTTGTTTCTTGGAAATTAATAACTAGGGATCAAGCTATGTTCTTCTGAAATTATGGTTGATTAGCTCAGAACTAGCATGAAGGTACTCTGCATAAGATTAAGGCGGTATTCTTATTTGAATTACAACATGTATTTTAGTGTAATGATTCAAAATGATTGCTTAGAGCGCCCCATTTGATTTGATATGAGTATAAAAGTATGGGGAATTATTAAAGTATAAGGGGTATGGTATCTCTTAGGTATGGTAGTTGTGTATAGGGGAGTGTTCCATTATGCATGAGGGTTAAATATGATAGGAGTATGGGCAATGGTGGTGTTAGTATAGGGGATGGATTTAGAATGAATGGGGGGGCGTAAAATAGATGTAATATGAATAATGGGTAAATGGTATGTGGGAAGGGTATAGGATGTAATTTTTTATGAAGGGGGGTGAATGAAAGATAAATGGGGAAATGGGGGAAATAGGTGGTGAAATGGATAAGAATAGGGTAGATAAGAATAAGGGATAAGACTATAGGATGTTTCAAATGACCATACCTTATAACCATCAAAATTTTGACTGTAATTGACTCAATTTAGACAGGTCTGATAGACAGATGACTAAAACCCCTTTTACTTAACCATATAAAAATGTACGACCATGACTCCCATAACTTGACACTCTTTCATGCTTTTGATGAATCCTTGATGACAGAAACTCAACAATGTCATACATTGACATTTGAGGCTATGATAACAGTAGTGTTCATAGGCTCAACTTATTCAAATAACTGAAAATTAAAGGACATGTAAAATACATTTGAAAATGCAAATTAATGACCCTAACAAAAGTAATGTATAAAAATAAACTATCTAGAATCACAAGGGGTTATTGATTCCTTGGCAAAACAATATGAGATCGAAGGGGAACTGACAAAATAAATCACAGTTGGGAGGATGGTTGTTCTTCCCAATACAGTTCTAGCAGCATTTACAAAAGTTGGTATGGTGGTTTTTCCACGTGGAATCATTCGAGCACTGATACGGTTAGAGTCTAGGTACTTTTTATTTTTATTTTTATTGTTGGAAGTAATGTTACACAAGAAATTTATTTCTAAGCACTGTATTATTTACTCCTATGCCTATTATTTCATTCCATGTATGTGATTTAATTATATATATGTTAGTGTGTGGGAATTTACTGAGTAAGCATCTGTTTCGGTCACTAGGGAGGGCTAGATATGTTAATTGTGAAGTTGATAGCTGGGACCCTATGTTTCCTTTCTAGTGGATTATTGATTAATTATGCACCTTGAAACAGTGTGATGTGAGTATGGAGATATTATAGGATGAGATAATTAGCGCCCACTTTTATTTAATTGCTTGCATGTTGTTGTTATTATTATTATTATATATAATTTGTTCATTTTGATTCCTAGCTGAATCATTGTATTTTAACTTAAGTGTAAGCAACACAACATAGCATGACATGCTTACTATTTTCAAAGAGTGAGCAGTGTAATCACTCATTTTTACTTCTGTGTGTAAGAAAACCTATTTCATATTGTATCTATATGTGTGTGTGTGTGTGTGTGTTCTAGCCACCAGGGTAAAGGGTGGAAATTGAAATGAGAAAGAGAATGGGGAATACACCTTCTCAGATTTCATTCTACTAAAAAAAACTTACAGAACAAAATCATTGAATAGATACTGAGAAAAGTAAATTTATCTGGATAACAACATCCATTTCGATTTAATTCCACCATGAGAAAAATTTCCATTATGGTATCTAAGCGAGTCATGTGTCTAAGATCAGTGTTGTATAGTGTTTGTGACCTTCCTGTGTGGCACTTCAGGAGAAGTTGGAAGACCTGAAAATTTTAAAATGAGAGGGGGGTGAAACAGTTCAGTAAATTAATGGTCATTTAAAACTCTTTTCATTCAACTCATTTACACCATCATTTCATAAGCAGCTTAATGCATAATGAATCAACAAACTTAATGTGTGGACAACAAGTAATTAGGCAGATTAAAACATCACACCAACACATAATCATCAAGCACATAGATATCAGATATAAGTGGAAACCCATAAGGGATAAAACCACATATTATTATTGTTGTGATGCAAAGGCAAGATCCAACTCCCTCTCACAACTGATTTTTTGTAGGCTCCAACCTACAGGAGGCTACTACCTCAAATTCTGCAAGCTAAAACTTGCAAGGAAGCTCCAACTCCCATCTATTTTCTGCAGGCTACAACCCACAGGAGGCTCCTACCTGGACCAGCTCCAACTGGACATCTATCAAGCTACAACTTGAAATGGAAGCACCAACTCCCATGTATTTTCTATAGGCTACAACCTACAAGAGGCTCCTACCTCAACCAGTTACAACTAGATATTTATCAAGCTACAACTTGAAATGGGACTGCAATCCCCTCACTCAACAAGAAACTAGAATGTTGATTTACCTGGATATCAGCTCTATTATACTCCTTCTCCATTTCTTCCTCTTCAGCCTTCATATCTACTTCATATCAGTTCCTAATGTGCACAACATTTCTATCAGCTCTCTATGATTATTCCACTCTCCAACCTTTTGCGTCTCTCTTACATTCTTCCGCTCACATCCATTTTGCAGCTATCTAACTCTCTTTCTGCACACTGATATTACATCTATTATAAAGATAATTCCTTACTATTCACATTCTACAAGGAATATGAAGTGAACAGGCCTGTCTCTCTTCCTTCCACCCATTCAATTCCTTACACTTCAGTTCAGGTTATTACATTAGACATAATCATTATAGCACTCATTGGAGTTTTTCATATGCCTATGGAGACTTTCCTTTTCATCACAAACAATATAAAATAAATCAATATATTTACATTTACACAGAAATTACAACTCAACCCTTCCAGCTTCTTTTCTTGTTGTGCATTTGTCCTCTTCTGCTTGCTGTTTATTTGTATTTTCTATTTATTTTTTTTATTTCAATCGTGAAGCATAATTGTCTTTGCCCGACTCAACCCACTCTACCTATTATATCTATTAACCGCAACATTCAACATTCTTTGCCTGCATTTTTGCTAAGCCCAACTCGACCCATGGTGCATATATCCTCATAGATGCAACGTTCAAATTTCTCTTCTCTTCACTCTATGTCGAGTCACTTACCCGAGTTTGCCTCCACATTTAGACTTTTTTTTATAAACAACTGCAGCCGCATAACACCTCTGCATGAGTGTCGGGTCTTTTTCTCCCGAGTCTACTCCTGCATTTAGACTTTTCTTTATAAACTAGTGTAACCACACCAACCACTATTATACATGAGTGTCGGGTCTTATTGCTTATCCGAGTCTTTTCTTACATTCAAGATTTCCTTTTTGTACACACAAGTCAACTCTTCGTTCAGCTTTACTTTTTTGTAAACAATCGTATCCACGGAGAACCCTAGACTACACGTAGTGTCAGTTCACTTACCAGAGTCCTTATGCCCGCATTCAAACTTTCTTTTATAAAAAAAGCAACCACATAAAACTGGACTTGAAATATATTAGCATTTACCTCTGAATAGTATCGTGTCTGGGCCCATTTCGCATTTCGGAAACTTCCTTTGTTATTAGTTTATACCTTGCTCAAGCATTCTCCCGATGTGATTTCTTAACCAAATATACCTAGTCCTGGACTTTAAATTCTTTAGAATTAAACTCCGAGTTGGATCATGTTTGCTCCACTTTGCACTTTGCATTTTGGCATTGCTTTTTTGTTTCATGATATATGAGCCTGCCAATTTTCCGATGCGATTTCTTATGGAAATCCGCATAGCCCCGGACTTGAAATACTTCAGAATAGAGCACTGTGTTGCATCACGTCTGGCCCATTTCGCATTTCGCATTTCAATGGAATCAATCTAAACTCTTGTGTTCTTAGCCTTCTGACTTTGCGATTTGTGATTTATGATTGGGTCCCACAGCTTATCACAATTTCCATGTCGCAATTTTCTCAAATCACACATTATCACCACTTGCGAAATGCGATTTGTGATTTGTGTTATAAGGCTTCGGGTCCCACCGGGGATGCCACATCATTTCCACGTCATCACCATGTAACTGCCACGACATCTCCACGTCACTACCAAGTCATCGCCACATCATTGCCACGTCATCTTTCCATGTCATCTCCCGCACTTCATAACTTTACTAATTTCCAATTTCTACGATCACCGCTAAACCTTATCACATGCGATGTGTGATATACTTTGCATCGCTCGCCAACTCCCGTATTTATCGCATCGCAACTTAAATCACTTATCGTGTGAAGTCTTAACATGTGAACATAAGAATCACCAATTATGATGTGCAGCAATCATTTTCTGGCCAATGCAACGCAATGCGGTGCATCCATTCTCTCCCTGTCATTTCTACGACTTGGTCACGACCATCCATTTCTGCTTCACTCTAGTTTGCCGACTTGACCCATGCATTCATGATTTTCTCCATTTTCTGACTTGACCCATTGAACTACACGTGCCCTCGTGCACTGTTCTGAACGCAAAACAAGTCTGACTCTTGAGATTTTCTGAATAGCACAACTCGACCCGCTCGTTCACAACTCCGCCACATTCACAACTTGACCCACCTTGCTGCCTTTGTTGCCTTAAATATTTTTCTATCTTAACTTCCTTTGCTACCTTTTCTCCTTTGATTCTAATGTTGCTCCTCTTTGCTCCTTTTCCTTTGCTAAAGGTCTAACGCTTCCTGATCTTCTCCTTTGTTCTCACTGATAATTCTAGTGTTGCTCCTTTATGATCCTTTGCCATCAATGACAATATTTCTAGCAGTCTCCTACTTTGGCATTGATGGCAACACTTCCTCCAACACTTCCTTCCCCTTTCATTCTGAGAAGTGTGTTTCTTCCTCTACTTGATTTTCAGAAGTGCCTTTCTTCTTTTGCTCGCTTTTCCTCCCCCTTTGACATCAATGGAAAAGGGTTATGCATTTTCCAATGTAGTTTCCATCATTGCATTACTTCTCTCTGAGTTGTGTGTCAGCATTCTTAATTTTGTGCTTTTGATATGAAATGAATATACACACTCCATCTATTCATTACACACTTGATCAATCCTTTTTTATTTGAATGAATACACCTAATTTACCATAGTATTACTTCTTTCTAATCCTCTACATACATAGTGGGTGCTAGTTTATGCTACACATAAGCATTGCTTTATGTGTACTTCAACATTTCAAGAGCGTAGTAGACCATCGTTGTGAATGCATTACAGAATTCATAAGATATATGAGAATTGTTGAGGTAACACTTTGAAAATCATAGAGATTACATGAATATGCTGCAAATTGATGCTATCCCAAACTCACGCTAATTTTGTAAGGAATTTCACCATAGAATGTTTTGTACTTTTGTCCCTTACTACTTGATAGTGGTGATATGTGCTAGAATTCTGAAGATATAATCACTACAAGCCAAAATCCCTTGATTTTGATGTGAGAAATGAGTCCAAACAGAGCTTACAACGTATTATAAGATTAGACAATATCTTTCAATTTAAAAAAAAGGACCCAACACCTTTAATATTATACATAGAATATTCAAAATAAACCCTTGAGGCTAGATACATTCAACGCATTGGAAAATTTTCATTACCAACTATACAATTTCATTTTTGACACAGGGAGGTATTTGTGTCAATGATCAGACTCTCTATAGCGGTGAAATATCAACAATTCCTTTCTACTGAAGTAAGCTTATGATGAATCAATAATAGACTCTTTGAACTTCAATAGTAAGATTAGCACAGCTAGCCCATCATTCTTCAGATACTTCAACTGTTCTATCATAATGATTTTCAGTAAAACATCTTCAATTTGTTTAATTGAAGTCTTAGCAAATAGACTTCACACAGCTTTATGAATGATCTTAAGAAAGAGTCCTTGAAGATATATCCATACTGACTTGAGGAAGGAATGCAATTATATCCAAGAATAGATATTGCTTCAATGCTCAATATAACACTTCAAATGCAAACAAGATAATGATCCTTTGGCACTTTTAATGACCTTTCAATGTTTTAATAATGTAGCTTGACATTCTCCAGCATTTAAAATTAGAAGATACTTTGCAACGATCACAACAACCAAAGCTTAATCCACATATACTACAATGCTGATTACGTTGGTAATTCTTCCTTGATCTATTTAATGCCATGCATACCATAACATTCTGATCCTGAGGACCTATATCATACCACTGCTCCAATAATAACACTTGGGATAACACTTTTCGTATTCATCCTTCTTGAAAGAATTTTGTTTCATTATCAACACTTGTAGTGCGACACACAGTGTAATCATCCTCTTAATTTCCAGGTTCATGAATGATGTTCCCTTTATCACCATGGTTGCTTGTTTCTTTCTCTTATTCCATCAATCTGTTGGCTATCTCAAATTAGCATTGAATGATTCAGGTGTCCTTCTTCCTCTATAGTTCTCTGCCATAGGAATTTTCCTTTCCCTCCTAATTTTTTATCTATTCTTATTCCATGCAGCTCTTCTTTGACAACTCTTATGGGGACCTTTTATGAACTGCTCTCCCCTGGGATGTTGCTTCTTGTCTATCACTGACTAGATATCTGTGTTGCTTCTTAGAGAAACTCCCCCCCTGAGACTATGATGGATTCAAAATTTCATTAAAGTAACATGCTCCCCCATTTTCTTCTTCTTCCATACTTTATTGGGGTTCCTCATAATGTCTGCATTTATTTTTTATTCACAGTTTGGTCTCATTTGATTTGGTTCCATCATCCGTCTAGAGTCCTTTACTTTATATGGCAGCATGCAGTCATTTTCTTTTTGTCCAAGCTTGTGGCACACATAAAATCTTATTTTACCTAGGCACGTTCGAGCTGATGTATAACATTTTCTGCTCCTTTTTAACATAATTTACTTTCAACAAGTTTATGTCCAAATTCATTGCATGCATAATAGTAGCCATGGAAATGATTTGTGTACCTGGTGAAATATTGTCCTTTCCAGGTGCTTGCTTGAGGGTGTCTTCTCATTTGCTGTATCTTTTGCTAGTTAAACTTGATTTGATTTATCTTACAATGTGTTGCTATATGTCCAGGTCTGTGGCAGGTAAAACATGTAATACCTCTCGCAGCAGGAAACAACCTCCTTTGATATCTTCCAAACTTGTTCAATTCATCTTCCGGAACAATTGATATTTTTGCAACTGCTTGCTTCTTCCTTCAATTCTTTGTCACTTGATGTTGATGCTTGTTTCTATTTTTTTCATTACACATCAAGTTTTTGTTGGTTTCTAACTCTTTGGATCTCTTTTCGGTTGCTTCATCATCTCTTTCAATGTCTACCTTCTTAGAGTTATCCATGGAGGTAATCTCGTCTCTGAGCTACTTACACAACCTGCTCTTTTCTTCTATCATCCTTCTAGATGCAATAACCTCAGGTTGCTGAGAGTTATCTTTTTCTTTTATAGCTTTCACAAAGGTGATATCATTGTTATCTTTAACCTTGGACTTACTGTTTTCTCCTTCATAGCCTATCCCAGTGTTTATAAGAGGATATCTTTGAGCATTTAGTATTTTTTCCAACTGTTCAGAGCTTTTCATTCGTGGAATATTCATAGTTAATTCCATTTGGGCGTTTTCTAATTTCTTTCTCAGGCATACTACTTCTTCTTCCAACTTTTCACGCTCCTGATTTTTCTCCTTTATTTCCCTTTTTAGAATATCTTCTACCTTCTTAGCTTCTTCAAGTTCTACTTTCAACTGAATGAGTTTTTCTGAATTTTGCTCTTCCTTTACATATTTCAAGAGAATGTCTTTATGTTTTCTGCTATTGAGTTTAAGTCTATTTATTTCCTTCATGGCACTAATTAGCTCCCCCTCAAGATCAACCTCACATTCTTCTTCATCTTCCAGAAGGTATCCTTCAAGCTCTTCCTTGGCCATCAAAACAAATTTAGAGGTTCCTTATTTATTGGAGGATTCATCTGAGCTTTTAGATGCACTGCTATCTTGTTGAGCATAAAATGATTTTCTGTTAAACCTCTTCCCTTTCTGCCAGTTATGTATTTTGTTTTTCTCTATCTCTTGTGGTTGATTCTCTGCTCTCTTACGGGGACACTTTGAAGCATAGTGGCCCACTCTTCCACAATCAAAGCACTTAAATGGAAGTTTACCTTTGTACTTACTTGTGCCTCTATCTAATCTTCTGATGAATTTGGCTTCTTCTTCATCAGAGCATGAGCATGTACCTTATTTTTCTTCTATGCACTTGTATGCCTTGAAGGCAGCCTCCCTCGTGTTCAACTTCCCTTTAGGAAGTCTCATCTCATATGTTGTTAGGTTCCCAAGTAATTGGTTTCTAGTTAAGGTTTCCTAGTTTGATGTTCTTCTATGGTAGAAACCTTAGGATTAAACCTGGATGGTAGAGATCTCAATATTTTCTGGACTACAACACTTTCTTTAATTTCTTCTCCTCGGCCTATCATGATATTCACAACTTCTACAACTCTTAAGAAGAATGTAGCTATATCTTCATCTTCATTCATTTTAATTTTTCAAACTGAGTTCTATGTGCTTGTATTTTAGCCATCTTCACCTTTGTATCTACCTCATGAATATTTCCTAAAGTATCCCAGATATCTTTGGCAGTCTTACTGTGCATTACTTTGATAAATTCTAACTCACTTAGACTGCTCAAGGGCACATTAATTACTTTTCATTATCTCTGAAATTTTGTTTGGCTTCTTCCTCAGTGTTCGTATCCTTTGGTGCATATTTTTCTTCCACAACAACCCAAACTTCTATTCCTAGAGACATTAATTATGTCCTCATTCTTATTTTCCAGAAATCATAGTTTGTGCCAGTAAACAACGGGGATTTATTTGTTGAGCATCCTTCTAGGCTAGCCATTTTGGGGACCTAGGACCTCCTTCTAGTTGTTAAACTATTACTGAAGGAACCAGCTCTGATACCAATCAATGAACCCTTAGCTAAACTGAGAGGGGGGTGAATCAGTTTAGTACATTCATGGTCATTTAAAACTCTTTTCATTCAATTTGTTTACACCATCATTTCATAAGAATCTTAATACATAATGAATCAACAAAATTAATGTGTG
The DNA here is from genome assembly GCA_034641835.2 of Pinus albicaulis. Taxonomy (NCBI): domain Eukaryota; kingdom Viridiplantae; phylum Streptophyta; class Pinopsida; order Pinales; family Pinaceae; genus Pinus; species Pinus albicaulis. The sequence goes on from CM076579.1 coordinate 1,059,472,468, forward strand.
GACAACAAGTAATTAGGCAAATTAAAACATCACATCAACACATAATCATCAAGCACATAGACAATAGATATAAGTGGAAACCCATAAGGGAGAAGACCACATCTTATTATTATTGTGATGCAAAGGCAAGCTCCAACTCCCTTTCACAACTGATTTTCTATAGGCTCCAACCTACAGGAGGCTACTACCTCAAATTCTTGCAAGCTACAACTTTCAACCCACAGAAGGCTCCTACCTTAACCAACTCCAACTGGACATCTATCAAGCTACAACTTGAAATGGAAGCACAAACTCCCATGTATTTTATGCAGGCTACAACCTACCAGAGGCTCCTACCTCAACTAGCTCCAACTGGATATTTATCAAGCTACAACTTGAAAGGAGACTACAATCCTCTCACTCAACATGAAACTAGAATTCTGATTTACCTGGATATCAGCTCTGTTATACTCATTCTCCACTGCTACCTCTTCAACCTTCATATCTGCTTCATATCAGTTCCCGATGTGCACAACATTTTTATTAGCTCTCCCTGATTCTTCCACTCTCCAACCTTCTGCAGCTCTCTTACATTCTTCTTCTCACATCCATTCTGGAGCTATCTAACTCTCTTTCTGCACACTAATATTACATCTCTTATACTGATAACTCCTAACTGTTTTCATTCTACAAGGAATACGAAGTGAACAGGCATTTCTCTCTGCCTTCCACCTATTCGATTCCTTACACTTCAGTTCAGGTTATTACATTAGACATAATCATTACAACACTCGTTGGAGTTTTTCCTATGCCTATGGATACTTTCCTTTTCATCACAAACAATATAAAATAAATCAATATATTTACATTTACATAGAAATTACAACTCAACCCTTCCATCTTCTTTGCTTGTTGTGCATTTGTCCTCTTCTTCTTGTTGTGTTTTTGTTTTTTATGTTTTTGTTGTTATATTTCAACTGTGCAACATAATTATCTTTGCTTGGCTAGACCCACTCTGCGTATTATATCTATTAACTACAGGTTCAATATTCTCTGCCCTCAGTTTTGCTGAGCCCGACTCGACCCATGGTGCCTATCTCCTCATAGCCGCAACTTTCAGCTTTCTCTTCTCTTCACTCTGTGTCATGCCACTTACCCGAGTCTGCCTCCGTGTTCAGAATTTTGTTTGATAAACAGTCACAGCCACATAACACATCTGCACGAGTGTCTAGTCTTTTTCTCCCGAGTCTATTCCTACGTTTAGAATTTTCTTTATAAACTGGTGTAACCACATCAACCACTATTTTGCATGAGTGTGAGGTCTTATTGCTTACCCAATTATTTTCTTGCGTTCAGGATTTCCTTTTTTTACACCCGAGTCAAGTCTTCGTTCAACTTTACTTCTTTGTAAACAGGTGTATCCAGAGAGAACCCTAGACTACACGTAGTGTCGGTTCACTTACCCGAGTCCTTCTACCCACATTCATACTGTCTTTTATCAACAGTGCAACCGCATAAAACTGGACTTTAAATATATTATCATTTACCTCTGAACAGTATCGCGTCTAGGCCCATTTTGTATTTCAGAAACTTCCTTTGTTATTATTTTATACATTGCTCAACCATATTTCTCCTGATGCGATTTCTTAACCAAATATACCTCACTCTAGACTTTAAATTCTTTAGAATTAAACTTTGATTTGCATCGTGTCCACTCCACTTCGCACTTCGCATTTCGACCTTACTTTTTTGTTTCATGTTATATGCACCTACCGATCTTTCGATGCAATTTCTTAAGGAAATCCGCATAGCCTCGGACTTGAGATACTTTAGAATAGAGCTCTATGTTGCATCACGTCTGGCCCATTTCGCATTGCGCATTTCAGCGGAATCAATCTAAACTCTTGTGTTCTCAGCCTTCTGACTTTGCGATTTGTGATTTCCGATTGGGTCCCACCGCTTATCACAATTTCCATGTCACAATTTTCTCAAATCAAACGTTATCACTGCTTGCGAAATGAAATTTTTGATTTACATTATAAGGGTTTGGGTCCCACCATGGATGCCACATCATTTCCACGTCATCTGCCATGTCATCGCCACGACACTACCATGACATCTCCATGTCATTGCCACATCATTTCCATGTCACTGCCATGAAATCTTACCATGTCATCTCCCGCACTTCGCAACTTTACTAATTTCCAATTTATGTGATCACCGTGAAACCTTATCGCATGCAATGTGTGATATAATTCGCATCGCATCACCACCTCTTGTCTTTATCGCATCGCAACTTAAATCACTTACCGTGCAAAGTCTTAACATGTAAACATAATAATCACCAATTGCGATGTGCGTCAATCGTTTTCTAGCCAATGTGACGCAATCCGGAGCGTCCATTATTTCGCTGTCATTTATGTGACTTGGTCACGACCATCCATTTCTACTTTACTCTGATTTTCCAACTTGACCCGTGCATTCACGATTTTCTCCATTTTCCGACTTGACCCATTGAACTACACGTGCCCTCGTGCATTGTTCTGAACACAAAATAATTTTCTGAATAGCACAACTCAACCCACTCGTTCACAACTCTGCCCACGTTCACGACTTGACCTACCTTGTTGCCTTTGTTGCCTTAACTACCTTTGTTGCCTTTGCTCCTTTGATTATAATGTTTCTCTTCTCTGCTCCTTTGCCTTTGCTAATGGTCTAATGATTCTCCTTGCCTCTCTGCTGCTCCTATGCCTCTCTTTTATGCTTTCTCACAGCATCATTGCCTGATCTGTTCCTTTGCCTTATTGTTACTGCTTCTCTACTCCTTTGCCTTAATGATAATTCTGGTGTTGATCCATGCCTCTTTGCTGCTCCTCTACCTTGCTCCTCTACCTCTAATGCTTCTCCTCTACCTTTATTTTATGCTTATTCATTTAACTTTTTCCTTATTTGCCTTATTGCTCCTTTATACTCCAGCTGATCTTGATCAGCTCCTTTATTCTCACTGATAATTCTGGTGTTTCTCCTTTCTTCTCCTTTTCCATCAATATAAATATTTCCAACATCTATATATATGTGTGTGTGTGTGTTCTAGCCACCAGGGTAAAGGGTGGAAACAGAAATGAGAAAGAGAATGGGGAATACTCCTTCTCGAATTTCATTCTACTAAAGAAAACTTACAGAACAAACTCACTGAATAGATACTGAGAAAAGTAAATTTATCTGGATAACAACATCAATTTTGATTTAATTTCACCATGAGCCAAATTTCCATTATGGTATCTAAGCGAGTCATGTGTCTAAGATCAACGTTGTATAGTGTTTGTGACCTTCCTGTGTGGAACTTCAGGAGAAGTTGGAAGACCTGACAATTTTGTTGGGTTTGGCGGAGTCAAAGTATCACCCTCACAACACATTTAACAAAAATTAGAGAACCATTGAAACATAAGTAGCAACATTTATCATTATTTAACACCTGATGGTATTATGGGTTGCGATTTCTAATTATAATTATCATGAAAAACAACCTGTTTAGAATCAAGGAACAAGAATGCCCGCTCATGTCGTATATGTTACTATAATAGGACTTAATCCCAATATAAAATTAAAGAATAGAAATAAAAATGAAATGTAGACAATTTTAAGTATTGGGCGGTGTAGCCTACTGATTCACAAATACAAGAGGGTTGGGCATGGGCCGACGATTCAAGACATATTATTATGTCTATCTACAAGGAAAAGGGAAAAATTTATTAAACGTTGAATTCTCTAAAAAAATGGCTTAAATAAACCAAATCTAGACGTGAATTTAGTTCATTAATAGTTCCACTAGTGTTGACAAAGTATCAAGAAAGGAGAAATAAAAAAATTAGAACGCTCAATGTGGAGGAATAACAAAACAAACGTGCAACCCCTTTAAAATTGAGGAATGGAAATTACACCAATATTATATTATGGAAACATAATTGATAATTCCACCAATTCAGTAGAAGAAAAAGGAACAACAAATAATGCCCTAATCCGTGCAATACTTCCATTACTTAAAGTAAAAACACCACAATAAATAGAAATTTTGATTGTCCAATAAACTCTCTAATAGAGAGGAGTCACATTAAAGAGGATATCAATACATACATAATTTATGAGAGTTTAATGAAATTACATCAAATTGTCACCTCTTGAAAGGCTATGGGTAAACTCCCAGATCGAAAAAATGTAATTTACAAGTCTTGAATTGACACTAATCGCACAAAGGCTATATTTTCATTTCAAATTTTGTATAAAACAAAGCAAAACACTTTCCATTATTTGTAATTCAACTCAGCTAGAAAGAGGAGCTACATCCCATAAAAAAATTAACCCAGAACAATGATGCCGCAAGGACACCCCCAAATGTATACGTGAAGAACCAAAATGTGAGAAGCAGTAGTTATTATAAGTCGAATACCGGTTCCAATTTCCAGAAACGTCATAGTGAAGATACCATTTATACCTGTAGTCATTAAGGAACAAGAAACATAACACTAAGTCCCATCACTCTGAAGCAAACATCAAATCTCATATACTGAGAGGAATGATAAAATATTCAAAAGAAAATCTCACCTGAATAAAGGAGAGGGATCCATCGTGTCGCTCCTGTAACCGAGGTATACAAATACCGACCTACTATGAAAAAGGAAAGTATTATCCCTTGCGGTATTGCTAATGAGAAGGAACAGCCATTTGGGACCTAAAAAAATTTAGGATTAAGGTGAGGGCTATCCAGGAACCTCCACAACCCCTATTGTTACATGTATAAATAAATCTCGCCCACTGTGTAGAAACTCATTCTGGTGTTCGTGACCTAGAATAAGGGAGTCATTTCCAAATTAGAAGAAATAAGGGAAGCATCGGAAAACATATATATATATATATGAGGACATTTTTCTCTCTTGTCACCTAATACTAGTGAGGATTGTGTGAGAATTACCTGGTGGAATAGCGCGAGCATTCGACCTGGACCCAATATCTTCATCTATGCAGCTAGTCATGCTCTTGAAATCCTGAGAAAAAACAAAGGGAGCAAATTTCACTCTACCCAACACAATACAAATGAAATGAGAGTGAACTGAACGTAAAATTGCAGCACCCAAAGAGACCTTGCGTGATACTCTGCATCAACATTTCGCAGGGTTTTTTGCATCCAGGTAAAGTTAGGTAATGTGGTAACCTCTCAGTGCAACAACTTAAGAAATAATGGTTGAAATAAAATGGGGGTAAAGAGGAAATTCATAAAAAAATTAGGTTTTCTCCCGTTGAATTTCTACAATCATATCTTAAGCTAGCATCACCACCATCCATTCCTTCGCGTACTGTAGCGAGGTGACGATCACGTGATCATTGCAGTATTGGAAAATCCAGGGTTGACACGTCATGTAAGGTACAAAGTATTAGAAAATGAAAACTTTGATAATGTAAATAAATAAATCAAGACTACATTAGGTTAAGAACTCCTTCAAGAAAGTTCCACCTAATGTTAGAGATATAAAATTACAATGCTTATGTAATAAGCCAATCTCATATAGATAAAATCAATGATCTTCCTCATGATTACCACATCAAATGTGATATTGTGTGACCCTAAAACTTCACTTGAGGGTTTATATATACCCATATTATTTATAATGACCATAGTAAAAGTAGATATACACATTCTTAACATGAAAAGGGAGTAGACCAAGTAATGGAAATGAAACTAATGACTAGAAGGTGTATGAGAATGAACATAGGCAGAAATTAATGTAAAGATGATAACCACTTAGAATTTAAAATGAAATGAGAAAAAAAATGAAAATGAAGTTATTTCTAAAGAAATATTACACTTGTACATTTTATTTTCTTTATGCATTGTCTAAGCAAATGTTATTGAAAACCATTAGGGGTCAAGTATGCATGTCGGGAAATTTTAGAAAAAAAAAATGTTGTTACAGGTCTGCAATTAGAGTTGTGACACAATGGTATCAAAGCCTCAATTTCAACACTGGGCTTGGCAGGAACCATCATATTAAAACGAGGTATGTCCAAAAGTGTAAATATGATATGTTGATCACAGTTTGTATGGTTTATAAGGTATAGTGTCGAATCAGACCATAACAGAATGGTCAGGAATTCTTCTCCATCCATAATAGTCGATGAAGAATTATACCTTGAGTTTGGAAATGGAAGCATCCCACCAACCTCTCAGTTTATGGATTCCATTATATACCTGAAAAAAATAATTTTCTCAAATCAGGAGTAGTAATGAACACCTGCTAAAATATAGTGAAGAGAAAGAAAGAATGATAAGAGATTTGATTGAAAAGTCTAGCCATCGAGTAATAGAGTCGGAAGCACCGAAAAGGAAGAGTGTGGAAATGGAATCAAGGAAGTCTGAAAGTGAAGGTGATTCATATCGGACTTGTCCAAGAAATTAGAGGAGAAAGAGGGGGAAGGAAATGCAAGGAGAGTTCCGAAAGATAAAACCTCGTACTTTTTATGGACAGAAAGAGGAAGATGTATATGCTTGGCTTCTAAACATGAAAAAGTATTTTCAAGTATATGGGTATGATAGTAATATAAAGGTCGTATTGGTCATTTATCAGTTGCAAGGTAGAGCTGCTCTCTAGTGGGAAGAGGCTAAAAGTGTGCACACTTTGGATGAAAAAACTATTTCCTAGGAGGAATCCCAAAGACATTTTAAATCTCAATATTTAAATGAAATATACTATGATGATCGCGCCAAGGAATTTCATGAGTTGAGGTTGGGGAAGTTAACAATAGATGAGTTTGTGGAAAAAATTACCAATTTACTATGGTATGTACCTTATATTGAAGAGGAGAAAGCCAAGGAACAACAATTTTTTAATTGTTTACCAACTCCTTACAAAGAGAGAATTGAATTCAATAATCCTAAGACAATGGATGAAGAAATAAGAAAATAAATATTGTGGTAACCAGAAGTTCAAGAATAGAGGTGAACGGTTAAAATATTAGCAAGGTAAAGATAGAAAAAAGACTGGAATGAGTACAAAAAAACAGAAACCCTCTTACCTTAAGAATTTTGGGAATGATCATCAACTGAAGAAATTCAGCAAGGGAAATTTAAATAAGCTGACACAATCTCAAACTGGGTCAAAACCCATAGAGCTTAGCAACAAAATATCACTGGGGTTAAGGAGAGAGAACCGCTAAAGTTTTGGGGGTGTGGTGAACCACACCTATTGAGATACTGCCCGCATAATCCGTGATCCATTCATAATATTCAAGTTGTCCACGAAGCAACAACTATGAAGGACGTTTCCATAAAAATTCCTAGGATTAGTGCCGCAGTAGAGGACAAATAGGTTGAACATAAATATACTATGATTGAGATTGAAGGTACCATTTTAAGCCAATATGTTTATGTTTTAATTGATCTCGAGGCTAGTTTAAGTTCTTTTAGTCCCTAGCTTGTGGAAAAATGTGAATTAAAAGCTGAAAATTCCAAGACTGCATGGTTGGTACAGTTAGCAACCGACACAAAAAAAGGTAACCATACAAGTAAGATAGTGTCACATTAATTTAAATGGCTATTCCACATAAGTAAATGTAAATACTGTGCATTTAGGGTCCTATAATGTGTTAATAGGCATTGATTGGTTGGAGAAACAGGAAGCGATTACAATTGTTTGGATAAAACAGTAAGTTGTGTGAGGCGAGACTGACAAACCCAATTAATTAAAGGTATACCAAAGTCAACATCAATCATGCAAATCTCATCTTTACAACTGAAAAGGAGTTCTAGGAAAGGATGCCAGTTATACATGGTACATGTGGAAATAAATAAACAACGAATAGAAAAGGAAAAATTAGAGACACTACCAACAATTAATGAATTTCAGGATGTTTTTTGAAAGAAAATCCCATGTTTACCTCCCCATAGAGACAAATTTCTCTATCGATTTGGCACCAGGTTCCACCCATTGTCTAGAACTCCTTATGGAATGAGTATACCAGAACTAATAGAACTGAAGATGCAACTAAAATAATTGTTAGATAAGGTATACATTAGACCCAGCGTCTCATCATGGGGAGCCCCTATACTATTTTTCAAGAAATAAAATGGCACATTTAGAATGTGCATCGATTATCGATAATTGAATAAGTTAAACATAAAAAAACAAGTACCCATTGCCCCGTATTGATGATTTGTTCGATCTAGTGAGGCGAGAAACCATATTTTAAAATATTGATCTAATGACCAGCTATCACTAGTTGCAAATAAAAGATGAAGATATTCATAAGACAACTTTTAGAACCTGATACGGCCACAATAACCTTTATGTGTTTAATGAACAACGTACTTCATAAGTACCTTGATAGATTTGTACGATGACATTTTAGTGTAGTCCAAAAGTGAAGAAGAGAACAAAGAACATCTAAAATTAATTTTAAAAACTTTAAGTGAACATTATATATATGTGAAATTTAGAAAATGTGAGTTCTATAAATACAACATACAATATTTGGGTCACACTATTTCAAAGGAAGGATTGTATGTTGACCCTGAAAATGTTAAGGATATTTCAAATTGGACCATACCTAAGGATGTGAAATTTTTTTGCTCATTTATGGGAATCACTAAACTGGCCTACCCTATTACATCCTTGTAGAAAAAAGGGAACAAAATTTGAGTGGATAGCTAAATTCCAGGAAAGCTTTGACAAGTTTAAACAAGTACTGACCGTAGCTCCTATACTGAAAATTATAGACCCAAACAAGGAATTCATTGTGTGCACTGCTGCATGTTTGGAAGGCCTTGAGGGATTTTTGATATGGGATAATGTGGTAGTAGCCTATGAGTCTTGGAAACTAAAAACGCACAAAAAAAATTATGATGTATATGATTTAGAACTGGATGCAATAGTACATGCTCTAAAGATGTGGAGACACTACATGTTACGGAAAAGAAAAAAAAAGAAAAAAATCACTATGTTGACAGATCATATCAGCTTGAAATATTTTTCCAGCCAACCAGATTTAAATGTTAGACAGGCAAGGTGGCTGACTTTCCTTAATTAGTTCAAGTTTTATATTAAACACATAAAAGACAAGGAAAATAAAACAGTGAATGCCTTAAGTAGGCATGCACATGCTTTAATGGGGATATCTATAAGCAGTATTAGTACAGATTTTGTGGAGCATATAAAAAAATCAATACAAACATATCCTAAATATCTGGAAATTCAACATAAATTGCAACAAACGAAAATTCCTGGATATGCTGAAAATTTTGAAAACTTGTTGACTTACAGAAATAAATTGTATGTTCCCAACGTGAGTGATATAAAAAAAAAATGATACTAGATGAATATCACAAGAAACCATATGCAGACCATCCCAAATATCAAAATATGATAACAACAATAAGGAAGGAGTTCTTTTGGATGGACATGAAAAAGGAGGTGGCAGAATACTTAGCAAAATTTCTAGAATATCAACAAGTAAAGGTGGAACACCAACACCCTGTTGGGTTGTTGAAACCACTACCCATTCCTGAATGGAAATGGTAAGTGATTTCATTATATTTTATTATAGTATTACCAAAGACAAAACAACAACATGATTCCAAGATAAAACAACAAATGGGAGAGTACTTGTTCCAGTGGCTTGGTTGGGATGCTCCTGACTCTGTTGAGATGTTCCTCCTGGATACCTGACTGGATTTACCTCCCATCCAACTAGGAATTATTTCCTAGACCATGGAACCTCCACGGGTTCCCTATCCCTCTGAGCCCAAGTCCAACCAATTGTAGTGTGTCCAAGTTAAAACCAATGCTCCAATTGATCCAAATTTGAGTTCTCTCATTTTTCTCTCCATTCTCTCCATTCTCCTTCTTTACATTCCTCCCCCAAAACAAAATTCTCTGATCCAAAAAAAATACCAAGGATCGCCCATTTCTCCTCCCATCCTCCTTCCCTCTATGTATCTTCCTCTTATCCACCTCAACCACTTACCATTAATTCCATCACTGCCCCCTCATCCTTTTAATTTAATGACCTTGAATTTCCTTACCATATATTATAAAAAATTAGATTTGAGAAGACACCTTGGAAATTGAAATATGAATATTTGATTTATAAATAAATTGAAGGCCATATCTTATCCAAAATTAAATTTGAGAAGACACCTTGGAAATTGAAATATGGATATTTAATTTGGAAATAAATTGGAGAAGACCATATCTTATCCAAAATTAAATTTGGTAAGACACATTGGGAATTGAAATATGAATATTTGAATTAGAAATAAATTGGAGAATACCATATCTTATCCAAAAGTAATTTGAGAAGACGCCTTGGAAATTGAAATATGAATATTTGATTTAGAAATAAATTGGAGAAGACCATATCTTATCCAAAAGTAAATTTGAGAAGACACCTTTGGAATTGAATAATAACAAATAATAAAAGTCAATTTTGTAAAATAAAATTCCAAATTCACAAGTGTAGGTATATACCATTATTACTTAATAATTATAAGTCAATATTTTCAAGTTAATTAAACACTAATCAAAATTAGCATGATGGGATCAAGTATGGCATTACATACACCACTCCTTCAGAAAAATTTGTCCCGAAGTTAGAGTGAAAATGACACAAGGATTTTGAAGGAAGTTTGACAATAAGGCATAAAAAAATAGAGAGAGATATAGTAGTCAAATTAAGTAATTCAAGTAATGATACAACTTCCCATCAAGAGTCTCCAACTAACCTATATACTCCTATCCTCCCTAACCTACTTCTAATCCCATCCAATCCATCCTTTGTTGTAATATATTACTATAGCATCACCTATACCAATCTAACCATTGATAAAACCAATATGGTGTAAGCGTCGACTATATCGACCTGACTTCCCTAGCAGGAAACTAAAAATCATCATCACATGTCTAGGGGAGTGCTTCCATCACTGCCCTCCCACAATTCTAGGCTTGGGGGTTACACGGTGGTAAATTCCTCCACCCCTCCTCAAAACTAGAGTTAACACCCAAATATGGACCACACTACGGTGTTGGTTGGACACCTATCATCAAATAATCTAGTCAGGTAGTCTTTTCACCATTCCTCATTGGATGTCTCAACATTCGCCCATCGGAAGCGTAGACCTTGGTTATCATATATTTCTTTCTAATATTCAGGTTAGTTCTCATTCATGCATATACATAACAACAAAATATATATACAAATGATATTAATCATCATGCTATTAAGTCTAATATCCAAGCGTAAATTTTGTAATTCATAACAACATACTAGAAATAAATCTTACATTAGATAAATCATAGCTTCAATAAGTAATTTATTAGATGAATCAAATCCCTTTAATCCATACATCAAACAACAATAATTATGATAATTCACACACTAGATAAATCATAACCAAGTAAGTCATACATCTGGTAAATCATACAAAAAATAAGTCATACATAAAATATGTTAATCAACAATACCTAATCCATCAAATGATTTATATAAATAGTTTCATTTGTCGAACTAAAATGCATCAACATTACATAGAATTCATAAATAAAACAACATGAAACTACAAATAGAGCCTTAGCATAGGTAGTTATCTAAGTCAATATTGGAATCACAGATACTCAAAAAGTGAGGGGTAGTCATGGCTTGTGGTACTCACAAACAATCTACCTTGAACAAGACAACACTTGAACCAATTTTTTATGGTTGCCACACATAGGCCTTTTAGTCCACATTTTGTGAACACATATGACAGGTCCTCTTGCCTCCCATTATTCAACTCCTCAATCTTCCTCTATCAATGAGCTCAACTCCTTTAGGTTACAGAACTCGACTCAAAAAACTTTTCCCTATATCTACCTCTTTTTTCCGTTAAGGTCTACAACACTCAGGGTTTTCGATTAGTTGTTCACAAATATGTTTGTGAACAAGTCTTTGGTCTACCTACTTTTGTCATACTCCTGCTCCAAGATGAAAATTCTAGGGCTATGGAGGTTTACCTTCTTCTCACTGACTCAATCCTCTATAATAGAGTGAACTAAGGCTAGCTGGATAGCCAACTTGACTGTTACTTTAGTCCTTCAAATTTTGCATGTCCTTAGGCCCAATACACCTACTCTTCTACCAGTCATGTTTTCCTTTTTATGTACAAGACTTAGGGATATTCTTTCACAGTGAAATAAAAACCCTCCGACTGTACTTGGACTGCCATCAATTTTCCCAACCATAGTAAATTCTTTTACTAATCTAGTGCCCACAACACTTCCCTCATCTAGGGATCTTCAAATATGCCACCTAATAGTGATTTGAGTCCTCTAAAAATCACTATTCTTGTGCACCGATTTCTTTTTTTTCCAATCTATGAACAAAGCTGAACTACTCCTCTTATCATCCTTCTAACAATTTGTAGATTCTTGAACTAACATCACAAATCATCCATTAACAATCCATTGACTAACTGTTTACATTCTGCTTCATATCTCTATCCAAAACTCTATGGATAGTCCACCAAAATAAAATCATCTTCATGTCAATCCATTCCTCATATGGCACATTTCTTCTACTCAATATTCTATGTAGGTTCCACCTTCCTTTGGATTTTCTATCTCCACACATACTTTTGCAAACCATCTTCTAAATATGTGGTATATATTGCTGAGATAAACCTCTCTCTAAGGGTCATGACCCTATTATTCTCGCATATTTTTCATAGTCTTAAGGGCATACCTTATAGACTGAACACACTAGGGAACCTCCCTAACTAGGGAATTATAATTCTATTCTAATTTCTTTAGAAAAAACCTTGTCCACCCATAGCAAAAATAACAACTCTTGCCTCCATAAGAGACTTGAGCTTGCTCATATGGATCCATATATTTTGGGCATTTCTTTGACTAAATATTGACCTGAACTTTAGATATCTATTGTTGGCATGTGACCGCACATAACATGGAGAAGTGGCCCCTATAAGGAAATCACAGGGCAGAGTCCTAAACGAGATTGGGTCAATTCGTGAACGTGTTCGGGTCGAGTCGTGAATGCTAAAGCAGGTCAAGTCGTGAACGCAGGGCAATTATTCCACGAAAAAATAAGAAATGACCGGGCATAACCAAAGAGACAAAGTTTGAAAACCACAGCAAGGGAGTAGTGAGGACTGTTGATCCGAGCATCGATAAACGGCGGATATTAAAATCGCAGTCACAGAGCGCAAGTGTTGCAATATAGGCGCAAAGCGTAAAAGTTAAAGATGTCGAAGTGATATGTGCAATGGCGGTGGGACCTAGCCACTCGCCACACTCCCTTTCATTCCATTTCCCTTTAAAATCACTAAAACCTTACCTTTTCCACCTTTCTGCTTCATTTCTCTACTTTATCTTTTTTTTTGCCGCTATATCATTGTTTCTCTTCCACTTTTTCCCATCTCCCCGATTGCAATTAAAGTGTGCTAGTCTCCCTAACACGTCATCCCTTTCCCCCCTGCCATCCATCGCATTTTGCAAAAATTACAACTTACCGTTTAGGCGCCCGCAATGTATTTCTTTTAATCTGCGATGCGGTGTTTGGCCCCACCACAACAGCTCTGCCCCCCACTTTCCCTTTCCACGTTGTTTACCTATTCCCCGCACTTCGCACTTCGCATCCTTTAAAGTTTACCTCCACTATTTAGTGTTAAGAGATGTGATCTGTGGGCAGCGGTCGGGTCCCACTTTCCTCCACGTCACCCTTTTCTCCCCACCCTCCATCGCAAATCACATATTATAACCTTTCACATCGCAACTAAAAATTAAAACCTGCAATTTTTAATTTCCGATATATCACATCGCATTTGTTTTAATTTACCTTTGAAGTGCTCGCAACCTATTTTGTTTAACTTGAGATGCGTTCAGGATCCACCTTCCCTCCATGTCACTTACCTTCTCCCCACACTTTGCACATTGCACATTTTAGAGTTTACCTTACTGCTTCATGGTAAATATTTGCGATCTACAGGCAGCGATTTTTCCCCACCATAATACTCTCCTCACCACCCTCCACCTTTCCTCCATCTCTAATCACTCCCTCTCATCCGATGGTCCTTGTTTCATTTCGCACCCCCCGTATCTTTCGAAATTTAACCATTGGGGGGGGGGTCCAAACTAGGCGGTATCCATTACCACCCACTCCTCCACGTCTTGTACTCTTTTCATTTTGCACCCCCTCTATCTAATATTGCTTACCACATGAGACCCCCTCTAAAATCTAATTCTCGTTTCTGCAATTCAAAAAAAAATCACTTTGTGGGCTTTTGAGGTTGAACATGCAATTGTGGTTTATGCAGTATGCTCAGGAGATCTCCGCTAAAGAACCAGGTGTGCTCAGTATGACAGGCCTCTTCATAAGGGATTAATTGGAAATCACCAGACTAAGGGAGTGGAGGTTTTCAAGCAATAGATGGAATCATAAAATGACAATCAGCCTGTCCACCTACGACCACTCCTCGCCATACCGTCTTGAAGGCTCCCATTATTGGCCTTAATGGGCGACCATGTCCTTTCTATTTTCGGTTTAATTTTGATGATATTTCTACTGAAATCTCAATTTCACCCCATTCCTATTTTAATTCTCTCAGTAAAGAAGTAATTTCTCAATGTACGTTCTGCAGGATAGGTAGGATGTTTTGATTTCATAGATATGGGTCGATCATAAATGATTAAGTACCATAGACCCTCAAGGAGAAATCTATATATAGTAAGTTCTAAGATGAAAGTAGGGTTCTAGAATTTTGGAAAAAATTTGTTGTAGTTTTGTATGATTGTGCTCCCTATGCTCTGAGATACATATTTGGGAGATTTGTTTGAACTTAATATGATACATCACTGTTATTTGGGCTCCATATGGAGCAATAAGTAGTATGTATCTATTTTCCTCTGTTATCAACAATCTCCTTTTTATGTATAATCATCTATCATGCTATGCTGCTTAGAAGGTCTGTGTAATGTAGTTGTTGGTAGTCTGCAATTTTATTCATGAATTCATGTTTGCATAACGCTCAGGTGTTAACGCTCATGTATTAAGCTTGCTACACTCCCTTAAACCTTTGTTTTTTTCCATATCTCATTCATATGTGTTTCCTTTGAGTTCACACTAGAAAATTTGGCAGAATTTCCGACGGCCAATTCGTCGCTATTCCGACACATAGTCGTCGCAAGAGCGACAGTTCGAGGGCGGAAAAAACGTGGTTTTCCATACCGTCGCAGTTCCGACGCACTTAAAAAGTGTCGTACTATCGACACTTTTTCCGTCGCTTCCAAACAAGCGTCGCTCTTCCGACGTTTCCCAAACCGTCACACTTCTGACGTTTGTAAACTGTCGCACTTCCGATGAAATGTGGTCCGACGTTTGTAAACTGTCGCAATTCCGACGAAATGTGGTCCGACGTTTTGAACGTCGCTCTTCTGACGTTTGTAAACTGTCGCAATTCCGACGCACACTACTACATTTGGCGGAAATTTCGACACTTGGTTCCGATGCTTTTGACCAAATGTCAGAAAATTCCCCAAATTTTTCACGGGGGACAAATACTTAATCTTCTTAAGCCTGTCTCTGGTGGGTTCCTTCTCAGTTCTTTCTCAATGCCCCCTGCATATTTTTAAAGCTTCTTCTCATTGTTTTTTACTTGGCCCATCTAAAATACATCAGTCTCACAATCTTGTGATCCCTCTCACTGTTTGGGGAATTCACATGAATCAACTCCAAGGTCTTCTCCATCCTAGAACCACTAAAACCATTATTCTATTGACTCATATTCTGTCAGAGGCATTTATATAATTTCCTACATTTAACCTCTAATTTTAAGAGTTCCTAGGCACCGGTCTTTTGAAACTCAAGTTTGTCTCTAGGAGCTACAACACCTTTTTGGCGTCGTTACCAGGGAGACGATTTAGAAAACCTTTTCCTTGGGATATGACATTATCTTCACACTTCAACTAGGTGAGCATGAAGGGTTGAGAGTTGCATATCCCTCACCTTGGCGACTCCACTATTATTAAATTTCAATTCAGTCATAATCCTGGCTTAAAAAAGGCCTCATACTTGATTAGATACTTTCTAGCAAAAAACCCCTTTTGTGCCTGATCCTGAAAAGATTATATCTAGGAGAGTCTGGAAGCAGAAGCAGCCCAGCCAAGTTGACCTTCCCTCGTTTACTCAAGAAGCTTCACCTTCCTCATCTCAAAAAGCTGACATCTATGGTCCTGGCACCACAGCCCGTGTACTTGAGTATTCTCCATAAGCATTTGCTTTAGCCAGTTCAATCATAAGAAATGAAGTTGAATCCACTGATATTTCTTTTCCTCCCTTGCACCCTACTCCCGAGGCTGAAAAAATTAAAGAATTTGCAGTACTCCATAGCTTTTTACATACCAATATAGAAACCTTTATTCAAAACACACATGTTATACCACAGCCAATTCATCCTCAAAATATACCTCCACCACCCCTCATGGTTGTACCTGGATTCCTCCTCAATAAATATGCCCCACTGGCTCTACCTCAAGTATTGAATGACATGCCTCAAGATTATCTAAAACTCCTGCCTCGGTTCACTGGGGAAGATAGTACTTCTACGCAGAGACATATTGAAAAATTTTGCGTCTTTGCTGAGAATGTAAATGTAGATCATCTAGTTGTGGTGTTGAGGTTTTTCGTCCAATCCTTGGATGGAGAGGCTCGAAAGTGGTTCAAATATCTGGTTGATCACATAGTCACCAGTTGGGAATAAATAGAGAATTTATTCACACTAAAATGGGGAGAAATGCGGGACCATGGATATGTTCTTACAGAGTTCAATGCTCTCAAGAAGAGACACAATGAGGATGTAACAAAATTTATAAATACATTCAATAAGCTTTATAATAATCTTCCTGCTGAAATAAAGCCTCCACAAGTAGCCGCTAAGGTGGTTTTCGCGGGAGATTTTGAACCAGAATTTGGGTTCACCCTAAGGGAAAGAAAGTCTTCATCTCTAGATCAGATCCAGACTAATGCACTAGAGGTAGAAGCAAACTTTGCTTCTATAGGTAAATTCAAAGGGAGGACAGAGCATGAGGCCAGGAGAAGGGGTAGGGGGGGGGATTCTACCTCTAATCAAGAGAGGGAATCATAAGAGTATAGAATCTAAGAGATGAATAAGATGATCAATAACCTCTCAAATAAGTTGGTGAAGCTTGAATTGGAGGCCAAGAATTCCCCTCCTCATCCAAACCAAATTATTCCAAACTGTGGGTTTAACCCCTAGTACCGAAATCCCCCTCTGCAGTTGTTGCAACGAGAAAGGAAAGAGAAGCAAGATCACATCCAACCTCCTCTATACCTAGAAGGGGAAATGGAGGGACATACCGAGGAAGTCACAAATAGTCAAGAATATCAATTCCTCTCTCACTCAGAGGATGAAGAAGGTGAACTTGCCCTACAAGAAGAGCCAAAAGAGAAGGAATTCCCCCTAGAGGATCGAGATATTGACAATTACTGCAGACAGTTTGTGGATTTCATGCAACCTCAACTCCATAGGAAGTATGATCTTAGGTCCTCCAGGAAGAGAACCCGAGTGTAGGGACAAGATGAAGAGTCAGCATCAAGAGAGCAGACCCCTTCTAGTTCTGCCAATAAGGGGGAAAAGCCTTTAGAAGAGTCTGCCCATCATAAATACTTTGTGCCCACCTCTTCGAAACAGGGCTCTGATCATCCACAGCTATACCCTCGAAACTGACCGACCCTCCTAAAGAGCAGTTCAAAGAAGTTATCACAGAAAAATCTCCCACGGCCTTTAGACTCTAGAAAGAATTAGAAAAGGTCAAGATCCCAATCCCCCTGATCGAGCTCTTAAAACGGCCTTCATACAAGGCCCAAGTCTCTAATTTTATGCTACCCCAAGGTGTAGGCCCTCTCCTTGATAACCTCAATCTCCAAGAAGAAATACCCATGGTACTTTTTGGACCTCATGTAGAAGAGTTGGATTCGGTCACTCCTCCATTCTATGTGACTCTAGTTATACATGACCTATTATTTCACAACTTCATGCTAGATTCCAGTGCTTCACATAATATGTTGCCATTGTTGGTCATGGAGCAGTTGGGGTTGCAGATCACCAGGCCTAATAAAGATCTGCATTCTTTTTATTCCAAGAGGGTGAAATTTTTGGGCATGATAAAAGATCTGGTAGTAAATTTAGCCCAGATTCCGGCAAAAAGCGTCGTAATGGACATTGTTGTGGCCGATATCCCAGCTCAATTTGGAATGTTGTTGTCCATATCCTAGGTACCAAAATTGGAGGATCCATAAAACTTGACCTCACCAATGCCACTATTATAGTATTCAATGGGGAGGAAAGACGATTATAGAGTGAGTCTAGATTCGTGAAGATGGTCACCAAAGCTAATGGTTCCACAAATTCTCCGATATATACTAAGGAGGGTCAATTCTTTTGTCTTATGCTCGAGGAGGACGAAAATTTCCTGTAAGAAAGGAAGATATGTCCTCTAATACAGGAGAATCTTATGAGCATAGAGGAAAATGAAATATGGACCTTGCAGTTTGATGGAGCTTACTCATGAGAAGGAAACGGGGCCAGGGTACTCTTGATATCACCAGAAGGATGCTTGGTTCCCATCTCCTTTAAGCTGGAATTCGAAGCCACAAATAACATGGTTTAATATGAATCCATGTTGTTGGGGCTGCAGGCAGCGCGAAACATGAACATACAAAACCTCAAGGTGTTTGGAGATTCATAGCTTGTAGTGAGGTAATTCAAGAGCCAATGCCAAACTAAACACCCTTGGCTCAAAGATTACAGGAACGAGGTATGGGATTTAGTTGAGAACTTATTTTATGCTTTCAACGTTTAGTTCATGCCGAGGGAAAAGAGCAGAATGGTGGACTCACTAGCTATGGCTACTAGTAATTTCCTCCTCCCCCTGCAGAATCCTTTGCTCCGATATGAGGTTGAAGTGCGATACCTCCCCTTCATTCCAGACAACGTTAATAATTGGCAAGTCTTCGAAGATGAAGAGCAGGTCCAACGTTTTATGGAAACAGTGGGTGAGTTCTCAAATATGGTGATCAATTCAGTCCTGAAGGATGACAGTGAGGAGCCAAAAACTAAAGTGACTGTGTTCTGCAATTAAAGGGAAATGTCATCCCCAGCAGTCTTGTTCCATTGGAGAGACTGTTCAATAAGAATGATATCCCGGTGAATCCCAGCAAACTTGCCCTCGACAAGCCTGTCATGGATGTGAACATTGGGACAGAAGAAGATCCAAAGGTGGTAAATTTGTCAAAAGGGGTCCCCGAAGAATACCAAGATTAGTACCTCAGGCTGTTTAATTCATATAGTGATGTCTTCGCCTGGTCATACCAGGATCTGAAGACTTTTGATATTGATATTATACAGCACAAGATACTGCTCAAAGAGGACGCTAAGCCTCATAAGCAAAAGCTGAGACAGATCAATCCCCTTCTTCTCCCAACCATTGAAAAGGAAATAAATAAGTTGTTGCAAGCCAAGATCATTTTCCCTCTAAGGTACTTTGAATGGGTGGCGAACCTAGTGCTTGTCAGAAGAAGAGCGGTGAAATCATGCTTTGCGTGTAATTTCGCAATCTTAACAAAGCCTCACTCTAATATAACTATCCCTTCAAGAATATGGACCACATCTTGCAAAAGGTGGTGGGATCCTCTTGCATGTCCATGATGGATGGCTTCTCAGGATATAATCAAGTGGCAGTGCTCCCGGAAGACCAAAAGAAGACAGCATTCACTACACCTTGGGGGACCTTCATGTACGCTTGAATGCCCTTTGGCCTAATAAACGATGGTGCCACATTCCAGCGGGTGATGGAAATTGCTTTCATAGGAGAGCAATACAAGTTGGTGGTGATATACCTGGACGACATCACCGTATTTTCAAAGGGTGACGTCGAACATACAGAGCATCTTCGACAAACCTTTGATAAATTCCGCAAGTATGGCCTGTCTCTGAATCCTCAAAAATCCATGTTTGCCTTAGAGGAAGGAAAGTTACTGGGGAATATAGTAAAAAAGGAGGGAGTGAAGATCAACCTGAAGTGGGTAGAGGTGATAAATGGCATTCCCCTACCAAGAAACAAAATATAAGTACAGGTGTTCTTGGGAAGAATAAATTTCCTCATAAGGTTCATTCCCAACTATGCCGAGATTTTCTAAAACATCACCGGGATGCTAAAAAATAATAGTGAAATTGGATGGACCCCTGAGTCCAGGGAATTTTTCAATAGGGTCAAGCAGGCCTTTGCAGAAGCTCCAGTGTTGGCAGGTCTAGATTATAGGAATTCGTTCATGATTTTCTCCTTCGCCTCTCCTCACACCATAGTTGCAGTAATTTTACAGAAAAATTCTAATGGACATGAACAGCCCATTGCGTTCTTCATTCAATTCTGCGAGATGTTGAACTAAAATATGATATCCTGGAGAAGCAAGCTTACACTCTAGTAAAATCGTTGAAGGCGTTCCGGATGTACGTGTTACAATCAGCCATAATAGCTTATGTACCCACTGTAGAAGTGAATGATATTTTGGTATAGGGTGACAATGAAGGGAAGCGAGGAAAATGGATAGCTAAGATCCAGGAGTATGAACTAGAGATAAAGCTTAATAAACTCATAAAAGGCCAAATGCTAGCAAAAATCCTCTCTAAATCCAACTGTCAAGCTCCAGGAATAAATCTTCCTATGACAGCAGGAGAGGCACAGGAGCACAAGTGCACACCAAGGCATAGAATCTTCCACTCAAAAAACACATGTCAAGTACCTTATATCCTCATGGTATAAATATATAGTGGAATATATTTTGACATTGAGGTGTTCCCCTCACTATGATAAAATCAAGTATCGCACTTTGAGACTGAAGTCTCAAAAGTACATTGTGGCAAATGGGCAACTATATTGGAGAGACCCGACGGGAGTCTTATTATTGTGTTTGACAGAGCAAGAAGTTGACCACTTGATGACCAAGTTCCACGAAGGGATATGCGGCAAGCATTACAGTTGGCGATCTGTTAGAAAATTATATATTACGAAGCAATGGAACACATAAAATATGCGGAAACTCAAACACAAAAAACATATAAAACCACAGAGACACAGATATACGTGGTTCACCCAGTTTGGGCTACATCAACCCTGAACAGCCAGTCCTTCCTTTCTATTATCCAGCAAAATGAAGAGACGCAACCTACAGTAGATCCACTGTAATATCCTTTTTTCTCTCTCACAGTGTCCCTATATGTTTCTCGCTTTGAGAATACACAGCCACAATACAATACCCTCATACAAAATGAGGGGTTGCCTTCTAGGGAAAAAAAACCTAAATCAAACATAACTTCTACCATTAGATCATCCGCCTAATGAATGGCCCAGATTGACTATAAATTACTATAATTTTACAAGGAAATTTTACATTTGTTTTTAGCTTTGGGTACCCTACCCTCAAAACCCCCCGCCAGGGGGGGGGGGGGGCTCCATAAACTCGCAGCCGCCCTCCTTGGACCCCCCAGGTAGCATACAATTATGGGCGCCGTTGTCACCCCGTTAAGAACAGGGGTCCAATGTTGTGATACAAAATAAAGAAGATAATCAGGCTCCACACCCAACAATCCACTGCACACAAGATCCTAAAGGCATGGTTCTTTTGGCCTAAGATTTTTGGCGATGTACATGCCCGAGTCTAAGCCTGCGAGAAGTGTCATGTGTTCGCCGAAAAACAAAGGTATGCACCTCTCCCATTAATTATAGTACATGTTGAGGAACCTTTTAAACAATGGGGGATTGACTTCATAGGAGATATTCACCCTGCCTCTAGCAATCACCATCGATGGATCCTCACTGCTACAGATTACTTCACCAAGTGGGTAGAGGTTGTGCCCACAAGAAATGCTACATTTTCAGTGGTGATCAAGTACCTGGAGGTGAACATGATAGCTAGGTTTGGATGCCCAGCTACAATCATTACAGATAATGCCCAGGGTTTCAAGTCAGCTAAATTTGTTAATTTTTGTCATCGTTACAACATCATGTTGGGCCACTCCACTATGTACTACCCATAGGTGAATGGGCTGGCAGAATCATCTAATAAGACACTAGTGAGGATCTTGAAGAAGACCATCAATGAAAATCAAAAGAATTGGGATTCCCCACTCAAGTTTGCACTCTAGGAAAATTGCATCACCGCGAAAAGGTCCACAGGAAAGTCCCCTTATGAACTGATGTATGGTAGGGCCACATTTTTCCCTATTCATCTTGCATTACGTGTGGCCCGATTCTTACAAGAAAGAGAGGAGGAGCCAAATGACCTTATCCGAAGAATGAATCAGTTGGTGGAGTTGAATGAAACACGGGAATAGGTAAGCCTCAGACTCACATAATATCAAAAAAAATGAAAGGCTTATTTGAACAATGATCTAAAGATAGAGAAATCCAGGTGGGGGATTTGGTGTTGTGATGGGATGTCAGGAGAGCGAACAAAGGGAAACATCGGAAGTTTTACCCCCTATGGTTTTGGTCCTTTCAGGGTGGAAGAAGTCAAATGCAACAATACTTTTGCCATGGAGAACTTATAAGGAGATATACTTGAGGCGCCCATGAATGGGCAGCTCGAGTTCTATTTTCATCACTGACGAGGGCTAATCTAGCTCATTGTATATATCATTCCACTTTCTATACTCCATTTTTTTTACATTCCTCCCATTTCATCTTCCATTTTTGTGCCCACTTTACTATTGGTATAAAAATTTGTCTAATCAGTATCTATTTGTGACTGCACGAGCCCAATAAATCACAGGCATTCAGGGTCTGCAGGTCCTCAACGCACTTACAACAACATGTTGTCCCCAGATGGAGCCAATCTTGGCTTGTGACCACACATAACATGGAGAAGTAGTACCTATAAGGAAATCACAGGGCAGAGTCCTGAACGAGATTGGGTCAATTCGTGCACGCGTTCAGGTAGAGTCGTGAATGCTAAAGCAAGTCAAGTCGTGAACGTGGGGCAAGTATTCCATGAACAAATAATAAATTACCGGGCGCAACAAAAGAGACAAAGTCAGAAAACCACAGCAATGGAGCAGTGAGGACCATTGATCCGAGCATCGATCAATGGCAGAGATTAAAATCGTAGTCGCAGAGTGCAAGTGTTGCAAGATAGGCGCAAAGGGTAAAAGTTAAAGATGCTAAAATGCAATGTGCGATGTCCACCCACCACACTCCCTTTCATTCTATTTCCCTTGAAATTCACTAAAACCTTACCTTTTTTGCCTCTCTGCTTTATTTCTCAAGTTTACTTTTATTTTGCCGCTATATCATTGTTTCTCCTCCACTTTTTCCCATCTCCCCGATTGCGATTAAAGTGGGCCAGTCCCCTTCACACGTTATCCCTTCCCCCCCCCCCACCATCCATCGCATTTCACAAACATTACAACTTATCATTTAGGCACTCGCAATGTATTTCTTTTAATTTGCGATGTGGATTTTGGCCCCACCATAGCAGCTCCACCCCCCACTTTCCCTTCCCACTTTTCTTACCTCTTTCCCGTGCTTCGCACTTCGCATCCTTTAAATTTTACCTCCGATGTTTAGTGTTAAGAGTTGCAATCATCGGGCAGCAGTCGAGTCCCACTTTCCTTTATGTCAGGATTTTCTCCCCACCCTCCATCGCAGATCGCACATTATAACCTTTCACATTGCAACTAAAACTTAAAACTTGCGATTTTCAATTTGTGATATATCACATTGCATTTGTTTTATTTTACCTTTCAAGTGCCTACAACCTATTTTGTTTAACTTGCAATGTCATCAAGTCCCACCTTCCCTCCATGTCACTTACCTTCTCCCTATGCTTCGCACATCGCACATTTTAGAGTTTACCTTTACTGCTTCATGGTAAAGAGTTGTGATCTATGGGCAGCAGTTTGGCCCCACCATAATACTCTCCTCACCGCCCTCCACCTTTCCTCCATCTCCAATCACTCCCTCCTCATATGAAAGTCCTTGTTTCATTTTTCACCCCCCGCAACTTTCGAACTTTAACCATGGTGGGGGGGGGTACGAAATGGGCGGTATCCATTACCGCCCACTCCTCCACGTGTCATCCTCTTGTCATTTCTCACCCCCTCTATCTGATACCACTTACCACTTGAAACCCCCTCTGAAATCCAGTTCATGTTTCTGCAATTCAAAATAAAACACCATGTGGGATTTTGAGGTTGAACATGCAGTTGTGTTTTATGCAGTCTGCTCAGGAGATCTCCGATAAAGAACCAGGTGCGCTCAGTATGACAGGCCTCTCCATAAGGGATTAAATAGAATTCACCAAACTGAGGGAGCGGAGGTTTGCAGGCAATAGATGGAATCGTAAAAATACAGTTAGCCTATCCACCTATGACCGCTCCTTGCCATACCGTCTTGAAGGCTCCCATTATTGGCCTCAATGGGCGACCATGTCCTTTTTGTTTTCGGTTTAATTTTGATGATTTTGCTGGTGAAATCTCAATTTCACCCCATTCCTATTTTAATTCTCTTTGTACAGAAGTAATTACTCAATGTACGTTCTGCAGGATAGGTAGGATGCTTTTATTTCATAGATATGGGTCGATCATAAATGATTAAGTACCGTAGACCCTCAAGGATAACTCTATATATAGTAATTTCTAAGCTGAAAGTAGGGTTCTGGAATTTTGGAAGAATTTTGTTGTAGCTTTGTATGATTGTGCTCCATATTCTCTAAGATACATATTTGGGAGAGTTGTTTGAACTTAATATGATACAGTGTTGTTATTTGGATTCCAGATGGAGCAATGAGTAGTATGTATCTTTTTTCCTCTGTTATCAGTAATCTCCTTTTTATGTATAATCATCTGTCATGATATGCTTCTTTGAAGGTCTGTGTAATGTAGCTGCTGGTAGTATGCAATTTTATTCATGAATTTGTGTTTGAATAACGCTCAGGTGTTAACATTCATGTATTAAGATTGCTACACTCCCTTAATTCGCGCTCCACGAACCTCTGTTGTTGTCTATATCTCAATTCATATATGTTTCCTGTGAGCTCACGAGGGACAGATTCTTAATCTTATTAAGCCTATCTCTGGTGGGTTCCTACTCAGTTCTTTCTCAATGCCCCCTACATATTTTTAAAGCTTATGCTCATTGTTTTATACTTGGCCCATCTAAAATCCATCAGTCTCACATTCTCCTGAGCCCTCTCACTGTTTGGGGAATTCACATGAATTGACTCCAAGGTCATCTCCATCCTAGAACCACTAAAAAAATTATTCTCTTGACT
Organism: Pinus albicaulis; assembly: GCA_034641835.2. Taxonomy (NCBI): domain Eukaryota; kingdom Viridiplantae; phylum Streptophyta; class Pinopsida; order Pinales; family Pinaceae; genus Pinus; species Pinus albicaulis. Next base: position 1,059,497,833 of record CM076579.1, read on the forward strand.
CATATTCTGTCAGAGGCATTTATATAATTGTCTACATTTAACCTCTGATTTTAATATTTCCTAGGCACTGGTCTTTTGCAACTCAAGGTTGTCTCTAGGAGCTACAACATCTACAACCCTCAAACTATAGTTACCTCAATCAATATTACACTTGCGGCTACTTCTATCCTGAACCTAAATTCTAGTGCAGAACCTCCTCCATGTTTTTTGATCTTTATCACAGACCTTGCAGCTACTAACCACCACAAGATAGGGTCTCAACCCTCTTTACTATTTCAAAATTTGTTGTGGCCTTCACACAGAAACACCACTAAAATCACATCCCCAAATTCTCATGAACTGCCTCTATTGAGCTTGATCTGCCATAAGAGAACCAACAATATGTCATCCTACTTCCTATCTCGAACCCATTAAGGTATGTGACATTCTTGTGAACCGTCACATGATTATCTTGCTCTTGGTGGATGATCATGGCCTCCCTTTAGCAACCTTTACTTAGCCCTCTAACTCGACCTACTTTATTGCTACATCTATCCTGACCTCCTTGATCAAATGATCTCCTTCTCACTTGATGTTCTTTCCTTTATACTAAGGCATGCTTAAATATATTTTCCTAGTTAGGCCTCTTAAGAACCCTCTAGAACTTACAGAATTTATCCATTTAGACCTTGGGAAATATTATTTTTCCTTTTAAATTTTATTTTAGATTTTAAACCCCATGTTGGGTCCAAAACCCCTTCACTTGGGTTCTTTGCTGACATATCCTTCTGTGACCAAACTCACACAAACCCATCTCAATAGGCTTGTGCAGTACCTCCAAATATACACAATTCAATAACATAGTCTAGTTGTAGTAATCGTAACTTGGTCAAGATATTGTTGTCAAGCGAGGACTTGGTTGGGTTCCCAAGTTGAAAATTAAGGGTAGTTGTGAAATCATGATAGCTAGGGAGGGTTAGGGCATGCCAAGGAATGAAAATCTGTGCTAAAACATGTCGTACAATGTCCATGCATGTCGAGGAGTGTCAAGGACTGTCGAGGAATCACAAGGGAGAACTAGGTCAAAATGCATGGAAATGAACAAATAAGAGTGTGTGCTAGGGAGTGTTAGTGAATTCAAGTGTTTCAAGGACGACATGTGTTAGAAGAAGTTCATAATAGGATTTTCAAGAGGCAAGACTATGATTGCGATAAGGGGCTCAAAAAAGCAGTTTTAGACAAAGGGAAATTTTGTGTTGGGCACAACACTATTTTTTCTTTATCTATTAGCTTTATATGACATGTGGCACAATTTCGCTGAATTCTCATGTTTTAAACTATTTTAGACAATTTTATATTGTACATTTTTGTGTATAAGTTTTGGAGAACTCGCCTTGTTCCAAATTATATATTCTTTTGTGTCTTGTGTGTCTTTTTTTCTTAAAAACTTTTAGTTAATGCTCTATTGTTTATATGAACTAGACATACATGTGAAATATTGCATATGTAAGCTATATTGTTGCTTAGTTGTTGCATGGGCATGGCTAGATGTGATCCTTTTCTTGGTAATTTCTTAAGTGGTACAAGTTCAACTTGGACATGAGTGGCCTAAGATGAGGTATAGGCAGTTCTTAGGTGAACAAGGCACAATCTACTTGTAGTAGGCACAATTGGTCAAGTTTTTGCGGTTGAAGCAAGCCAATGTCACATGAAATGTAGTTGCTAAGGGCTTGATTCGGTTCCCAAGTCGTGAAAAAAAAGTAAGGCTAGTTGTGAGGACATGCATGCCAAGGCATGCTAGGTAATGCTAACATGTGCCATATATTTTGAAGGCATGTCAACTATGCTAAGATGTGTCAAGTGCTAAGACATGCCAATATGTGCAAGGGTGTGACAATATGTGGCAGGGACTATCAAGGCAACATAAAGGAGAAACAAGTTAAACTACAAGGAAATGAACACATAAGAGGGTTAATAAGTCATAATTTACCTTTTCCAGGAGGGGCATGCTAGGCACACCAACACTAGGTGGCAATATGTGCCAAGTGCCAAGTGTTAGTGCATTCTAAGTGCCAAATCATCCTTTATTACTTCTCATCTACTTTCCAATAATTGATTTCAAATAAATTTAATATTAAACCATGCCAAAGCATACCAAGGCATATTAATGAATTTTAGACATGCTAATGCTTTCCAAGTGCCAACACGTGCCAAGTTCCAACACTACAAGGAAAAGACCCTCTAGCAGATGTTTTTGAGGAACCCCACAGAAAAATACCCCATACATCTGTTTCTAGCGGAGGTTACTAGAGGAGGTTGGCGGGCGGAGGGTTTTGCAGATGTTTTTCGCTCGGTGCGCTTATCATTAAATGTCACCCCGGTGCTCTGGAATCCCAAAATCACTAGTGCCCACAAAAACATTGGCACACCAGACACCGTGCACTCCGTACACACCTGCCCGATGCGTCGTATTATTCTATAGCACCGGTGTGTCACAACTCTTCCGTGATGGTGCATTATAAAACACCACACCAAAACCAAAACCACCAGGTGCGGTAGAAAGACACCGCACCGGTGGATCATAAAACAACGCGCCAAAACACAAACCGACCGGTGCGTTCGTAAGAAACCGAGCCGGTGCACCTATAAACCACGTGCACCGGTAAAGGGTTAAATAATAAAAAATTAACGGCAAAAAACCCATATTTTTCATTTTTCCAGTGCTCCTGAGCTCTCAATTACCGGTGCGCTCTACCGTAGAACGCACAGGTGCGCACAAAACATTGGCACACCTGACAGCATGCGTGACGTACACACCTGCCTGGGGCATCCTATTACGGTAACACACCAGTGCTTCACTACTCTTCTGTGCCGGTGCATCATAAAACACGCGCCAAAACATAAACGTGTCAGTGTGTTCTTATCCAAGAGCACCGGTGTGCCTATAAAAAACACGCACCAGAATAGCGTTAAATAAAAAAAAATTAAGGCCAAAAAATCGGTGCTTTACGACTATTCTGCACTGGTGCTTTACGAATATTTTGCCCTGATGCATCATCAAAACATCACGCCAAAACTGAAACATCCCGATGCGATGTTAGGTAACCACCCCGGTGCATCATAAACAATGCGCCAAATCTGACACCGCCTGGTGCGATTGTAAGTAAGTGTACCAATGTGCCTATAAAACCCCGTGCACCAAAACAGGGTTAAATAAAAAAAAAATTACGACCAAAAAACCGTATTTTTCACTTTCCTCAGTGCTCCAAAGCTCTCAAGCACTGGTGCCATTTCCCCTTCTCTAAGCCACCCTGACATCGGTGCTCTCATTACACCCATTGCATGCACTACTGCTCTGCATTGGCCACCAATCTCCAACTTTCATTTTGAAAAACGGTGAGAAAATTTTCTTTTGCAAATTTTACAGTCAATATGCCTCCTCGACGATGAAATGTACAGGTATTTTTCTAGTTTTTCCGTAATTAAGCCTTTTAGCAGATTAGAATTTGAAATAACCTTTAAAATAACCATTAAAAAAAGAAAAAAAGAAATTGTCGCGCAGTGCGCCTGAACTGTTTGGCTAGCACCGGATTGCGGTGCTGCCTGTAAATTTATAGGATGCACTGCCACCGGTGCTAACAGTATCCGCACCGTTTCCAGGGCTATACCGAAAGGTGCCCCGCATAATTTCAAATTAAAAATAAATAAAATGCGGTGCACTCATTTAGCCAGGCACACCATTGACCATGGGAATCCCAATGTGGTGCATTGACGGAATTATCGGCCCCGGTGTATGTCAGTGCACCACATTCGGAATTCCGAGAGGGTCAATGGTGCAACCGAGTAAAAGGCCGCACCGTCGACTATGTAATTGTCATGAAGTCTGTGCGCTGACACGACTATACACTATGGGGCGTATATTTCAGTCAGCGCACCGCTATTCTGACCTTAGATATAGTCAACAGTGCTTGAAAAAAAGACAGGTGCACCGAGGCCAGTGCGTTGTATTTCATTAGGTGCACTGCCACTGGTGCACTACAAACTTAGGCAGCACCGAAACCGGTGCGTGAATGTTTTTGTGGCGCACCGACTGGTCTGTTTTTTTCAGTAAAAAATATATGTATATTCCTAAATACATGTTTGTTTTAATAAATAAATTAATTAATTAATTAAAAAAAAAAATGTCAATGATTCAAAGAGAAGAGGAGGAACAGCAGCAACAACAGGCAGAACAGTATGACATGATTCACCAATGGGAGGCCCAAGAGAGGGAGAGAGATGCATACCCTTGCCCTATTACAGCAGATACCCAGGGGATCCTTAGGCAGGTATGCTTCCTCAAGTTCCTTGAGGAGGCTACTTCCCTAAAGGCCCATAGTGTGTTTTTGAGATATCTTATCCGCAGGTGGAATGCCCACCGACAGGCTTTCCAGGTTGGTCTTGACCAGTGGTACACACCCAATGAGAAGGATATTTATTTTATTATAGTACTATCGAGGAGAGGGGTGGATTTTCCCTCATTCCCAGACGTGCCAGCTAGTTTTGTAGCAGGGAGTCAGTTAGTTTACTCCCAAAGATACATTGGAGCACATGTACTATCTCCTTCAGAGTTTCTGGTACCTGGAGGTGCGTTTATAATACCCAACGCACCTGCGATCTATTATACTATTTTGCAGTGTGTTTTTAATATCCCCACGCACTGGCTACAGTACGTACCTCATGAAAGGCGCACCGGTGTCTTGAGATTTATTTTTTACCTGAAAATTTGAGAATTTATTTATAAATGTATTAATGAATGATATGGTACAGGTTTCAGATTGATAAAGAAATGATTGAAAATAGATCAAGTAACAAAAATACTGATAACACATCAAGAAAAGCAAAAAAGGCAAGTTCTTTGTAAATTTTTTAGAAAAAATATCATTTTTGAACTATATGTAAGTTTAACTAAAATGTATTGTTTATTGTGTATCATGCAGAGCCACAAAATGACAAAGCTCGATATGATTATTTCTGATCTAGGACCAGAAGAGCGTAAAAGTTTAATGGAAAAATTACAAACGGATGAATCAGGTGAATGAAAAAATACTATCGATCCAATATGAGTTTTTTTTTTTTAATTATCATTAATAATATACTTAAAATTATTAGATAACATGTGTCAAATAGTCTACTAATTCACATTTGTTTAATGTTCTACAGGAACCAACAATTCATAGAAGGAATGTTGTTCTAAGAAAAGAAAAGAAAATAGAACATGCAAATGAAAATGAATTGCTCCTTAGCTCATCTGGAGTGGTGTTGGAAGTTAACGAAAGGGGGGGGAATTTTTACAAAAGTTTGAGGGATCTAGTGGAACGAATGTATAGACGTTCTTTCCACTTACAATACAAAAATCAATCCAATGATTCCAAGAACCAAATTTTATCTAAACTACAGGAATATTTTCCAGAGAATTGGTCAATGAGACATGTCAGACTTTTAATAGCAAAAACATACAACAACAAAAAAGAAGGAATGAAAAAGTAATATTCCTTTAAATGTTTGTCTAGAATTATTTATAAATATCACTTTTGTTATATTTACTTTTCATATATCAATATAAAAATTAAATATTTTATTTTCATGTTACATTTTCAAGAAGATTATGAAAATCTCAAAAGATGAACGAGCTGATATCAGAAATATGCCAGTAGGAATGTCCAAAAAGGTGTACAAGGAGATGGTCAAAGAAATGGACAAAATTGTATCGCAAGAGGAGCCATCTCAACAACAACGTGCTTCAAATGTAATATGTAATCATTGAATTTTTCAATCATTAGGTACAATAAATAAACAATTTAGCATTAAATATTAATTTTCAAGAATTTTCTTGCAAAAAAGAAAAGAAAATGGAACCCATTCAGCACATAAAACAAGACGACAAGGAAGAAAATGGTTGATCTCTAAGTTTGTGAGTAATTGTTACTTCTTTATAACAACTTAACTAGATTTCATTTTTGTATTTTTTAAGTTGTTTTACAAAAATCATCATTGAATGTCTTCAAATAGGTGCTAACATACAAAGAAGAACCATCGGACGAATTGATTGAAATTGGGTTAAATATGGGTTGTGAGTATATGTTGGCATATCAGAAATTAATTGTGGAATTTGTAAGCATCTATCAATCTTGTTTTACTTAGCTCCATCTATAATTAATAGAACAAAAACATATTTTATATTAAATATATGATTTGTTATGGGGTATAAAACTTGCAAGAAACAAAGTATGGAACTGCGCCAACAGATGAAATTTTGAAAGATGGCATGGTACATGGTTTTGAAAGAATGTGTATAGTTTATGAGTCAATTTTTGCTATGGTACATCATTTTTCTTTTCGATTTACATTGATGTATATTATTTAATATTGGAATTTTCATTATTCTCACCAATGTATATACACTCATTTCAGTTTATTTTTATGTTTGTAGATGGAAAGTGAAGAAGAAGAAAACAATCAACGCCGTGAACACAACATTCCTGAAAATAACCCAAGTCATGGAAGTATCTCTAGCAGTGACAGCAGTTCAAGCGAAGAATGATGGTCACTATGTAATTTGGATATCAAAGCAAGGCGTTTTATTTTTTGAAATATGTCTGTGCAATCAGACATTTTGTTTAATGTAATGGACATAGTGTCCTAATTGAAAGACAAAGAGATACAAATAATTGTCCCATTTTGTATGATTAAGACTGTATTATTCACACACACACACACACACACACACACACACACACATATATATATAATCATAAAATATGTTTTAATTTATTCTATTTCCTTCTCCATTGTCGCTATTGCGTTCTCCATTGTCGTTCTCAAATGCACTAATAAAAATTTAATTCATATGAATATTGTTATAATATTATATATATGTGTCAACTTTTGATGAATAATTAATTTTAAAAAACCACAATAATTCTGATATGATATAACAAATTAATCCAAACAGCACATTCAAATGCATTAATAAAAATGTAATTAATATGAATATTGTTATAAGATGTGTCGACTTTTGATGAATAATGAATTTAAAACAATCACAATAATTGGATTGTCACAACTCGATGTTTCTAAAAAAAACAAAATGAAAACCGTTGTGTGTCAGTAACTGTCAGCCAATGTGTTTATGTGTCTATACGCACCGGTGTCGTTGTACGATCTATGGGCACCGCAAAAATACCGATACCAGTTATAAATATCGGTGCGTTTGTGTGATACTACGTATCAGGGATTTTATGTATCTATAAGCACCGGTGGATTTGTATGATCCATGGGCACCACACGAATACCGACACCAATTATAAATCTCTGGTACCAGGATACGTACGCACCAAAGGCATCATAAATGTATACGCACCGATGTGTTGATACAACCTATGGGCACTGCACAAATCCCAAGACCAATTAGAATGGCCCCGTGCGTTGTATGACCAACACTACGCCCGGTGTGGTTTTACACCTAAATTTCCAGGTGCGTTCATTCAACTGAGACAGCCCCGGGGCGCCATATTCATGTATGCACCAGTGCGTTAAATCCAGAGTAGCACACCGATGAAAAAACATCCGTAATAACCTCCGGCCGCCCATTTTTTTTAGTTGTGTTGAATTTCCGTTAAAAGCTCCGCTAAAACCTCCGTAACCATAAACGGATGTTGTAGCAAATGTTTTTTTGACAATTTTCGCCAATTTTATAACACTAAAAACCTCCTTTATAACCTCTTCTAGAGTGAGTGATACACATGTTATGAAGTGGAAGGACATGTCGAAGAGTGTTAAAGTGTGACATAGTGTGCTAATGCATGTTGAGGAGTTTTATGGAGTACTAGGGCAACACAAGGGAGAACTAGGTCAAAATACATGGTTGTGATTGAATATGAGGGTGTGCTAGGGAGTGTCAACGAGTGCTAGCTAGCATGTCAAGGAGGGAGTGACAAGGTATGTTAAGCATTAGTAAGGCATGCTAGGGAATATCAGGTCGTGTCAAGAAGTGTCATAGTGTGCTAGAGAGTTCCAGTGTGTGTTAACATGTGCCAAATAGTGCCAAGACATGAAAGATGCTAAGGCATGCTATGATGTGTAGGGTGCCAGGGTATGTCATTATGTGTCAAGGAGTATCAAGGCAAAAAAAAAAAGAACCAAGCTAAAATTCAAGGAAATGAACAAATAAGAGGGTTAATAAGTCAGGACTTTATCTGTTTCAAAAGGGCCATGCTAGGCACACTAATAATAGGTTCCAATACATGTCAAGTTCTAATGTGTGGCAAGTTCTCATGTATTTTAATGCATGCCAAAGTGTTCCAGGGCATGCTAGGGACTACAAGGTATGCCAACGCATGCTAGGAGAGTGTTATTCTATGGCCTGCCAACATGTGCGTGGGTGTCCTAGTCATGGCAAGATGTTCCACCATCACCAAAAGTAACCAAAAAGAGAATTTGTGAGGATCAATAAAATATCATCACTATAAGTGTCACCAAAGAGATAATTAGTGATGGGCCTTTAGCAACCATCACCAAAAGTGTCACTCAAAATGGCTTTGGTGACAAACCTTAAATGACTGTCACTATATGAACTTACAATAACACTTTTTTAAGGATCGTCGCCTTATGTGACATTGGTGACGAACCTTAAAGGTCTGTCGCAGGCATGACACTTACTAATGTCCTTTTTTCTTGGAGTGTGTGGTGATGGGTTTTGCAATATTTGAAAACCCTTCCACAAATTTGCGATAATAACCTGATAACCCCATGAAGCTACGCACCTCATGAGCACTTTTCGGTAATGGACAATCCATTATGGCCTTTACCTTTTCCGGTGTTGTTGCTCCTAGAGACAGCCTTGAGTTTCAAAATACCATTGCCTAGGAAATCTTAAAATAAGAGGTTAAATGTAGACAACTATAAGGATGCCTCTAACAAAAATATGGAAATAGAGAATAATGGTTTTGGTGGTTTAGGAATGGAGAAGACCTTGGAGTCTAATTCATGTGAATTACCCTATACTGCAAGAGGGTTCAAGAGGTTGTATGGCTCGGTAGCTTTTCAAATGGGCCAAGTATGAAACAATGAGCAGAGGCTTTCAAAATATGCAAAGGTGTTGAGAAGGAACGGAGGGGAGGAACCTGTGAGAGATAGGCCTAAAAAGTCTTAAGAATTTGTTTACCGTGAACTCAGAGGAAGCAGATATGAATGAAATGTGAACACAAGAGAGATTCATGGAGCACGAATTAAGGGAGCACCATCAAATTTAACACATGAGCGTTATTCATACACGAATTCATGAATAAAAATGCATACCACGGGTAGCTACATTACACGAATCATCAAATAAGCAAAGCATGGAAATCTGATTATACATAAACAGGAGATTACTACTAAACAAAGAGAATACATATACATAATACTCATTTCCCCATCCGGAATCCAAAGAAACAGCATTTTATATCATATTAACTTCAAAACACCTCTCCCAAATATGTATCTCAAAGCACAAGGAGCACAGTCATACAAAACTACAGCAAAATTCTCAAAAATTCAGAACCTTTATTTCCTCTCTGAACTATCTACATATAGAGTTCCTTTGGGGGTCTACAATCGAATAAAAATTCATGATCGGCCCAAACATGTGAAATTAAAATATCCTAACTAAATGAGCATACATCAATAAATCACTCTTGTAATCAGAAAATCAAAACAGAATCGAGTGAAATTGAGATTTCACCAACAAAACATCACAATCAAACAGTAAAAAGAAACAACATAGTTGGCCATGGAGGCAAAATCTTGGAATCTTCAAAATGAGTTGGTGAGGAGTAATCATGAACAGGTGGGGAAATCTGGCTTCCATCACTTAATTTCACCTACTATCTGTTGGGGTTCCTATGTTTTGGCAGATTTGGCAATACCAAAAGATAAGAAAACATCAAACCGCTTTAGGACCTCAGGATCTAGCCCTCCTAGGTCCAGAGAGGGATCTCTCTATAAATACAAAGAATGATATCTCTTTGAAGCTCACAATGAGGTATTAGGCTAGGTATGAAGCACGGGGATTTTAAAGTGATTTGGTTGGTTGGTTGCTGGGTTGAGTCATGAAATCATAGACTAAGAAAGTAATGGAAAGGAAGGAGCAAAATAGCAGGATGTTTCGGCAAAGAGGATAGGCTAGGAAAGTGCCATCCATTGGGCTATGGAATCATGAAAGGAAATTACTTGCAAGCAACTAGCCAAGGCTTTCAAAGGGAAAGTCATCTATACTAAAGGATCTTTTAGATAGATGATGGAATGGAATAGTAAGGAAATAAGGTGAAAGAAGGAAAGCAACCCAATTTCTGTCTGGAGATCAGGTCAGAGGTCATTTAACTCCATACCTGCTTTGACATACTCATAGGCAACTCTCAATGGAGGGAAAAAGGGGCAGCTTATAGATCGAACCAGAGGTCATTTAACTCCAGGTCTGCTTTAGCATACTCCAAGGGAAAAATAGAGATAATATTTGACACAAAGCTAGATTCTATAGATCAGAGAAGGACTTTTAACCTTCCCTGCTTTGACACTAGCTAGGACATCTAAGCAACAAACCCGAATTCATACATCAGCTAGTCAGTGGATAACAGTTGCTACACTGGTTAAATTACAAGCCTTTGCTCTTAGATTCATAATCAACGAAAAACATTTAAGGTAGGGAGAGCAGAAACATAGGGTAACATGCGAGGGTAAATCCTATGCCAGATTTCTGATGTGTACCAGAAGAAAATGAACAGCATGAAAAAAATGTAATAAAACAGTGTGAGAGAAAACATCACCCGTAATAATAGACCAGGATCCTGTGAAACTTGCTTGATTAATTGATGCAAAACCAGTCACATACACTGAGATCAATGGCTGATTACAGTCCAAACTTTCTCCTCCCAACCTACTACATTACAAACTACTCTGCTACTCCCCCCCAAGACTATTCTAACAGTCAAAATGAATCCCTACACTAACAGCAACAACCGAAAACAACAACCCTTTACAATATGTTCTTGGGGATTCTTATAGGAGAATGAATAATAGCAGGAGTAGATGTTCCTTTAATTTGATTCATTAAGACAGAGTGGAGGAAGTGTTCAAGCCCACTTTGCTTAATGGTTCTGCAGTGCTGTACTCTGTAGTCTGGTTCAGAGGTCTCTATCAGGTCGGTATTGACCTCTGATGTTTCTTGAATTCCTTATGGTTGTTTGGAATCCCCGCACTCCGCTATCCGGAATAGGTGAAACTAGATAAGGTTCTGCTACCCCATACCTCCACAATCGTTGTCCGACCGTCAAAAAGAAGATCACTGCATGGGACTAACTGTTTCTAGGCTCAAGGAGGCATGGAGGTTTCTGAAGGCAGGTGTCCTTTTGGAGAAATGGTGCTTTGCTAATAAGAATGCACTGATGTAACTCGTTAGTGTGCTTAGTCTTCCCAATGCGCCTTCTTCCTTTGAACACGGGATTAAGCGCTAAATATTAAATTACGGGCTTTAACCCCTTTAATCTCTGCTGTTGATACATTGGCCACGGCTGTAATGGCCTCTCTGTGCTCTAAACCACAGTAACTGTGATTACGGAACATAGAGTGAATTCATCACTCTATAACAACCCTGTAAAATACGATAAACTCATTAGGAAATCCAGGGAGTGGCAGAAGGAATGATGTGGAGGCCTATGGGAGCAGTGGCGGAACAGTGGAGAACAGTGGAAACTGTGAAAGAATGGTGGAAGAATGATCTTTAGTGTTAAACACTAAGGTTTGGGCCTTTGAATCGTGATACAAAGGGGAATATGTGAAAACATTTGAAATGAGTTTGATGGTGGGACCCGGCATGGGCGAAGGGCGATTAAACGTGAGTCGTTGGATCTGGGTTGAATGGATGGTCACAATTGGACCGAAGGATTGCAATCGGGGGAGGCGGAGGGTGACACTTTTAGGAACTTCTGATTGGCAATGCGTGATTAAGCGCCAGCCATCCGATCTGGAACAAGATCGACGGTGGAGATTCAATCAGCAGGGAGGGAGGTTGATGCAATGAGCAGGATGCGATTAGCGTTGGGCCGTTGGATTAAAGGGAAATCGACGGCGGAGACCGAAGCGGAGGTTCACAGAACAAAGTTTCAATCGCATCAGAGAAAACCATTTAACAAAGAAATGTGCACATTTGAATGTTCCGATTGCGATATGCGCCTATGGGCTTAGCGCTTGGTCTCGGCTCCAGATCGCATGGTGGGGGAGTGGTTAAGGGGGCTGGCCGAAAGGGGCTTAAGCCTGTCATATGTTAAAATATGGATTTTTTAGCCGAAAAAGAGGGTTTTTAAGGCTAAAGAGGGAAACGGTAAAGAGAATAAGGGGGGATTAAACCAAACAAAGTATATTTGTAGGTTTAAAAGGGAATTTGGGATGATTTAAAGGGTAAGAAGGGAATCAGAAGGGGATACAAGGGGATGAAAACAGAGGTTTAGTGGGAAATGAAACAAGGGAAAAGGAGGCCATTTGGGTATTCTTCTTCACAAACAGAGAGGCTTTATAATGAAAATAGCAGTGAGGATTTATCAAAGGGAAAAGGCACGGGAGTCTTCAAGGATGATTTGTTTTCAGAGGAAATGCATTCCTTGAAGGCTCAAAAAACATTTTAGCCCTCTGTTTGCTTGTCAAAAAATTCATAGGGGGCTAACCGTGGCTCCACATGGGGATGGCTTCTTCTTGAAGGAGTCAAGAATTTAGAGAATGATCTTTGGTGTAGGTTAGATGCCTGGTACTTGACACATCCCTTCTTTTCTTGGATCAGCTGCCACAAATCACGAAGACATCATATCAGCAGTAAAATTCTCCCAAACAACTACCTACCCACACTATAGTCCTAACATCTTTTCTTTTGGGTGCATTTGGACTTGCAAACCCTTTACATCATCAATTTTTTGCAAACTGGAAAATAAACCTATTCTACTTCTACCCTTATTACTCCATGAGACCAAATTAGATTGTTGGCCTCATAGTTTCTCTACCTAAACTACTATCTGCTAGGATTAAATTGTCTAGCAGATTTCTTCCCTACATTCTAAGATAGAAATTGAAAAACAGTCAAGCCAGGATTAGACTGTCTGACTTGCTGGACTTTGCATAAATTAAAAAAAACTGACTGAATGCTCACAAGCTGAGCTTATTGGAACTTCCTACCTACTCTACTCTAACCTGTAAATCTCTGGTGCTTCAGGTGATACAATAATGCCAGTGCATCCAGTCAAGCAGTAACAAAAAAGGATAGAAGCACTGACTGCTCATTAGAGACAACCACAGGGTGCTCTGCCTGTGGTTCTTCAAAACTGAGGTCACCATCGGTGGTGACCACTCCTGATGAATCTAGCCCTGGCGAAGGATCAATGCTGGAGAATTTGAGCTAATCAGGGCCTCCATATACCACAGGATCAAAGAAAATATGATGTACAATTTCTTCTTTTAGGCCTGCCATGACTGGTAGGTTGTCTTCGTCCTGGGCAGCTTTGATTTCTGCATCTTCAGTGTGGCTCTTGAGAACCGGATCATCTTCTTCTTGTACTTCGAAAGGCAGTGGAATCTCTTCTCTTTTCGGAGGAGGGAGACTTTCCAAAAAGGCTCTCGGGTCTCTAAACTGATATGATTTTTCTTGTGAGTTTAGAAATTCGATCTCGGCTTCATATCTTTCAACCACCAATTCTAAGAAAATTTTCCAGAGCATGGGTTGGAATTTTGAGCTGAGAAGAATAGCCCCTAGAAGGTCCTCCACCTCCAGTTCTACCAAGTCATGTGACATTGTATCACGACACTGTGCTACGAAACTTGGGTGCATTTTTGCAAACTGCTCAGAGTCTTCCATTAGTGAAGTGACTTGGTCTTGAGCATGGCTGATGTTGTACTGCGACATGGTCTCCTAGTGGAGTCTCATGAAACCAAGATAATTAGCGGCCTACTGATCACGAGTGGAGTCTTTTAATCATTTAGGAACTGTGGAGTCGCCAGGTGGAGGATTTACAATTTTACTGTCCACCACAGTGATTTACCAAATCAAGGCTGATTGGTCTCTCCCCAGTGGAGTCGCCATTATGTTGGGGTTCCTATGTTTTGGCAGATTTGGCAATACCAAAAGATAAGACAACATCAAACCACTTTGGAACCTCAGGATCTAGCCCTCCTGGGTCCAGAGAGGGATCTCTCTATAAATACAAATAATGATATCTCTTTGAAGCTCACAATGAGGTATTAGGCTAGGTATGAAGCACGAGGATTTTTAAGTGATTTGGTTGGTTGGTTGCTGGGTTGAGTCATGAAATCATAGACTGAGAAAGTAATGGAAAGGAAGGAGAAAAATAGCAGGATGTTTTGGCAAAGAGGATAGGCTAGGAAAGTGCCATCCATTGGGCTATGGAGTCATGAAAGGAAGTTACTTGCAAACAACTAGCCAAGGCTTTAAAAGGGCAAGTCATCTATACTAAAGGATCTTTTAGATAGATGATGGAATGGAACTATAAGGAAAGAAGGTGAAAGAAGGAAAGCAACCCAATTTCTATCTAGAGATCAAGTCAGAGGTCATTTAACTCCAGACCTGCTTTGACATACTCATAGGCAACTCTCAATGGAGGGACAAAGGGGCAGCTTATAGATCGGACCAGAGGTCATTTAACTCCAGGTCTGCTTTAGCATACTCCAAGGGAAAAATAGAGATAATATTTGACACAAAGCTAGAGTATATAGATCGGAGAAGGAATTTTAACCTTCCCTGCTTTGACACCACCTAGGACATCCAAGCAACAAACTCGAATTCATACATCAGCTAGTCAGCGGATAACAGCTGCTACACTGGTTAAATTACAAGCCTTTTCTCTTAGATTCACAATCAGCGGAAAACAATTAAGGTAGGGAGAGAAGAAACATAGGGTACCATGTGAGGGTAAATCCTATGCCAGATTTCTGATGCGTACCAGAAGAAAATGAACAGCATGAAAAAAATGTAATAAAACAGTGTGAGAGAAAACATCACCTGTAGTAATAGACCAGGATCATGTGAAACTTGCTTGATTAATTGACGCAAAACCAGTCACATACACTGATCTCAATGGCTAATTACAGTCCAAAATTTCTCCTCCCAGCCTGCTACATTACAAACTACTCTGCTACTCCCCCCCAAGACTGTTCTAACAGTCAAAATGAATCCCTACACTAACAGCAACAACCGAAAACAACAACCCTTTACAATATGTTCTTGGGGATTCTTATAGGAGAATGAATAATAGTAGGAGTAGATGTTCATTTAATTTGATTCATTAAGACAGAGTGGAGGAAGTGTTCGAGCCCACTCTGCTTAATGGTTCTGCAGTGTTGTACTCTGTAGTCTGGTTCAAAGGTCTCTGTCAGGTCAGTATTGACCTCTGATGTTTCTTGAAGTCCTTTTGGTTGTTTGGAACTCTGCGCTGCCGTCTAGAATAAGTGAACTGGATGGAAGGGTCTGCAGGCCACTCCATACCTCCATAACTACTGTCTAACCGTCTTAAAGAAGCTTCTGTCAGTGTAATTAACTGTTTCTGGGCTCAAGGAGGCATGGAGGTTTCTGAAGGCAGATGTCCTTTTAGAGAAATGGTGCTCTGCTGATATGAATGCACTAATGTAACTTGTTAGTGTGCTTAGTCTTCCCAATGCGCCTTCTTCCTTTGAACATGGGATTAAATGCTAAATATTCAATTATGGGCTTTAACCCCTTTAATCTCTACTGCTGATACACTGGCCGCAGCTGTAATGGCCTCTCTGTGCTCTAAACCACAGTAACTTTGATTACGGAACATAGAGTGAATTCATCACTCTGTAACAACCCTCCACAATATGATAAACTCATTAGGAAATCCAGGGAGTGGCAGAAGGAATGTTGTGGAGGCCTATGGGAGCGGTGGCGGAACAGTGGAGAATAGTGGAAACTGTGAAAGAATGGCTGAAGAATGATCTTTAGTGTTAAACACTAAGGTTTGGGCCTTTGAATCGTGATACAAAGGGGAATATGTGAAAACATATGAAATGAGTTTGATGGTGGGACCTGGCATGGGCGGAGGGCGATTAAACATGAGCCGTTGGATCTGGGTTGAATGGACGGTCACGATTGGACCGGAGGATCACAATCGAGGGAGGAGAAGGGTGACACTTTTAGGAACTTCCGATTGGCGATGCGCGATTGAGCACCAGCCGTCCGATATGGAACAAGATCGACGGCGGAGATTCAATCGGTGGGGAGGGAGGTTGATGCGATGAGTGGGATGCGATTAGCGCTAGGCCATTGGATTAAAGGGAAATCGACGGCGGAGACCGAAGCGGAGGTTCACAAAACAAAGTTTCAATCGCATCGGAGAAAACCATTTAACAAAGAAATGCGCACATTTGAATGTTCCGATTGCGATATGCGCCTATGGGCTTAGTGCTTGGTCTCGGCTCCCAGTCGCATGGTGGGGGAGTGGTTAAGGGGGTTGGCCGAAAGGGGCTTAAGCCTTTCATATGTTAAAATATTGATTTTTTAGCCGAAAAAGAGGGTTTTTAAGGCTAAAGAGGGAAACGGTAAAGATAATAAGGGGGGATTAAACCAAACAAAGGATATTTGTAGGGTTAAAAGGGAATTTGGGATTATTTAAAGGGTAAGAAGGGAATTAGAAGGGGAGACAAGGGGATGAAAACAGAGGTTTATTGGGAAATGAAACAAGGGAAAAGGAGGCCTTTTGGGCATTCTTCTTCACAAACAGAGAGGCTTTATAATGAAAATAGCAGTGAGGATTTATCAAAGGGAAAAGGCATAGGAGGCTTCAAGGATGATGTGTTTTCAGAGGAAATGCATTCCTTGAAGGCTCAAAAAACATTTTAGCCCCCTATTTTCTTGTCAAAAAATTCATAGGGGGTTAACACTATCGAAGGCCTCCATTCGCTTGTTCTCATGATTCATATTAACTGTAATGAAACAACCAGTCGCGTTGTGTATGCCAAGATCTTTAGCTCCATTGTGGACGCGCACTCGCTGAGGTGTGTCGAGAACTTCCGCCCGGACCACTTGCTTGTGTTCTTCTTAATGTGCCTGGGATCATCGTTAGAAACATTTTCAAGCAAATTTAACCAAAAACAAAACAGGAATTTATGCGGAAATAACAAAAGGAGTATATACAATTTGAGGATATGTACAATGGGCCATCGTAGCTCACTATCAGTGTTGGAAGTAAGGCTTGAGAAACTGCCCATTGACATGAATCTAAAGTATGTCTCCTTCCAAATTCTCCAGCGCAAAAGTATTGTTGCCTTTGACCTCTGCCACCCTGAATGTAACAAACCAATGGGGGTCGAAATTCCCATGTTTCCCTTTGTCTAACCATCTGACATCCCATCACAACACCAAATCCCCTACTTGGATTTCCTTGTCTTTAGCTCTTTGATCAAATAAGCCTTTCATCTTCTCCTAGTATTCTACTAGTCTGAGGCTTACCTGTTCCCGTGTTTCACTTAGCTCAACCAATTGATTCATTCTTCTGATAAGGTCATTTGGCTCTTCCTCACTCTCTTGTAAGAATCGGGCCACAGGTAATGTGAGCTAAATAGGGAAGATTTCTGCTCATACATACACCATATCATAAGGGGACTTCACTGTGGATCTTTTAGTGGTGATGCGATTCACCCAAAGTGAAAACTTGAGCTAGGAATCCCAGTTATTTTGGTTTTAGTTGAAGGTATTTTTCAAGATCCTCACCAGTGCCTTATTAGATGACTCTACCATCTCATTCCCCTGTGGGTAATATGCAATGGAGTGCCCCAGAATGATATTATGGTGCTGACAGAATTTCACAAACATAGCCGATTTTAAATCCTGGGAATTATCGTTGATGATTTTAGTAGGGCATCAAAACCTACATATTTTGTTCTCCTCCAGGAACTTGATCACTACCCTATCTGTGGCATTCCTTGCAGGCATGGCCTCAACCCACATAGTGAATTAATTTGTGGCGATGAGGATCCATCGATGTTGTTTGCTAGAAGCCAGGTGAATATCGCCTATAAAATCGATTCCCCATTGTTTTAATGGCTCTTCAATATGGACTGGGATCAATGGGAGAGATCTAAACCTTTTCTTTTCAGCAAATGTCTGACACTTTTCACAAGCCCGGATGTGACCATGTACATCACCAAACAGCTTGGGCCAAAAGAAGCCTGCTCTTAGGATCTTGTGAGCAGTGGATCACCAGCTGTAATGCCCACCACATATTCCTTCATGGAACTCTATCATCACTTCATCAACCTCCTGCTCTATTAGAAATAGTAGTAAAATCCCAGTCGATTCCTTCCAATACAGTCGCCTGTTTTCCATAGTATACCTTTTAGATCTTAACCTTAAAGTGCGATACTTGGTCTTATCATAGTTAGGCGGACACCTCATGGTTAAAAGGTATTCCACTATATCTTTATACCATAAGGATATTAAGTACTTTACATGTTTCTTTTGTGTGGAATATTCTATGCCCTAATGTATACATGTATTCTACTGTGCTTCTCCTCTTGTCATAGACAGATTTATCCCCATAGCCTGACAGTTGGATTCAGACAGAATTTTTTCCAGCCCTTGGCCTTTAATGAGTTTGGTAGGCTTTATCTCCATCTCGTACTCCTAAATCTTATCTATCCACTTGCCCCTTTTCCCTTCACTATCTCCCTGCACCAGAATATCCTTCACTGCTACAGTGGGTACGTAAGATGTTATAACAAACTGTAACACGTGCACATCTCGGAGGACCTAGCTGAAGAACGCAATAGGTTTTTCATGCCCTTCATCATATTTTTGTAGCAACACCACAACTATTGTGTGAGGGGAGGCGAAAGAACAAATCATGAATGGATTTTCATAATTTGGACCCACTAGCACTAGAGCTTCCGCAAAGGCCTTCTTGATCTTGTTGAAAGAATCCCTAGATTCAGGAGTCCATTTCACTTCACTATTCTTCTTCAACATTTTAGTGATGTTTCGGACGATCTCGGCATAGTTTGGGATGAACCTTCTGAGGAAATTTATTCTTCCTAGGAATACTTGTACTTCATTTTTGTTTCTTGGTAGGGAAATGTCATTTATCACCTCCACCCGCTTCGTGTCAATCTTTACCTCTTCTGTGGTTACTATATGTCATAATAGCTTTCCTTATTCTAGGGAAAACATGGACTTTTTGGGGGTTAACAGACATACCATACCTTCAAAATTTGTCAAAATTTCATCAAAGATGTTGTATGTTCTCAGAGTCGCTCTTCGAGAAGACTGTGATGTCGTCCAAGTAAATCACCACAAACTTATCTTGGTCTCCTATGAAAGAAATTTCCATAGCATGCTGGAATGTGGCACCAAAATTTATCAGGCCGAAAGGAATTCGGGTGTACATGACAGTTCCCCAAGGCGTAGTGAACGTCATCTTCTTTTGGTCTTCCGGGAGCACAGCCACCTGATTATATCCTGAGAAACCATCCATCATGGACATGCAGGAGGATCTCACCACATTTTTCAAGATGTGTTTGTCTTTGAGTGAGGATATTTTCAGATTGCGGAAATCCACACAAATTCTGATCTCGTCATTTTTCTTCCTTACAGGCACCAGGTTCGCCACCCATTCAGAGTACCTCAAAGGGACAATGATATTTTCCTGCAAAAACTTCTTTATTTATTTTTCAATAGTTGGGAGAAGAAGAGGGTTGATCTGCCTCAACTTTTGTTTATGAGGTTTAGCATCTTCTTTCAGGGGTATCTTTTTTTGTATGACATCAATATCAAAGGTATTCATGTATTAGTATGACCAAGCGAAGATGTCTTTGTATGATCGAAATAGCTTAAGGTATTAATCTTGGTGTTGTTCAGGGATCTCCTTTTACAGCTTCACCACCTTCGGATATTCCTCTGTCCCAATATTCACATCCCTGACAGGCTCATCAAGGGTCATTTTTCTGGGGTTCATCGGGATATCTTTTTTGTCAAACAGTCTCTCCAATGGCACAAGACCCCTAGGAAAGACATTTCCCTTTAATTTCAAAACACAATGCCCAACCATTGTCTCTTCCCATCTCGTTTTTGGTTCTTCATTGTCATCCTCGGTGACTAAGTCGATCACCAAATTTGAGAACTCGCCCACCATTTCCATAAAACACTTGACCTGCTCTTCTTCCTTGATGACTTGCCAATGCTTTATGTTGTCCGGAATGGAGGGGCGGTATCACACTTCAACCTCATATCTGAGCAAGGGATTCTGCAGGGGGCGAAAATTACTAGCAGCCACAACTAGTGAGTCGACCATCTTGTTCTTATCCCTCGGCATGAACTGAATTTTAAAATCATAGAAGAAGTTCTGAACCAAATCCCATACCTCATTCCCATAAGCTCTGAGCCATAGGTGTTTATTTTGGCATTGGCTCCTGACTTGTCTCACTACTAGCTCTGAATCTCCAAACACCTTGAGGTTTTGTATGTTCATGTTCCGTGTTTCCTGTGATCCCAATAGAAGGGCTTCATACTCAGCCAAGTTTTTTGTGGCTTCAAATTCCATCTTAAAGGAGAGGGGAACTAAGCAACCTTCTGGTGATATCAAGATTACCCCGGCCCCGTTTCCTTCTCATGAATAAGCCCCATCAACCTGCAAGGTCCAAATATTGTTTTCCATTTTGCTTATGGGATTCTCCTATATTAGGGGACAGACCTTTGCTTCTTGCATGAAATTTTCATCCTCCTCGAGCATAAGACAATAGAATTCAGCCTCCTTTCCATACACTAGAGAATTTGTCGAACCATCGGCTTTGGTGACCATATTCACAAACCTAGATTCACGGTATAATCTTCTTTTCTCCCCACTAAACACTGGAATAGTGGCGTAGGTGAGGTAAAGTTTTATTGATCCTCCAATCTTGGAACCCAAAGATCTGGAAAGCAACATTCCAAACCGAGCTGGGATATTAGCTACAACAATGTCCATTTCCACACTTTTGGCCAGAATATGGGCTGAGTTTAATACCAGACATTTTATCATACCCAAGCACTTCACCCTCTTGGAATGAAAAGAATACAGGTCTTTATAAGGCCTTGTAATCTGCAACCCCAATTTCTCCATGACATATAATGGCAATAGGTTATGTGAAGAACCGGAATCCAGCATACAATTGTGCGACAATAGGTCATGTATCACTAGAGTCACATAGAACGGGGGAGTGGATGAGTCCCGTTCTTCTACATGAGGTCAAAAAAATACCATGGGTGTTTCTTCTTGGAGGTTGAGGCTGTCAAGCAGTGGGTTTACACCATGGGGTTGCATGAATTTGGACACCTGAGCTTTGTATGAAGGTTTTTTTAGGAGCTCAATCATAAGGGTCGGGATCTTGACCTTCTCTAATTATTTCTGTAGATTAAAGGATGTGAGACCTTTTTCTACAATGGCTTCCTTGAGTTGTTCTTTAGGAGGGTCAGTCAGTTCCAAGGGTACAGATGGGGATTTCTCATTTTTGGGAGGATCAGAGCCTTGTTTTGTGGAAGTGGATGTAGCGGCTTTATGAGAGGTTGACTCTTCTAATGGATTTTTTCCCTTATTGGCAGAACTAGGAGGGGTCTGTTCTCTTGATATTGATTCTTCACTTTGTTCTTACACTCGGGTTCTCTTCCTGAAGGACCTAAGATCATACTTCTTGTGGAGTTGAGCTTGCATGAAATCCATGAACTGTCGGCAGTAATTGTTAATATCTTGGTCTTTTGAAAGGACTTCCTTCTCTTATTCCTCCCCTTGCAGGGTGATTTCACCTTCCTCATCATCCTAGTAAGTGAGGAATTGATTTTCTTGGCTTTCTGTGACTTCCTTGGCCTGTTCCTTTAACTCTCCTTCCAAGTATAGAGGAGGTTGAATGTGGTATTCTTGTTCCTTCCTCTCCCGCTGCAACAACTGTAAAGGGGGATTCTGATATTGGGGATTAAACCCACGGTTAGGAATCATTTGGTTAGAATGAGGAGGGGAATTCTTGGCCTCCAATTCAAGCTTAACCAGCTTATTTGAGAGGTTCTTGATCAGTTCATTCATTTATTCAATTATCTACTCCTGTGATTCCCTCTCCTGATTAGAATTAGAAGCCTCTTTTATGTTCTTTCTTCTCGCTTCATACTCTACCTTCCCCTTGAATTTACCAGTAGAAGCAAAGCTTGCTTCTACCTCCAATGCATCAGCCTAGATCTGATCCAGAGATGTGGATTTTATTTCTCTTAGGGTGAACCCAAACTCCGGTTATAAAGCTCCTGCGAAGACCACCTTAGCAGCTGCTTGGGGAGGATTTATCTCAGCAGGGAGATTATTATAGATCTTATTGAACCTCTTTATGAATTCTATTACATCCTCATTGTGTCTCTTTTTAAGAGCATTGAACTCTGTGAGAATGTATCCATGATCCCTCTTTTCTCCCCATTTTAGTGTGAATAAATTCTCCATTTCTTCCCAAGTGGTGACTGTGTTATTGACTAGAGACTTGAACCACTTCTGAGATTCTCCATCCAAGGATTGGACGAAAAGCCTTAACGTCACATCTAAGTGCTCTACATTCACATTTTTATCAAAGGCACGGAATTTTTAAATATGTCTCTGCATCGAAGTATTATCTTCCCCAGTGAATCGAGGCAGGAGCTTTATATAATCTTGTGGAATATCGTTCAATGCTTGGGGTAGAGCTAACAGAGCATACTTGTTCAGGAGGAAGTCGTGCACAGCCATGAGGGGTGGTGGTGGTAAGTTATGAGGATGAATTGGCTACAGTATAACAGGTATATGTTGAGTAGAGGTTTGGATATTTATTTGTGAATAGCTTTGGAGTGCGGCAACTTCTTTAACTTCTTCAGCCTCGGGAGTAGGGTGCAAGGGAGGCAGATAAGTATCCATGGATTCGGCTTCGTCTTTTATGGTTGAATTGGATAAAGCAGAGGTTTCTGAAGGATACTCAAATACACGGGTTTTGCAGCGAGGGCCATAGATGTCAGCTTTCTGAGATGAGGAAGGTGAATCTTCTAGAGAAAATGAGGGTAGGTCAGCCTGGTTAGGTTGCTTCTCCTTCTAGGTTCTCTTAAATATGATCTTTTCGGGATCAAATATAGAAGGGGTTCTCTGCTGGGAAGTATTTGATCGAGTATGAGGCCTTGTGAAAGCCAGGATTACTTTTGATTAAGTTTATTTTACAGTGGAGTCACCAAGGTGAGGAATACGCAACTCCCAACCCTTCCTACTCACTTGTCTTAAAGGGTGGAATTTATGTCGTCTCCCAGGGAAAATATTTCTTCATTCGTATCCCTCACAACGGTGCCAAAAATATGTTGTTGCTCCTAGAGACAACCTTGAGTTGCAAAAGACCAGTGCCTAGGACATCTTAAAATCAAAGGTTAAATGTAGACAATTATAAGGATGCCTCAGACAGAATATGAATCAAGAGAATAATGGTTTTGGTGGTTCAGGAATGATAAAGACTTTGGAGTCTGGTTCATGTGAATTACCCTATACTGCGAGAGGGCCCACGAAGCTGTATGGCTAGATGGCTTTCAAATGGGCCAAGTATGAAACAATGAGCAGAGGCTTTAAAAATATGCAGAGGTGTTGGGAAGGAACGGAGGAGGAGGAACCCATGAGAGACAAGCTTAAAAGTCTTAAGAATCTGTCTCCCATGAACTCAGAAGAAGCGGATGCAAGTGGAATATGACCAACAACATAGATTTGTGGAGCGCAAATTAAGGGAGCGAAGCAAATTTAACATATGAGCGTTGAACATACACGAATTCATGGGCAAAAATGCATACCACCGGTAGCTACATTACACGAATCATTAAAGCAGCAGAACATTGAAAGATGATTATACATATATAGGAGATAACTAATAAACAAAAGAATATAGATACATACTACTCATTGCTCCATCTGGAATCCAAATAAACAGCGTTGTATATCAGATTATATCCTAAAAAACTCTCCAAAATATGTATCTCGGAGCTTAAAGAAGAGGAAGTCACACAAAACTACATAAACTTCTCAAAATTCTAAACCTTTCTTGCCTCTCTGAAGTCTCTACATACAGAGTTCCTTTGAGGTCTATCGAATAAAATTCATGATCAGCCCAAACATTTGAAATCAAAATATCCTAACTAAACAAGAGCGTGCATCGATCAATCACTCTTGTAATAAGAAAATCATAACAAAATCGAGTGAGAAATCGAGATTTCACCCGTGAAACATCACAATCAAAACGGTAAAAAGAAACAAAATAGTTGTACCGGAGGAAAATCCTGGAATCTTCATCGAGTCAATGAGGAATGCTTAGTGAACGGGTGGGTAGTCTGGATTCCATCACTTAATTTCTGTAGTCGAAGGCCTCCATTCCCTTGTTCTTTTTTGGTCAATTTAGTGTGTCCTAAATTTCTACCTTAATTTATCAATCTGGGATTCGTAAGCTGATGAAGTGTGGCGCACTATATGTGCAAGATAACCTATTTCTTATCTTTTTGTCATTTTTGGTTTTCTAATGTGTGATGGAAATTCTAAAATAAAAACAAGTATGGTTATGATTGTTCAAGGCAATGATATCCTTTATAATGATTTACCAACTTCAAACTTAAAAAGGAATTTGAAACATACAATGACAAAACTTGAAAGGAAATGAAAATGTGCTGCTAACCTAATAAATCAAACAGTAAACTATTGAGCATGAAAACCAAACTATCCTTGCTGCTGTCTAAACACAAAAAGAAACTATGCTTAAAGAAATCCAAGAATTGCAACAAAGTAAATCTAAATCAAATTACATCAACTTATATTCTGATCCCTCGCCATTAGTCCAGCTATGGCTTTCGGAGGTAACCATAAACAACTTGAGAAATCTGATATCTAATTTGCAGAAAGTAAACTAATATCAAACTACACACTCATACTTCAATCCCTCACCATCAGTCCAGCTGTGGCTTTCGGAGGTAACTAAAAATGACATGAGAAATTTAATATATCTAACTTGCAGAAAGTAAAATAATATCAAACTACACACTCATACTTCAATCCCTCACCATCAGTCCAGCTGTGGCTTTCGGAGGTAACTGAAAATGACATGAGCAATTTAATATATCTAAATCTAACTACTGAAACAAATGTGCAAGACTGAAATAAACAAAGCAGTACTGGAATTAAACAAAAACTAAGAAAAATAAATTAGCAGCAGAACAATATTGATTCCATTTCATTAGTCAAAAGATATGCAAATGCCCGGGCTGCCTATTTGTAATCTGAAACAAGAACACTGATCAGTTAACAACAACATAAAACATGAAAGATTATGGACAGAAGTAAAATGTAAAGCATGAAAGATTATAAACAGAGATGAAGCATAAATACCATGAAAGATGCAATGTATAAACACATGAATGATTATGGCACAATGAATTTAAAGAAACAAAACAAGAAACTATACAATAATGCACAAAACCTCAGCGTGTGCAGGGGCCCTCTGCACCAGCCTCGGGCAACAGCCTTCAAATATGAATTACGCTTGGAAACAAAGTCTTCTTATATATTAAAATGCAGTCATAACAGAGAGATGATATTACGGCACAGTGGCAACGTAATTACATTACAGAGCTATCTGGAGGCTAATGGAGACTAATCTAATATGCGTATGCAAACGCATTATTTATAACAAGGAAATATAACTAATTCCCTAAAGTTTGTGCTGATGGAGAACACGTAAACCATTACGTCCAGAGATCTAGGATCATGGCCGCGTTGAGGAGTAAATCTATGAAGAGTGGATGTTTGAATTCGGCTTATGGAGCCATGTACAGGTGTTGATTTGTCTCCCGCAATTCAGAAACGGCCATATAAATCTTCACGTGACGAGAAACAAAGTCCTGTCACCGTGGGACTCTACGGTTGACTTCCACTTGGCCACCTTTGACCGCAGCCTCCTTGGGTGAATTTGCTCGAGCCAATAGGACACGATCCATGTCCACATCATTTTTGACTTGCCCATGTGGCTCGTTTTTCCTGAAGACACCTGTAACATAGACTTTCACAAAATGGTTGCGGAAAGTTGCAGTGTATTTGATGACAATGCATTGCTAAAATAAATCAAGAGATATGTTGCAAAAAAAATGAAATATGATGCCCAGAACCTAACCCAATGGAAGAAATATGTAGCTAAGATGAGGAGAATAATATTGGAGGGATGATTTAGGAGCTCAAATTTTAGCTCAAAAAATAAAGTTCTCAAAATGTCTTGGAACCTGAATGACCACGTAGTGTTCATCGTTCTGAATCTGGCACACATTGTTTCGTGAAAAATGGACTTTGTATGCTCCCAGAAATGAGTTTTGTTCGCTTTGCTAAATAGGAAAAATTAAAAAACAAAATGATAGATAGGTGCTCAGTCAGCAGTACAGAATGATGACGTGACATGTTGACTGTGCAGGGTCATTTTTGGCATTTTCCTCCGGTGAATGGTGAACTGCCAAGTGGCAATAAGGTATTGGTCAAATTTTTGGGGAATGTGGTGAAATCATATTGGTTTGTAATCTTGCCAATTGGGTGAGGACACGCGGTACAACCTGGGGCCTTCACATGCCCCCCAACCCCACCCCCCGCACCCACCCTTGGTTATAATGTGGAGTAAAATTTTTGATTAAGTCTGGGCAGAAGCATTGGGGCTCGACCCCGCAACCTCCCACAAGTCAACGCAACATGTTACTGTTCTACCCGCATAATGGTTCTGAAAATACAAAGGCCACCACATATATTTAAGTTTTCACATATGGTATGGTGGGGGGGAGTGGGGGCAGCCCTCGAACCATATGACTTCGACGCAATACCACCGGTGGGAGCCAAACAATAACGTGGAGTTTAATGATTTAAACTGTGTTTAATTAAACAGTAAACTCCATTATTGCGCCTAATCCACATATTAATGTTGGGTTATGTTAAGAGTGGGTTTAGCTCTAAGAATTTATTAATTAGCACTAAACACGTACTTAAATTAATGACGGATTAAGTTGGCGGACCCCCAGGTTCGCCAAAGACTCCCAGTTTAGCTCCAGATAGCTAATTTAGGGCTTGAAATAGTGGAAAAAATGTAAATGGTCATAAATTTTGGAGTTTTAGACCAATTAAAGTGTATAAATATGCTAGAGAGCCATTCTTGGCCATTCCGGACTTAATAGTGTAGGTTTCAGAAGCAATGGATCATTTCTAGATGGGATTTTTTGAGCTTGAAGTTTAAGGATGCCTAGGGCCACCATAGGGTTATTCCATATCTTCTTCACCTGGAGACCAATTGAAGCACAAAAAGAGGCTAGATAGCCATTCTTGGCCATATGGAATCAATGATGTAGGCTTCAGAAGAAATGGAGCACTTCTAGATGGGATTTTTCTAGCTTGAAGTTTAACAATTCCTAGGTCCACTAGAGGGTTAGGACATTGCTTCACCTGGAGACTAATTGAAGGGAAAGAAGAGGATAGATAGTCATTCCTGGCTATTCTGATTTCATTGGAACAGGTTTTAAAACCATTTGAGCACTTTTGGATGGCTTTCTAGAAAATTGAATCCTATGGGTTCTATAGACAACCACCGTGTTGAACTAGTTATTGGAGGATTTTGAGATGGAGATGATCTTGCAAGGGTTTTCCAGCCTCCATATGTTTGCAGCAACACCCTTTGCAACAGTGTTGTAGTTATTTATCATCTTTTCTCTTTATGTGTTTTAGAGAAAAAAATTGTTTATGTACTTGTAGTGTTTTTAGTACATGTTGATGCTCTTTCAAATTGGAATAAGGGATCTTGATGCAAGATGCCCATGTGTTGTTGATAGTTTCATACTTGACTATAGGTCAGCAAGTGAAAGGTAAAATAAACTTTGTAGGATTTGTTTCTTTGTAGAAGAAATTTACCATTTCAGTTCAACACTTTGATGTAGTCTTCATGTTGAAACCTTGAGCACTTGATGACCATGTGCTATGGACAATCAAAGTGTTGAACTAGTTCGTAGAGGATTTTGAGATGGAGATGATCTTGCAAGGGTCTTCCAACCTCCATATGTTTACAGAAACAACCTTTGCAGAAATGCTATAGCTATTTCTCATATTTTCTCTTTATTTGTTTTAGAGAAAAATATTGTTTATGTACTTGCAGTGTTTTTAGTACATGTTGATGCTATTTCAAATTGGAATATGGGATCTTGATGCAATATGCCCATGTGTTGTTGATAGTTTCATACTTGACTATAGGTTAGCAAGTGCAAGGTAAAATAAACTTTGTAGGAGTCGTTTCTTTGTATGAGAAACTTTCCATTTAAGTTCAACACTTTGATGTACTCTTTATGTTGAAACCCTGAGCATAATGAGAATGAATCATGCCTTCAAAGTTGATTCAAGGAGATGTAGCCTAGGAGGGGTGAACTCATTCAACAATGGATTGTGTACTGCTGTTTGATGCATTTTTCCATTCAGTGTTTGATGATTTCACGTTTTAAAATTTGTTCATGGAATTACCGTAAGAAAGGAACTTAACAGAAACTCTTGAAATAACTCATTGTTTAGTAAAAATCTTATGCACATAAGAAGAAAACATGTTTATAGTCTGAAGAGGAACTTAGCAGAGCATTTACTAATACTCCTCCATTTAGATCAAGGGAGTACGAGCCCACATTTTCACCAATATCCATGGGAAAGAAAATCCTTATGCAATATTCTAGAAAATGACATATCTGTTCCAGAATAAAAATGACCATAGGAAACTGGAGCTCAAGGATAAACTTGAAAATATAAAGATGCAAAATAATGACATTATTCAATAATATTTGAGCAGGTTCACACAAGTTCATGATGAGGTTTCAGGATTTGGTGTTACTATTTCAGATGATGATTTGGTAAGCCTAACCCTTCTAGGCCTTCCAAAGAGTTGGCATAGCTACCAAGATTCGGTGTACAGGAGGGAGAAATTACTAAATTGGGAACACTTATAGCTTGATTTCATATAGGAATAAATAAGGCAGAATACTAGAGATGGGACTTAATCCAAGGGCAAGGATGAAGAAAAATTTTCATTGGTTGCAATAATCACCTTTCATCGGGGTTGGTATAATGACCTTTTAGAGGGATTCGGGTTCCCCTCTCAGACTGAAGGATGTCATGTTCGTTCCGGCCCTAAAGAAAAATCTTATCTCTATTGTAGTTTTGGAAGACCGTGGTTATAATGTGATATTGAATAAAGGGAAATCATTTTTTAGAAACATAGCCACGGGATAAGTGAAGTAGATTGAGGTTTGTGTGAAGAACTTGTAAAAGCTAAATGTGGAATATTGTGCTACATTAAGCATTAAGGAAAAGAAAGTGTAGGCCTTCCTAAAGGAGCACTTAAGTAGAAGTATGTATGAAAATGATGTAATTTGGGGAAGTACACAAAATCCACTTTCCATGATCGGGACAACAAAGCACATGTAGTCCTGGAAAGGATCAACTTTGATGTTTGTGGACCTTTCTGGACAACCTCCACTACCAGACACAAATATTTTTTTCATTTTTATTGATGACTTCTCAAGGAAGTGTTGGATCTTGTTCATGTGAAACAAAGCTAAGACATTCTCCAAGTTCATAGAATTCAAGGAACTGTTTGAGAAAGAAACTGAAAATAAGGTGAATGCTCTCAAGAGTGATAATGGAGGTGAGTATGTGTCAAATGAATTTAAAAAACTTTGTGTGAAAGAAGACATTCGACGAGATTTGACAACACCCCACAACCCACAATAGAATGGTGTTGTTGAGAGAAAGAATTGTAGCATTGTGGGAGAAACAAGGGCGATGTTGGATGACCAAGGCCTACCTCTGCATTTGTGGGATGAGGCATGCAACATAACAATCTATTTGTAGAACCAAAGTCCTCATTATAATTTGGGCATGATAACATCGGAGGAGACTTTATCGGGGAGAAAGCCAGATGTGTTACACTTTAGGATTTTTGGAGCCTCTATTTACTGCCATGTCTCCAAAGAATAAAGGAAGAAGCTTAAGCTGATAGAAAAATTGGGGGTATTTGTATGGTATACAGAAAATTCCCACAACTACCGTGTGTACTTTCCATCTCTTAGAATGAAATTTGTGCGAAGGGATGTAAATTTTGATGAGGAGAAAGTGATGTGCTACTCTCTTGAGAGGGAGCTTCAAATCCCACTAGAAGAGGAACTTTTAGCTCCAAAGGAGGAGCCTTAGGAAGTTGTGGAGCAACCACAAGTAGAGGAGCAGAGTGGAGACATCCACTCAAGCAGAAACATCTAAAGAAGATTCTTATAGACTTGTGTAGGATGTAAGGGGGAATGTGGTAGCTCTTTCAAATTTTCACGGGATGAGGGGGTAACCTGATCGGTACACAGGCTACATGGCTCTAATGACTGAGCTTGTAGAGACTGAGCCATCCTATTTCAGGAACCAATATAGAAACCTGTATCGGTTGATGAAATGGTGGAGGAATATGAATCAATTGTAAAAAATAGTGTTTGGGAAGTGGTCCTAACACCAGTAGATAAACCAGTTATGGTATCAAAATCTATCTTCAAGGTTAAGCATGCAGTAGACAGAAGCATAGAGAAGTATAAGGTCATATTTGTGGAAAAGGGTTACTATCAAGTCGAGGGAATTGGATATGAGGAGACCTCTGCTCTTGCAAAAAGGTTCTCATCCATTAGATCAATTATTTCTCTGGCTACATAGATGGGGTGGGAGATCCACAAGATGGATGTAAAAAAAACATTCCTCAATGGGGTTATTGAGGAGGAGGTACATTGAGCAACCATAAGGTTTTGAGACATTTGACAGGGAGTCCCATATGTGCATACTTAAGTGATTGTTGCATAGTCTCAAACAAGATCCTTGTGCTTGGTACACCAGGATTGATAACTATCTCACTGTTTTTAGATTCACCAAAAGTGAAGCAAATGCAAACCTCTATCATATCTTGGTAGAAGGTGAATTTTTTATTATTTTCTTATATGTTGATTATTTGATTTTAAATGGTGATAATAAGTTGATCAAATCTTACAAGAAGGACCATGCAAGGGAATTTGAAATGAATAATATGGGTATCATGCACTACTTCCTTGGGTTGGAAGTATGGCAAGGCGATGGGGAATTGTTTTTCTCTCAAGGAAAGTATGCAAATGATATACTACAAAATTTCTGCATAGATAGTTGTAAACCCATGGAGACACCTCTAGCGACCAACTGGAGGAAGGAGGATGTCACTTCAGGTGAGGAAGTGGATGCTACCATTTATCGGTAGGTAGTGGGTTCACTAATATACCTTGGGAACACATGACCAAATATGTGATATGCAGTAAGGCGCTTAAGCCAAGCTATGGTTATTCCAACCAAATTATTTTGGAAGGAAGCTAAGCATGTTTTATGGTACCTCAAGGGCACTACCCAGTGTGGAATATGGTACAAATGGATAGAGGGAGTGAAGTTGTGTGGCTTCAAAGATGCGGATTGGGAGGGGAGCCTATTAGGCCAAAAGAGTACATCAGGTGGAATTTTCAGTGTTGGGTTTGCAACAATTTCTTAGTACAACATGAAGTAAACATATGTGGTGCTTAGCTCAACAGAAGCATAATACATGACTACAATTCAAGCAACATGTGACGTGATCTGGATGAGAAAGATGCTTGTTGGATTGTTTGGCCAGATGATGGATCCAATTTTGATCTATTGTGATAATCAAAGTTGCATTAATCTCTCTCAAAATCTTGTATTTCACAATCGATCCAAGAATATAGATATATGATATCAGGATTTATGGGACTATGTGTAGAGGTGAATAATGTTTCTACAATACATTCTGAGAGAGGAACAAGATGTTGACATTTTGAAAAAGTATTTTCCAACAGGGAAGTTCAATTTTCACAGGTGCAAGATAAGGGTGGTTGATAATCCCTTTCTTACTGAGAGGGAGTGTAGAAAAATGCAGCAAGAAATTCTCAATTTGATTTTTCCTTAATTAAATTGAGAAAATTGGAATTTCCACAACAACAGATAACTTGAATGCAGTTAAATTATATGACATGGCTTGTGTCACCAAGTTTACTCAGTAAATTCGAGTTGGAAGAGTTAGAGTTCAATTAATCCTTGTGTGATTGCTAATTTGTAGCAATAAAGGTCAGTTATCTCATGTTGTTTTAAGTTAAACTAGTTCCAATTATTGGAGGAACTAGTGGAAAGTTAGTTGTGTAGTGGGACTTCAGTCAAACTTAGTGATCATCTATTTAACTGATGAATCAACGCAAAATAGCTAGTGCATGCAGAGAATTCGAGTTCCCCAGCTATTTTGGAGATTCCAAGGCAATGTAACATTAGTTATAGACTAGTCTTGAGTGTATAGGTGTTGCACGCAATGAGATGATCAACCTTGGGAATTTCACATTCCATTTTGGAGAAATTCCTAAATAATAGGGGCCTAATTTCTCAAGGAATTTTGCAAGGAAATAGGGGCTCAAGCAAAGGCAGAAATTGACTAAGTCTAGGTCAAAGCTTCTTAGTGAGCAGATAGATATGTTATTCACTTGCAGACTGTTCTCAATTTAGCAAAGCAATTGTAATACATCTCTATTCATCATATTAATGCAAGCAGAAAAGGGGTTTTTAGCATTGCTTTCCCATGAAAAAAATATTGTGTGCATGTGTGTTATTTCTCATTGCATGTTTGTGATTAATGTTCAAAATTGTGAATTGAATTTTGTAGAGAAGTAGAGTAGGTTTATGTCTTGTGTTTTTGATTAAAATTCTTGAGTAGTTGCAAATCTACACCATAATTTCTACATATATAAATTAAACATATATGCATTTTTAAAAACCATGGAACATGATACTTAACTATGTAGATTCACCACCACTTGTTCACGGAGACTCTTAATCTATAAATAGGGTTTTGTTATAATATCATGGTTCAAGGCCACTTCTTATCAATACCACATACCCAAGAAAAACATAACACATTTAACACTAGAGTTGTTCATATGAATTTTTTTCTCAATTAATGAATTTAATTAAGAGGTAAAATAATGCATAACTACTTTGAAAATATTTCTCACCTTTGATTTTTGCATACCACTAAGAATATTCTTTGGAGATTAAATCCCGGCCATCCATGTAATAATTATTGGTAATTAAATTAAAATTCTAGAAGCCATGTTCCAAAATAGACATGCTTATCAATATAAATATTTATTTAGTGGAAGGTAGAGCTCCTCAAAATATTCTAGAATATTCATAGTAGTATACTCAATTCAAAGGTTGAGATTTATCGGTACAGTAGTTATACTCTTTTAATTAAATTGTTTAATTAATAAAAAATGTCATATGAACAAGTGTTATATAAAGTGAGTTATGCTTTTTTGGACATGTGGTATTCATAAGCCATAATATTGGTCTATCATATTGTATCAAAACTTATTTATAGATTAAAAATCTCCAAAATAAATGTAAATCTCCATTTCATATTTTTTTTTTACTATACATATATTTAATTTATATATTAATTATTTGTATAATTAATAATAATAATAATTTAAAATAAGATCATAATTTTGATAATATATCTTAATTTTAGCTATTTATGATGAAATATATGGTTTGATTTGGTTTAATTGATATAGCTACTTTGCTATATAATTCAATTATTTTTATCTTAAATAAATATAAATTTATTTATAATTTAAATTATTATTTATTTTATATTTATAAAATTAATTATTAATAAACTGCTGGATAAAATTCATAATCAATCATTTTCAAAATAATTTCTTAGTGGCAAATTAAATAAAGGTCTATGAAAAAACATTTTTGGAAGGACTTTGTTCGGTGGAAATTGATAATTAAATGTAATCTGGGGCAAGCGGGTTAGGATCGAACATTTTTTTTGAAGTACCTGGCTGGTTGGAATTTGACTACTAAATTCCATATATATAAATACTTACTTACTCTGGACCAAAGTATTGCATTTAAGGCAACCCCTCTAGGTTTGGAATTTACGTTATACCGAAAGTTTTATAAACGCCAGTTTATTATAATTAATTTTAAATCTTTATAATGAATTTTAAATAATTTTAAATTATTAGTATATAAATGTTTTTCAGTTATTAATACTAATATAAATAAAATTATAATATTTTTTATTTTACATTACATCTAATCAAAATATATATAGTTTTATTTTATTTTAAATTATTATTATTAATTATAAATAAACATATATATATATATAAATTACATCTAATCAAAATATATATAGTTTTATTTTATTTTAAATTATTATTATTATTAATTATAAATAAACATATATATATAAAATAAAAGTGTGTAACAAAATCTTTAATCATAGAAATTCATTTTTACTTTATAATGGAAATAGGGTATGTTATAATACTATGAGCAAATATTATTGTCTCTCAATTCTATAATCTTTATAGTTTTTTTCTTCTTTGTTTTTTATTTTTATAACTTTTTTATTTTATTAAATTTTAAAAGAAAAATCTCAATTTTCTTTCCTTACTATTGCTAAATATATATAGTGAATATTCCATAAGATTAAATTCCTAGTATCTATATATTAACTATATCATGGCTATTATTAAATATATTTAGGTATATAAATTAAATGGTTAATAAATATTGATAAACATACAAAATATGTATTTCATGGTATATTTAGAAAAAATCATAAAAACACTAACTAAATTATTACTTTATTTTAAATTATTATTATTAATTATAAAAAAATTAACATATAAGTTAAACATTTATATTTAAAACATGTAACTATATTTTTGGTCATAGAGATTCATCTCACTTTAACAAGGTGATTCTTAACTTATAAATAATCATTATTACAATGCTATGATTTATTAATACCAAATATTCCAAAATCTATAACTTATATCTATATAACATTTTTTTTAATTAATCAATTTAATTAAAAAACCTAAAAGAATAAATCTTAAATTTATAATTTATAATAATTATTAAAATATTAAAATATTTCATAAAAATTAAATCCATATCATTTATCTCTAATTACTAATAATTATAAAATTTTAAACTTATTTACATATTATTTCATAATACAATGATGAGATATTAAACTTTATTTTAAAATTGACAAACCTCTCCACATAATTCTAGAAAACTCGACCAAAAAATACTCACCAACCTATAAATTGAGATTTGGATCATTTTAAAAAATATATTTTTTGTAATTGAAAAAGGAAAAGTAAATGAAGAAAATCAAGATTATAAAGCAATTTGACAGCACATAATTCACGCATCGGCTTGGATTACTTCTTTTGAGTGAGTAATGTGACGTCACTCAATTATTAGTTTTGATGGACCGCACTATATGAAGTTCTTATTGATTAACCACATTCACAGCATAACATAATTTTTTTGTAGCATCACTGTTATTTCTATGCACGGTCTCTACTGTTCAACTGTTGAAATTTCTGAGAATTCCAGAACAATACAGAGAGAGTAATACTCTCCTTCTAATATAGAGAATTAAAATAAAATTGTTTTACTGGTAGATAGAGTTTGCACACACTTCAAATTCTATTTCATTAATTAAAAAAAACTGTTACAAAAGTCTTCCTCTGTTGAGGGATTACAAAAATGGACTGCTGCAATAACACAATGCCATGAACAACTACTCTTTCTCCAAAAGGAACGCACAAAAATAGTGCTCTGCAAAAACTCTGTTTTTCAGTCTGGTCCTCGGGCTCTGTTTTTCTTTTAACACACTTTGCTGTGTATATTTTCTTTTTACGCACTATTGTGCAATTACATTCAACACCTAAAAGTCTTCGAACTTTGTTTTACTTTATATGGCACAACAAAAAAAATAAAATAAAACATTGTAATACATATATATATTATACCTAAGGTTTATAATATATATGCTGTATTAACATATATAAAAAAAACATTCATCGCCCTTTTAAATTAAAACCATAAAAACATAAAATTCCAAAGGTATAAAATCTTTATCGCGCGGTGCAAAAACCATAAATGCTTCCGGACTTCAAAACGATTAAACCGAATTGCAATGAGAAATTCGCATTACAAAATTTGATGATGATGTAGGGCAAAAGTGTGATGCGAAGATTTTATGGACTGAAGTTTATAAAGTGTTCGGGTCCGGAATTGAGTTTTGTGAACGGGCTAGAAAAAATGCGAAAACTTTATGAACTGCAGCTTATTAAAAACTTTGGGTCTGGAATTGAGGTTCTCGGATGAGCTCAAAAAAAAATACGATCCAGTGATAAGCCTCCACGTGTCTTGTTGACTGTTTTCAAACAAATGAACTCGCCCGCGAAATCAAACTTCGGTTACTATGTTTAGTTGTGTTGGTAGATGGTTGGGACCATCGCTGTATGGCCTTGTTTCAAACACAAAACTGCTCCGTAAAAAAACTGTAAGGACCCCCTCCTTTGTATAAAAGCTGAGTTTTACTGTTCAGCGAAAAATGGAAATTTTATGGCGCTGTTATTAAAACACAAAATACAACCAGATTTAGAAAGCGGCTGATTGCAGAGCTGCAAATCTCTCCTGCACTGCCTCTGCTGTAGGTGTACAAACTTGTAGTTGAAATTAGTATTTCAACACTCCCCCTTAAGTTCAACTGTTGGGTTATCTGTCATACCCATGCATTTTATCAAATATTCAAAACTCTTCTGCCCCAATGGCTTGGTCAGAATGTCTGCAAACTTCTCCTGAGTTCTGCAGTGTTTTAAAATAATTTCTCCATTGTTCAATAACTCCCTGATGTATTGAAACTTGGCATCTATATGCTTTGTTCTTTTATAAAACACAGAATTCTTTGATAATGCAATAGCTGAGCTATTGTCATAATAAATCACTGTACCTTTTACATGTTCTTGACAAAAACTCCTCAATATTTTCCTCATCCACACTGCTTGACATGCTGCTGCTGTAGCTGCCACATATTCTGCCTCTGCTGTAGATAATGCTACAATACACTGTTTCTTAGAAGCCCATGAAATGGCTCCTGAACCCATGTGAAAAACATAGCCAGAAGTACTTTTCTGGTCATCTACACTTCCAGCCCAATCACTGTCAGTGTATCCAATTAATTCTGAATTTTCTGAATTAGTATATAAAATTCCATACCTTTTAGTTCCTTTAACATACCTCAGAATTCCTTTTGTTTCTTGCCAATGTTCTTTTTTTGGCCTCTCCATAAATCTGGAAATTAAACTTACAACATGCATAATATCCGGCCTAGTTGCAGTCAAATACATGAGGCTGTCAACTATGCTCTTGTACAAACTAGGATTAAAATCCTTGCTGTTGTCCTCTTTGCTGAATTTTAATCCCATTACTGTGGGAGTAATTGCTGCCTTGCAATCCTGCATGTTAAATCTCTCCAAAACTTCATTCACATACTTTTCTTGAGAAATAAAAATTTTATTTTCATTTTTCTTTACTTCTATTCCTAAGAAGTATTTCAGCAAACCCATATTAGTCATTTCAAATTCATCTTTCATGACCTTCTTAAAATTTTCAACAAGGTAATCATCATTACCTGTAAAGATCACATCATCAACATATAAAACAACAATCAGCATTTTACCATCTTTCTCTTTGATGTATAAGGTGGGTTCTCCCTCACATTTTTCAAACCCATTCTCCAGTAGATAGGAATCTATCCTACTGTACCATGCTCTTGGTGCTTGTTTCAGCCCATAAAGAACTTTCTTCAATTTGAAAAATTTGTGCTCTTGGCCTTTCTTCTCATAGCCTAGAGGTTGTTCAATATAAACCTCTTCCATTAACACTCCATTTAGGAATGCTGATTTCATATCCATTTGGTAAACTTTCCACTTGTTTTGTGCTACAATAGACAACACTGCTCTCACGGTTTCCATTCTTGGAACCGGTGCGAAAGTTTCCTCATAGTCTCTCTCATGTTGCTGCTTGTATCCTTTGACAACAAGTCTGACCTTGTGTCTTTGAATCTTACCTTCAACATTACTTTTGGTCTTGTAGACCCATTTAACTCCATTGACTTCCTTACCTTTTGGGAATTCAACCAAATCCCATGTTTTATTTCTTTCTATGGCATTAATTTCTTCATCCATAGTTTCTATCCATTTCCTATATTTTATAGCTTCTTCAAAATGAATAGGATCATGGTTAAACGGTGATGAGGCAGGCTGTTATAGCACTCATCATAGGTTCAATTCCCTTCCCCGATAGGGGTGATGTATGTGGACATGTTGATGAAAATGGAGTAAAAAAATAAAAAGAAAAAAAGTGAAAAATGAAAGGAACAACCAAGCTTACAAAAAAAAAAAGGATCATCAACATGAAAATATAAAGCAAATAAAGAGTTCATACCTTCATTTACATCCTCTTGCTCATAAATTTCATTTAAATTTCTGAACTTTGTTCCTCTTTCATTTGGTGCACAAGTGCTTGAAGAAGCACTCGAATCTGCTCCTTGTGGTGTGCTTGGAGAAGCACTCTCATTTCTTCTCAAGGGTGTCCCTTGCTGTCCTTGTGTTGGTGCTGCTATTGAGGGATGTATTTCAGCCATCTCTTCCTCATTTTCATCATGAGACAAACAATTTTTAACATTCACTGTTTTCTCAATGCTTCCATCCCAAGCTTCTTCTTCAATGAAATGAACATCTCTGCTCACAATAAATTTCTTGGTGAATGGGTTATACAACCTGTAAGCTTTGGATTCCTCACTGTATCCAATAAAAGTACATTTATCCCCCTTACTGTCGAACTTCTTCCTCAGCTGATCTGGAATGTGTGCATAAGCCACACAACCAAAAACTTTCATGTGGGTGACTCCTTACTTTGTGCCACTCCATGCTTCTTCCGGAACTTTATTCATCACTACTTTTGTTGGGCATATATTTAGTACATATGCTGCACAATGTATAGCTTCAGCCCAATAATCATTTGGCAAATGTTTTTCCTTTAGCATACTCATTACCATATCCATGATTGTCCTATTTTTTCTTTCGGCAACTCCATTTTGCTGTGGAGTGTACCTTGCTGTAAATTTCTTGTGTATGCCATTTTCTCTGCAAAAACGCAGAAATTCTTTAGAGATGTACTCACCTCCTCTATCAGTCCTAAGGAATTTGATATGCTGCCCACTTTGGTTCTCAACAAGTGCTCTGAAATTGAAATTTTTTTCAAACACTTCACTTTTATTTTTCAAAAAATAAACCCAAGTTTTTCTTGTAAAATCATCAATAAAAGTTAACATATAGTGGCTGCTTGCAAGTGATGGTGTTTGCATTGGTCCACATAAATCTGAGTGGACAATTTCTAAGAGTGCTTTTTCCCTTATGCTTTTCCCTGATGGAATTTTCTTTTGTGTTGTTTACCCAAGATACAACCTTCACATAGGCTGTCCAGTTTCTCAATCAATGGTAATTCTCTTACCATTCCTTTCCTATGTAATAAATCAAGAATTCCAAAGTTGAGATGTCCAAATCTTAAGTGCCATAACCAATTCTCGTCATTTTCTTCTCTTTGGAAAGCCTCTTGTGTCACTGCTGCCATTTCTTCTCCATTCTTCAAATCTGCCCTCGTCCTGAGAGGGAACATTTTGTTCCTTGTCATCCTTATTTCAACAATAAATTGTTTAATTGGAGGTTTATCCATGATGGTGCATACATAATCTTTAAAGAAAAACATTGTAGCCCTTTTGAATGAGCTGCCCAATGCTTAACAAATTACATTTCATACCTGGTACATAATATACATCAGATATGCTCTTCTTTTTTCCCTTCTTTGTCAAGACATTTACTATGCCTAGGCCTTTTGAATGAGTTGCCCAATGCT
Source organism: Pinus albicaulis (assembly GCA_034641835.2). Classification (NCBI taxonomy): domain Eukaryota; kingdom Viridiplantae; phylum Streptophyta; class Pinopsida; order Pinales; family Pinaceae; genus Pinus; species Pinus albicaulis. Next base: position 1,059,537,801 of record CM076579.1, read on the forward strand.
TAACAAATTACATTTCATACCTGATACATAATATACATTAGATATGCTCTTCTTTTTTCCCTTATTTGTCAAGACATTTACTATGCCTTTTCCTGTGACAGAAATCTTACTATTTGTTCCCAATGTGACTTGAGACTTCACATTTTCATCTAACATAGAAAACATAGCAATGTTTCCTGTCATATGGTTACTACATCCTGAATCTAGAAACCATAAATCTTCACTCATTTCCTCAGCCATATTACATGTTAAAAACAATTTATCTTGGTTGATATTTTCTCTAGTGAAATTTGCACTCGGTCTATTACCCATATCATTCTTCTTCTTCCTACATTCATTTTCATAATGCCCATATTTTTTACAATATGACACTGGACATTGGATTTGTCATACCTTTGTCCATGAGCATGTTGTTGTCCACTTTTCTCGCTGTTTCTTTGGCCTTGGTTCTAATTTTGATCGCTGCCCCTTCCTTGAGCATTTGCTGGGCTGTTTATTTCTCCTCTATTTTGGCTTCTGCCTCTTCCTCTTCCAAAGGACATTTGGGTCTTAAAGGCATGCTCCAAGGATGTGTTTTCATTTCTACCCAATCTCTGTTCATGTGTCATCAATGATGCATGAAGCTTATCAACTGAAAAGTTTGAGAGATCCTTGTCTCTTCTATGGTGGTGACTATAACATCAAACCTTGAGGGTAAGCTCCTCAAAACTTTCTCCACAATCCTTCTTTCTTCAGGTGTTTCTCCATGAGACCTTATCTGTGTGACCATACCAATCACATGTGTGAAGAACAAGTCTATGTTCTCAGACTCCTTCATGCAGAGGGTCTCAAAATCTCTCCTCAGCAATTGTAGTTTTGATGTCTTCACTTTCTCCATGCCTCGATGGCTGTCTTGAGAGTTTCCTATGCTTTTTTGGATTTCTTAGCTGCTGCTATCCTTGGAAACACACTCTCAAGTACTACTTGATAGAGATAGAAGAGGGCTTTAGAGTCCTTCTTCTTATTGCTCTTCAACAAGTCTTTCTCTGCATGTGTTAAGGCATTAAACTCATTTTCATTTACTGGTTTTTCAAAATCATCCTCAACAAGTTCCCATAAGTCTTGAGAGGAAAACAGGGCTCTCATAGTGATTGCCCAATAATCATAGTTCTTCCCATTGAACTGTGGGAGCTAAGAATTACCAATACTCATGCTTGTGCTGGCTCCTGCCATGCCTAGCACTCTGAACTATGCTTTAAATATTGACTGTGAATTTATAAAATAAACTAACTGTCTTCAAACAGTAACACAAAAAATCTGTCTTGAGAATACCTTGGATTATTTTTTACTGAGCCTTCACTCTGCTGGAGAAGTTGCTGCAACAAAAAATCCTTCCTTCAGCTTCTTTGACACCTTCAAAGAGCATGGAATAGCTCTGATACCATGTTGAAATTTCTGAGAATTCCAGAACAATATAGAGAGAGTAATACTCTCCTTCTAACACAGAGAATTAAAATAAAATTGCTTCACTGGTAGACAGAGTTTGCACATACTTCAAATTCTATTTCATTAATAAAAAAAAAATGTTACAAAAGTCTTCCTTTGTTGAGGGATTACAAAAATGGATTGCTGCAATAACACATTGCCATGAACAACTACTCTTTCTCCAAAAGAAATGCACAAAAATAGTGCTCTGCAAAAACTCTGTTTTTCATTCTGGCCTTTGGGCTCTGTTTTTCTTTTAACACACTCTGCTATGTATATTTTCTTTTTATGCACTACTGTGCAATTACATTCAACACCTAAAAGTCTTCGGAATCTATTTTACTTTATATGGCACAACAATAAAAAATAAAATAAAACATTGTAATACATATATATATATATTAAACCTAATGTTTATAATATGTTAGCCATCAGTATTTTTTACATGTTAGTGATGACTATATCTACAGCTGAGTTTTCTAGAAACTAATTTCCTTATGTCAATATGTCATCTAGAAAACCCTCCTAAAACTTTTTTCGCCTTTCTACTTTTCAGTACACCCATGTCAAAATAAAAACCTCATTATCCCTTTCCTACCTGGCTTCAGCCCCCTGATCTGCCCATCAGCTTTAAAAGGCAAATCCAAATCTGTTTCAAAAGTCTCCCCTATGTTAGGAAGTGGCGCTTTAAGGCATTTTACCCTTGGCAATCATCAAAAGGCCAAAAAAGCCTCCATCTGTAACAGACCAACCATAAATGACCTCCCACTCTGCAAACGAAATTGACAAACAGCTCTAAGTCGCGCCACTTATATCCCTAGGTCTCAGCATTGCATAAACCCCAATCTCAAGCTGACTATTAGGTGTTTCACAGTGTTTTATGGATTCTGCAAAGAACAGGAAATATAACTTCATCTCAGGATTAAATGCTTGGATCTACAGTTAGAGGAACAACTGCTTCTAAATGTATTATGAGCCTGAGATGAAGCTGCAAAACAAAGAGTCACTCATTGAGACCTTACAGCTCTTTCCAGCATGAAAATCACAGTAAGAAAAAGACATCACTGTCACAGCAAACTGGTAAATTGTCATGGCCCAGAACCTCCTTCATTTACAAGCAGAGGGTTAGGGCGCCTCCTTCATCTACAAGCAGAGGGCGCTGGCCAATATTGACTTTAAAGATTGCAAAAGTCCAGGTTTTCCTTTTACTGAACAGTGAAACAATATCTCCAGGTTTTATGAATGTGAGTGATGATCATAACAGGGATAGAGTTTGAAATATGCTATCTCAAAGGAAAAAAGAGTCTGGTCTGATAAAGGAGGTCATTTGAAGCTTTCAAATCATGTGAATTGTTGAACTTTAGAAAGGCATGTCATTAGTAAAAATTCCAATCATAAGCAGCCTGCTTGTCCACAAGATCAAATTGAAGAGGTGCTGACAAAACATGCCATTACACAGGCAGAAAGAAAGTTCTTTGTTTTTTCAAAAGACACTGACCTCCATAGTCACAGAGACTATCCTTCAAATAATTTGTCATGAGATGACCAAAACAAATGATGACATTTCAGTCACCCTCAGAGCAGTACAGGAAGACAGTGACACTTTGGCTAGGGTTTTTCTGAAGCATAGTGGTGATTGCAAACAGAGGTCCGAGTGTTGATGTTTTTTAAGTTGATTGCCTATCATCATAATCCAAGCAAATCCTTGTCATGCAGCATTATCAAATAATCTTCAGATACTTTGCTCAGTAAAGCGCCTCCTCCATTTATGAGCAGATGGCCAAAGCATTGCAGGTTGTTGAAAACTGATTGATCAAAAGGTGCAGTGGAAGGATACAAAGAAGGAAAATGGAAGTCATTACACAGGTAAAAGATGGTGTTTTTGTTTCAAAGAGCATTGTTTTTCCTACTCATAGGAAAATGTCTTTCAAAATATACATCATGATGGACAGGAAACAATATGAATATGTATGCCATTGATACGAAAAGGGGTAGTTTCCTTAGATGAAGAGGCCAAACAACATCTCGCTGTCATACCCCAAGAAGTCTAAAAGAGTTCTTTTCAAGAAAACAGAGAAAGATAGTATGAATGGATAAGTTGTGATATGAGTTTTGAAAACTTTGAAATACATGGAAAGAGAACCAGCAGACAGGGCTTTTTGAGTTCCATCACCAAGAAGATATCACCTTTTGAGTTATTGTTCATTATGTTCAAAAAGTCCTTTAGCATATGATCATTGTTTGGATAGTTTAAAAGAAACACAACCTTTTATTATTCAAAAGAACAGAGGTATTGTATAATACACCTACAGGCAGGGAAGTATTTGAGAGAGAGGCGCCCTTATCAAATCAGGAGGTCATGATCAAGTCCAAATAGGGTCAGCGAATTTGAATACCTGCAGTGAGAAAGAAGTTGAGAAAGCAAATGAAGACATAAACTGTCAAAGCAAGGTGAAAGAGAAACCTTTCTCTTTCAAACAATAGCAAAATAGTCTTCAGTATTTTTCTTGACAGTTTTAAAGAGAGGTCACTTTACATAATGAATGTCATCAACGAGGTATTTTCCAAAGTTCAAATTTCAGTGTTGAATTTTCACCAAAAGGACAAAATCAACAAGAACCACCCCCCAGACCTATATGCTTAATAGACAAAGTTCTGGCCTTTTAAGAAAAACTGTGTTTGCTCTCTTTGAAAAAGAGTTGAAAACTGTATTGATATTTTAAAGAGGCATAAATATTCTGTGGCCGAAATCATTTCAAAAGGAGTACCCCTCAGATAAAGTTAACATGATTTCGAAATTTAAAAGATACACCGAGGCAGCATTACAAAGTGTTACAAAAGCGGAGCTGAATGTCAACTTTACATTTCAAAAAGTTTAAAACCGTTGGGAGTTTTGTTACAAGAGCAAGGGGAAGAGTGCACTCTCGTTTTTCAAATCAAGCAGAGCCTTTTCATTAACCCCAGCATCAAGCAAAGAAGGTTTGGATTGAAATAGCAGAGTTTGCACGTTTTACACTGCGCGACGTGCCTGTCAAACCGCGCGACGCGCCTGGCAGAGGTTTTGAACGGGCAGTCAGTGTTGACGCGACGCGCCTGTACAGTGGCGCGACGCGCCTGTACACCGCCCGACAGCCCGACCCGACAGGCCACCTGGGTGGTATTTCTGCGCGACGTGCTGCCCTTAAAGAGTGCCGCGCGTAATCAAGGGCTTCCCGGTGCTACTCCAGCCCTTCACAATGGTTGTTCCTCAATTTTAAAGGTATTCTATATGTTTTTCACCCGGTTTCAAAAATACAAAGTGCTATCAAGGTTTAAAGAGCCACTGTCAAGTTTATAGAAGCAAGGTTTAAATGTGATAAAAAGTTAGAGATAAACACCGAAGGGGTCTGATGTTTTGATTCAAGGAACGCTTGTTCATTATTAAAACTGCTGCGAATTTTCACCACTCCACATTCAAAAATTTCAAAACCTTGTCACTATAGCTAAAAAAAACAGTGTTTCCTACACGGTGATCTGAAGTGTTCAGCTGTAACAAAATGATGACTGTGTCATTCAAAAGCACCTACATGAAATAAATGGTTTTGAAACTAAGAGTAGGATGTTTTCATTTTAAAAGGATCAGGGATCCTATACTTTCACAAGCATCAAAGGACAAAGGCTTTTCCTATAAAGAACTGTGTTTTGATCAAAAGGAGAGTTTGTTATATAGAGACAGGGCTTAGGTCTGTCAGGTATAACGAAGGTTTTCTCCTCCAAAAGCTAGGGTCACATGCATAAGGAGCCTTTGATTGTTTTGAAAAGAAGTCTTACACAGTTTCTGCCTAAAAGCTTTATAGTCTTCTAAAAAATCTGTCATTTTGCTCCAGTACTGTGTATTGACTGTCTAAACACTAAGGGTTAATTTCACATATGCAAGATCAGTGGAAAGTTGGCACACTTATACAGGGCAGAGTTGTTAATGACTGAAAGTCTCCTTGAGCAAGGAGTAAGGTGTATTGGTTGACATCTAAGGCTTCAAGAACAGGGTGATTTTAGCACTTTCTCACAGCAAACTCTTTCTAGCAGACTGCCCCTCTTTTTCACTATATCATTTCCTACTGAAAAGTGTTGATTGAGATATTTTCAAGGTGCAGGGCCATTTTCTGAAGAGTAGGGTTTTAATGGTTGAATTTTAACATTGGGGACAGAGGTATAGATGTGGTGGTTGATCTTTTAAATTCACAAAAAAGGTGACTTTTCAATACTGTGCACAGGAAACTCACACAACAGTCTGTCTCCTCTTTGCTATATAGTACCCTATTGAGAATCTTGCCTTGGCTGAGGTACATTCAAAGATGAAAGGCTGGTTTTAAGGAGAGCAGAGGTTGTGAATTCAAAGACACTTGTTGCAAACCCTCCACCTCACATTGTTTCTCTGTCCAAGCAGCATATTGACACAGTTTCAATCCAAAAGGGCATTTTACATACAGTGAAGGCAGTTTGCCTCTTTCAAAGCATTTTCAGGTCAGAATGCCTCCAAGGCAAGACCACAGGAGCGGTCCACATAAGAGATATGAGCCTATCTCTACAAAAGAGATTAATGCTCATCCATCTGTGCTTTTCAATTTCCATGAAGTAGGCTGTCTTGATTTTTGCCAGAAGATAGAAGAAGTCAAGAGTTTTTCGCCATTAACACACTTGTGCGCTCTGAGATTCAAAGAAAAGCATTTCCAAGTGGCGGGTCTTGATTTCAAAATTTCTCCAAGGTATGTGTCCAAGGCTACCAAGATCCCGTATCATGGCGAAAAGTGGTTTAAACAAGCTCATCTTGACTTAGAGGATTACAAACCTTTCATCAAGCCCGAACATAGGGAAACTATCACTGCTATTTTCCCTTTTTCATATCTCCTTAACAGCTATGCTCCACTGATGAAAGCCATAATGAAATATTTCACTTGTGAGGGGAGGTTTAATCGAATTTATGCCTACCATGTCCGCTTATTGATGCATTTTACCAGAAGCAGGCAACTAAACCTTCCTTACTTTTTGTCCAAGAGCATAGAGAAAATGGCATCTACTGTCCAAAAGAAGGCTCCACCTCAGCAAATCCCTTCTCTCTTTCATCATTCTTTGATCAAGATTATCTTCCTATACCAGCTAGAGAAGAAAGAGGTGCCATGGGACTTATTCATCAGCCATCCAGACTTCTCTACTGTCCCTCCTGTTCATGGTCTCCTACTCAGCCTATCCATCGCCCAGTGCCTTTGTCTAGTAGGCCTACACCTAGAAGGCTCAGAATGACTACTGGACAGCCAAGTCAACAGGGGGAAGGAGAGGGCAGTGAAAAGCAGCAAGAAGGAGAGGGTAGTGGACAGCAGCAGATTAGAGATGAGGGCCAGCAGCAGGCAGATGATGAAGGACAGCAGATACAAATTGAGGGACAGCAGCAAATAGAAAGTGAAGGACAGCAGGTCCAAGATGAACAGCAACAGGTACACATTGATGAACAGCAGTTAGATGATGAGGAACATCAGCAAGTGCAAGATGAAGAACAGCAAGTTGGGCAGGAAATTGAAACACCTCTTGAGCCACAAATTGGACAAGACATTGATGAAGAACAGCAAGCTAAGGCTGCCACCTTAACAGTGACAAAGATTGTTCCTAGCAAGAGGAAATTGCCCAAAAATACACCTTCTAGCATGCCAAGGAGGAAAAGCGCCAGATTGGCTTTCAAAGGCAAAAGCAAAGTTGGGGAAAGTACAAAGCATGGAGGTGAATTAGCTATTATCCCTATCCAAAGCGATGATAGTGACAATGAGGCCCGCCTTCTTGAAAATCTCTTAATCCACAAGGAAGAGAAAATTGAGGTATTGGAGCAAGATCTTCAAAGGGCAAGGAATTTCAACAAATTCTTGGAGATGGAAAACAAACAAATGAATGTGCACACAGCTGTTCATGAGGCACGGGCGATTAAGTATAAGAAAGAGGCAGAAAAGGCGCAAGCAAGAATTGAAGAGCTCATTGGTGAGTTTGATGATGAAGAGGAGGAAGACCAACCTAGGCGGAAGAGGCCTAGGACCATCGGGCTTAGAAGAGCCTTGGAAAAGCAGAGAGCAGAAGAGCAAGCCCAGCTCCAATCCTTTCCTCTCACTGCACTCCTTGAGCAGGAAATTGAGGAAAACAAAGAGGCTTGGCTTGAAAGAGCTAACAAGCATTTGGAAATGAAGCTTGAAAGGGTGAATAGATATTTAGAGCTGCAGAGGAAGAGGACACACCACTTCCAAAAGCTGAATCAGTTTGCCCGGCGCAAACTAAAGGTAGCACAAGAGAAATTGAAGAAGTTGAAGGGGAAGCGCCTAGCACGGAAGGAAGGGAAAAGCATATCAGCCCTTGATATTTTGGCCTCAGCTTCAGAGCATGTTGCTATGGACCCTTGAGGGTCATGCATGCCAAATTAGGGCCTTTTTCGACAACTTTTTGTTTTTTGGCATTTTTTGGGTTTTTGGTCGAAAACTCATAATTTCGCCATTTCAGTTTGAGGAATTGTCAAGGGAGGAGGATGACACCGATAGATGCCATAATTCTATGAGCAGGTCTCCAGCGATTTTCAGGGCATTTGGAGATCATTCGCCCCCTCAAATTGGCGAAAAACACCCTCTTTTTGCACATTCTGCCTGCCATATCAGCAGTCTGCTATTTCCTGGCTTTTTACACACAGGTATAGTTTTGGATGACTTCTAGGCCTTGGATTGAGATGGTTTTAGTTGCGCCGGAAAGTAGACACAGAGAGCTTTCCAGCAAGCCCTCATGAGCCCCATTTCGACATCGGGAAGGCTGCCAATTGCATCCAGCAAGTCAGGGGACCTTTTTCAGGCATAAATATGAAGTATTTTTGTAATTTTTGAACCCCAAAAATCTGCTTTTCCCAAATGTGCGTTAAGCTATTTTTATCCTTGGGAAATCATGCAAAGTCAATATAATTTCCATTTTTAGCAGTTTTTTAGATATTTTATGGGATATTTTGTGCCTTGGGCTTTTCAAAGCCTCAAGGACAAGTTTAGATATTTTGACTTGGCCAATGGGATAGCTAGTTGCTCCATGAGGTTTTCCTCCCTCAAGCCTATTTATTCCATGGGTTTCATTGTAAATCAGGGGCTGAACTTGAGAGAAGAATCAATATATTGGTCATATGAGCTTTGAAGAACATATTTGTGTTATGATTTTTGGACTGCCTCTTGGATGCTTTTGATGAATGATGAAGGATTGGTGATGGATTCCATGACATGGTAGAATGGTATAGTTTTTCTTGTTATGTTTTTGTCTTCTAGTTTTCATCCATAATAAATGCTTCTTGCTGCTATAGATCAGTAGAGATTAGTTTTGAGATATGCCCATGGAGGCACCTCAAAATTCCTGAATCTTCATAGCTTGATGTTTTCTTCTTCCTTTGTTATGCTAAAGAATTCTTAACTACTCTTTAGTAACCTAAGGATAATGTTTGCTAGTTTTATTTACAAGTTCTATGCATGTTGAGTAGGATGTATGGTGTGCCCTGCCTACCTATAAGCTGTCCATAGTTCTGTCCATAGAACTTTCTCTTTGACTGATTTGTTGATCATCTTGTTGAACCAAGGAGGCCTAGTCCCGATCTAGCCCTTTGCCTAAAACTATGAAATCTTGTTTGTCAAAGTGCCCAATGACTTAGAGACTATGTTTAGGCGTTCCGGCGTAGTTTATGAGTTGTTAGTTTGTCTTATATGTTTTCCCCAAAGTCTGATAGCCATTTCCCGAAGTTAGAGGGTCTTATACCTCTATGTATGGCTGGAATGTTTGATTTCTATGTTTTAATTAGCTCATAGTTGCATTTAGAATGATTAATGGCTTGCTATAACATGTTTATGTTTGCTATCAACTATTTATACTTGAAATCCCTTGTCTTTCACAAGCTTGATGTCCATTTACTCCATTCTGCCCAAAGATCCCTTCTACCGTGAATCAAATCGGCCCTACAACAACCTTGCATCATCATCTCATAGCTTCCTTGACCTGTTTGACCCCATAGCCCAATTGATCTGACTTCTTGTTATCCATTTTTACATCTTTGATCAGTTTTATCCCTCACAAACTTAAAAACAAAAAATCAAAAAACTCACTTCATAACTAGCCTAATATCAGAAACACCATAAGCAAACACACCGATATCTTTCACATCTATAGAGAGAGCCCTCTCTGAGTCCAGGAAGGCTAGGTCCTCCGGGCTCCCAAAGCTTGGTTTGATGTTACATCGTCATTTGGCTCGCTGATCGGCCAAATCACGGGACCCTAACATAAATATATATGTTGTATTAACATATATAAAAAAAACATTCATCGCCCTTTTAAATTAAAATCATAAAAGCATAAAATTCAAAAGGTTTAAAATCTTTATCGCATGGTGCAAAAACCATAATTGCCTCCGGGCTTCAAAACGATTAAACCGAATTGCAATGAGAAATTTGCATTACAAAATTTGATGATGACGTAGGGCGGAAGTGTGATGCGAAGATTTTATGGACTGCAGTTTATAAAGTCTTCGGGTCCGGAATTGAGTTTTGTGAACGGGCTAAAAAAAATGCGAAAACTTTATGAACTGCGGCTTATTAAAAACTTTGGGTCCGGAATTGAGGTTCTCGAATGGGCTCAAAAAAATACGATCCAGTGATAAGCCTCCACGTGTCCTGTTGACTCTTTTCAAACAAAAGAACTAGCCCGCAAAATCAAACTTTGGTTACTGTGTTTAGATGTGTTGGTGGATAGCTGGGACCACCACTATATGGCCTTATTTCAAACACAAAACTGCTCCGTAAACAAACTATAAGGACCCCCTCCTTTGTATAAAAGCTGAGTTTGACTGTTCAACGAAAAATGGAAATTTTATGGCAAGACAAAATGCAACGAGATTTAGAAAGCAGCTGATTGCAGAGCCGTAAATCTCTCCTGTACTGCCTCTGCTGTAGGTGTACAAACCTGCAGTTGAAATTAATATTTCAACACTCCCCCTTAAGTTCAACTACTGAGTTATCTGTTATACCCATGCACTGCTATCTATATGCACGGTCTCCACTGTTGGACGACAATCAAAATCCAAACGAATATGAAGTTTCCTGAAAGAGATTCTGCAGCCTCTGTCTTGATCGGCCAAACAATTAAGTGACTATTAATTGTTCTTATGGCCTTCATCAATATTACTCTTCATGGACAGATTTCCAACACAGTGACAGAGGTGCCCACAACCGTATGCGAAGGCAGTACGTTTGAGCGCAATCTGAATGCTCTCCTTAATAGTCTTGCTCAAGCGGCGAACCCATCTGGGTTTAACACCTTTGTTTCTGGCAGAGTATATGGCCTCTTCCAGTGCAGGGCAGACACTACAGAAGCCCAATATTATACTTGCTAGCAGTTGGCAACGACTACCATCCGACAAAAATGTGGGAGAACCGATGGCTCTCGTGCTTGGCCTTTTCACTGCTTCTTGCGTTATCAAAACTATAGTTTCATTGGAAAATTTGAGATAGATGTGGGGGGCGCTAATGATTTTGAAGGCTATGGTGGGGACACAGGTGTCTCTATCCCGAATGACTTTCAAGCGTCTGCTAGGAATCTCTTAAACAAATTGTTAGGGGAAGCAACAAATGACACGAAACGATCTTCTTTCGATACTGCCCTAGATTCCTTCTCTCAAACGATTTACGGTCTGGTCCAGTGCGCAAGAGATATATGCACAGGCGACTGCAACACATGTATCCTTCTCAATCAATGGCATATTCACATCTAATCCCACTGCAGGAGTTCAGTATTGGAGTTGAAGGTGCATCCTTCGTTATGAAATATATCCTTTCTATAATTCGACTCTGCAGCCCCTAGCAGCCCCTACAGGGGGGGCAGGTAATAGTCCACAGAACAAGTCTTCAGATCACAAAAGAACATACATAATTTCAGGTGTTGTGGGTGGCTTGGTTCTGATCAGGTTAATCAGAGGCGCATTTGCAACGGCGAGAAAACTGAAGTCTGCCATAGCTCCAAGGGGATACCAAGGTATTACTGCCACATGATTATATGAACTCGTTAGGTATTGCATGTTATTGACAACTAGCAGATACTAATCTAAACCCGCTGTTTGATTGAATGTTCAATGCATTTTTAGATTTGTCAAACCTTTACATACATAGGTGTGGATTGTTTTGTAAGATGTTTTTGTAAATAAATTATAATATAGATGCAGGAGTATTGGAAATGATTTTGAATTTTTCATTTTTACTGAGCTTTAGCTAGACAAAATACCAAAACATTTAATTTCATCGAAGTTTATAGCTTTTTCAAAAATCCATAATTATAAATTAGATTCAAAGCTCTCAAAGTCTGATTGAAGAATGATTATCCCTTGAAACTTGATGGAAGAATGATTATCCCTTGAAGCTTTAATCAATCCGGTAATTATGAAAGAATAGAGGGGTATGTCTGCCACATTTTATTGGTGTTCGTAGGTGTTGAATATTTTTGTTTTCAGTAGAAAAAAACCCGTCTTTCATTAATAAAAGTGATTACAATAGCTTGTTTGAAAAACCCATATTTGTCTCAAATTCTGATCGAAGAATGATTATACCCTGAAACTTTAATCAATCCGGTAATTATGAAAAAATAGAGAGATATGTCTGCTACATATTATATGTGCTCATAGGTGTTGAATATTTTTTTTTTAACCAAAATGTGTAGAGATTATATTAAAGTGAAGCTGCCATTGAATCAGCCAGTGAAATATAATAGCATTAAAATTTTATAAGTTTGAACCTTTAAAGTTCAAAAATGGAAAAATACAGCCTTTCTCAAAGGAGTACAATCTCTAGTACTGTAGATTCTAATAAATTGATTTAATGAATTTGCAAAACATAAACTATGATAATAGATGAACTAGTTCTAAACTTGCTTCTTTCTCTCAGTTTTCTCAGTTTGTGTAAGCCTGATGAACTGAGACTTTCTGATCTGTTGATGCGTTTCTTGCTTCTTCCTGTCAGTTTTCTAGGAAATTGGTGTGTGAATTAGACTGTACCCATACGGATATGGGTTGACACTCTAAGTGACCATATTCAATACACTTTTAGATTTACTACACCGTTACAGAGAGGTCCACAAACAGGCAGTTCATAAGTCCCAATGTCCCCACAAACAGAGAGTTGATAAGTGGTAAATCCCTTATCTATCGTAGTTGTAGTATATCTTGAAAAGTTCAGTGTTTTTATTTTAAGTTTCAGTTTTTTCCTAAAATGAGGTGATATAATTTTTTTTATTATTTAAATTATAGCTGGTTGGAATGTATAATCACACTATTATCAAGCAGCTCACAAATAGAGACTTGATAAATCAGGAAGCCCTTATCGATCATAATTGTAGGATATATTTGTAAAAGCTCAGTATAATTATTTTAAATTTTAGTTATTTTTTAAATTTGATTATATATATATATATATATATATATATATATATATATATATATATATATCAGTTTGTTTAAATGCATATATATCAATTGAGACTTTAATAATTATATATATTTATTTTTTAATTGTTTAAAAAAGCTACAATTTTGTTTTGAAAATAGTAAGAATTTTGGCAAGATTTAAAAAAAAATTGGAAGAAATTATTGAAAATTCAAGTTACAACTGTATTAGGTGTCTTTGGGGTTCTTGGTGGTGCTGAATCTATTTATACCATAGAAAAAATTGATTTAAACACTCAAATTTTTGAAAAACATATTGGTCAAATTCTAATGAGAATCTAATCCTCATGACTAAATTGTAACTTACAACACATATTTATAAAATAAAAAATAATTTTTTGAAAAACATATTGACCAGATTCTAATAAAAATCTAATTATGGTGACTAAATTGTAACTTATAAAAACAACACATATTTATAAAATAGAAAATAATAATAATAAAAAGTAATTTGACAACTAAATTGTGATAGATCTCTCCTAAATAATCATAAAAAATAATAATATAATGCAAGCATGATATTATGCACAATAGCACAGTTGGACTGAATAAATTATTAAGTCTCTTTATTGATCCCTGTATTTAATAGTTACCTTAAATGAAATGAGTGAATTATGAAATTTTCTTATTAAATTTATCTTCCCACTTTTCTCAGTTTGGGTAGCTTCCTTGTTCAAACTTTTCAAAGATAGTTTTAGTTTTAATTAAACTTCAAATAAAAATGATAGGTTGATAGAAAAATGATATGTCAATAATATGTTAATAGATATTTATTTTAATATAATATTTAGAAAATATTAAAAATAATTTGAAAATAATATAAAATATAATGTTATATTATATTTTTTATAAATATGTTTTGTTGATGATTTATAATTTTTTGTGGTTATTAATTAAAGAAGAGCTATTTGGATTATTCACACGGTTATATAAAAATTTCTCAAGTTTCGAATTAGTTTAGAGTATATTAATAATTAAAGGAAGGGTAGTGTGGCCGCTCCATGCAAATTTAAGGATGTAAAGGGTGGGATTTTTGAAATTCCTTGTTTTTTTTAGCATGTCATAAAAGTTGGGCTGAAGTAATGTTGGTCTCAAGTTTTAAGGGGTCAATTTGTTCCTCTCCTCATCAAGGAGCTCAAAAGAGTTATTATGGCGACTAGATGCAGTTGATGAGAGAGGGAGGGAGACCAGCAAGTGATCTTTTGAGAGTAAAACAATTGAAGGTAACACAAATATTGGGTGAATATTCAAATAAGCTCTCTCGGATTATCATCACTCCTTCGCCATTAATAGACTATAGTGGGGACTTGTAGCCTTGGAATAGAGGAAAATTGACACACCAACCTTATGGAATTGACATTCATTGCTTCTTTAGGTAACCCTAATACTCTTTCGGTGGTCATTCTCTCTATAGCTTTTTTCTAGTTATCATATTAATTGAAAGTTATTTGTTGCCAAATATTGATCTCTTCTGGGTATCACATGGATTTTTTCTTGGTTTAATTATTATTGGGTTTCCTGTAAATTGGGACAATTTTCAGTGGGGGGGGAGGGGGGGGTGGGCTTTGCTTTGCTCTGTCTTCCATCTGGGGTCGGTTTGGAGTCTAGTTGTGAGATTATAGGGGTCAATCTAGAGTCTGGTTGTGATAGTTTAACGGGAAACTGTATTTCCAACTGTTGTGCTAGTTACCTATGCTGAAACGATCTCCACCAAGCTACTTGGCCGTGTATTAAGCTTGTCAATGTGGTTACTAATTGGGTTTCAGTCTCGGGTTTAAATTGGAGTAAATTATAGTGGGCTTCCACCATATTTATTGTGCCCATTAGTAATTGTTGCAGTTATATTATGAATGTTAGCTTAAAGTTCTTGCAGACTATGTGTCTATACTATAAATTATTCTCTAGGTGTGTTGTTCATGACACAATTCGTCACAGGAATGGTTTAGTGTTGGGGTGATTGGAAGTGGGTGTTGCGAAATTGTCTTCCCTTTCCTTCCCAACTCGAAGACAACTGATATCATTATTGTAGTGGTGTATTATTTGGTTATCTTATCCAATTGTCAATTTGTTGCAGTAGGCGTTACATAAGGTTTCAAGGCATGGGATGGTGGAGATAAGAGTAGTCGGAAGCGCAGTGGTTTTTCTCAAGTGGGAGATATTTGCAATATGGCCTCAATCCTCTTCGGATCTAGCTTAATACCCTCTTCTGAAATGATGTGACCAAGAAGTTTACCTTCTTGGAGACTGAATAGTGTTTTCTTTGGGTTTAAAGATATCCCAAACTTTATGCATCTCCCAAATAATTTTCTCAAATGTTCCAAGTGCTCTTCATCTGTCTTAGAAAAAAAAATAACATCATCAAGGTATATAATGATGAAGTAGCCCAATTCCTCTGAGAATGCAATGTCCATGGCTCTTTGGAATGTTGCACCAGCATTCATTAGACCAAGGAATTTTCACATACATGAAAGTGCCCCAAGGTGTAGTAAAGGTTGTCTTTAATTGATCATCAGGATGAACTAAAATCTGATTGTATCCTGAGTAGCCATCAAGCAAAGAAATTATCTTAGAACCAACTACCCTTTGTAAAATATGGTCCATCTTGGGTAAAGGGTAGTTGTCTTTCAATGAAGCTTTGTTTAAGTCTCTAAAGTCTATACAAAGCCTAATATCTCCTGTTTTCTTCCTAACTGACACCAGATTAGACACCCACTCAGAATATCTAATAAGGACAATAATACCAGCTTCATACATTTTCTTGATTTCCTTCTCAACCAAAGGTAACTGAACAGGGTTTATTCTGCGCAATTTTTGTTTAAATGGCTTTTGGTTTTCCTTGAGATGGATTTTGTAGTGAATTATTTCAGTGTCATAGGATTTCAGATCCTCATAACTCCACGAAAAAACATCCAAAAATTCTTTAAACAGCTCTATGTATTTGAGTTTAATGTGAGCTGGTAAATTCTTAGACAGTTTGATCATCATTGGTTTCAGTTCACTGCCTATATTGCACTCTTCCACTTCAGTTTCTACAGGCTCTAGTTTTGGCTTCTTGGCCACATCGTTGAAATCAAACAACTCTTCTAAAGGGACCAACCCCTTTGGCAAACTTTGATCTTTAGACTGCAGAGTTTCCAAGTCTTCTGTTTCTAATTCTGCAACCATTTCTGTTGTGTTTTCAAGTTTGCTAGACAGTAGATTTACATCAGCTGTCTCAGGAGACTCTTCTTCTTCATCAAGAAATTTTACTTCACTAGGGTAGTGTGTTTCATAGTCTGAATCCAAACTTGGTAGTTCAAATTCATTTCTAAACTGCATGAAGTCTTCTATTTTTTTGTCTCCCTCAAACACTTGCCAATATTTCTCATTATCAGGGACATCTGGTTTGAATTTAATCTGAGTTGTGCATTCTTTAGTTTCATATGGCATTAAGCATGTTCTAGCAGCAAAAGCTAAACTGTGGGCCATGATATTCCTTTTTCTTGGGACAAAAATCAATTGGGATTCCTCAAAATTTTTAAGTAAATCCATGACATCATTTTGATAGGCTCTAAGTTTGGGGTGATTAGCACTGTATTCCCCATTCACTTGCCTAATGATTAACTCTGAATCCCCATACACTTTAATTCTTTTGGCTCCTAACTTCTTCAACAAATGTAAGCCTAAAAGAAGGGATTCGTATTCCACTATGTTATTCGAACACTGAAAGTTTAATCTGTAGGAATGGACTTCTGTGTGGTTGTTCTCAGTGTTGCGTATCCAGATGCCTGCACCAACATTTTTCCTAGTGCAAGACCCATTGAAGTTCATACTCCACAGAGGATTAGTTTCAGGTTCATCAGTTGGGTTACTATCCTCTTCGACTATAGTGCTTTCGGTTCGTTTTTGAATATCGGCACTTTGTTGAATTTGTTTCAATTCCTCAGTTTTTTCATTGTATTGAGGAATACCTTCTTGACTCTCAAGTTTTAAAAGCAAAGGACGTATTATTTGTAGCTCAAGACCCATGTGTTGTTTTCTGTAGTTTTCAGGTTTAGCAAACTGTTTCGACAGTTCTGCGTTGTCTTCCTCTTCCTCTCTATTTGCCATTAAATCAGTTAAGGACACTTGTTCAGTGAAAGTTTCATCATTGAAAAGGATAAATGAATCAAGGCCTATGTTTACAGAGTAAAGAGGAGAGTTCTGTGGTCTATCCTAGCTAGTAACCATGTACTGCATATGGGACTCCCTGTAAAGTCTTCTTGTCTGATTGAAAACAGGGATAGTCGCGTATGTCATGTCCATCTACATAGTTCCCTGTAACTTAGCTCCCCAAGATCTTGATAATAACATACCATACTTTGGGGGTACATCAGCCACAACAATATCCATGACTAAACATTTGGCTGGGATTTGTGCTAAGTTAACACAGAGATCTTTGATTAATCCTAAACATTTTACTCTTCTTGAGTCAAAGGAGTAAAGGTCTTTGTAAGGTCGAGTGATTTCAAGGCCTAGGCTCTCCATCATAGCTTTGGGCATTAAATTGTGAGAGGCCCCTGAATCATGCATAGCATAGTGAAAATTTTTGTCATGAACATTTACACTAACATAAAAAGGAGGAATAGGTCCCTCTTGATATCTACCTTCAATCTTAGGACCGAATATGAGCTCTAACTAGTCATCATTAAGATTGACAGTGTCATTATACTCTTCTATGTTAAAAGCCTTAAAAATTTGAGATCTATATACACTCTGGGCAGCTAATTCAGTAAGAGGAACAAACATCTTTATCCTAGAAACTTCCTGCTCCAAACTAAAAGGAATATGATTCTTTGAAGTACTTGTCTCAGCCTTATTAACTTCCACTCTATCAGCAAAATCAGTTTGTTGATTTCCTCTATTTACATTGGTCAAAATTGTTTTAACAGGAGTATTAGCTGAGGTGATAACACTACTAAGGTTTGCACTCTGTTTTTTATTGTTTTGAGTGCCTTTATCTTTGTTTTTATCAGAATTCACAGCTACTATTTTGTCTTTCTGTTTTACAATTTTGGGTTTATTTATAGTGTTGTTTTGTACAGATTTATCAGAGGTTTTAGTCTTGGGAGTTTCCTGATTGCTTTTACTTCTTAGGTCATACTCTCTTGAAGTTTCTATGATGACATTTTCCTTCTCTTGGTAATAATATTCATTCTCAACTCTTTTGTCATCATAGGGAGTGTATAGACCTTGTTTCCTATTGTAATGAACTTCAAAATCATCATTGTCTACTCCCAACATGTTCATTTCATCTTCCTCTATTTTTTCTATTGTTTCTTCAACCTCGTGACTTACATAGTTTTGATGAAAAGGAGGAGTAATCTGTTGATCATCTTCCCTTGGTCTGTTTTGAGGCTGGTTTCTTATAAAATTCTAATTTTGGTTTTGATTTCGGTTTTGAGGAGCTATTTGGTTTTGACTAGCTTGTGCTCTCTCAAGTATGCTCATATTTTTCATCATCTCCTCCATCATTCTTTCCATCTTTGAGTTAGATATGGAAGGTGTATATTCTTCTCTAAAGGACACTCTCTTCTCACTCTTCATTCTTGCCCTTTTCTCCATTAGATTAACTTCCATAGCTAAGGCTCCTTTCTGCATATCTTCTAGGGTTAACGGATCTCTTTCCCTAAGTTTATAAGCCATTTCAGGATCATATCCTTCAGAAAATTTATTTATAGCTGAGCCTTGTGGAGGTTTTAGATTTGGGGGAAGTGCATTATACACACTGTTGAACCTAGTGCAATAAGCCTGCAAACTTTCCCCAGTGTTTCTTTGGAGATTCTTGTAGTCCGAAAGTATTTGAAGAGGGTTTTTCTTCACTTCCCATTTGTTTAAGAATAATTGATGGAAGGCTTGGAGATCATTAATACTATGGGGGGCTGAGCCTTTAAACCATTTTCTTGCTTCTCCCCCTAAGCTTTGAGCAAATATTCTAAGCTTGACAGAATCATCATCAATCTCATTTCTGTCAAAGTAGTCATTCATCTTATCCACATGTTGTGAAGCAGTGGTAGCACCAGTGGCATCATACAAAGGTATCGTGGACTGATAGTCCTGTGGAAGATTGACTAAGGGCACAGGAAGGACTAGAGGGGCATACCATGCTGCCATGGTAGGAGGTTGTGGGAAAATTGGAGGGTTTACAGGTGGAGGAGGTAAAATGAGAGGGGTCTGATGAAATGGTGTGGTTTGGACAATGGATGTATGGATAACAGATATGGATGGACCGACAAGAGGTTGTTGAGCAGATCTAGGATGAGAGAAACCAAAATTATGAAGGAAATGTAAATCAGGTGGTGTAGTTTCTTTGCTACTAGGATGCTCACTTCTGTCTTGGGATGAAGGTGAAGATTCAGAGTCTATCTGAATTATATCATCAAGCGACCTAGTTCTAAATGGGTTTCTTAAGTCAACTCGTGATTGTTGTAGAGCTGAAAGGTTATCTGGAACAGAATTAGCTCTAACAATTGGTCTGATAATAGTTGAAGATTTGGCCTTAGGAGTCTTCCTAAGTATTCTTTCAGGGTTGTCAACTATCTCAGGAGGGTTTGGATCTCCTAGTATAAATTCTTTTAGAAGCCACTATGCTATGTTTTCAGACCCAAATAAACAAGAAAAGTTTAACCAAATATGACAATCTTTGAGAGGCTAACTAATCTTTAAAGCAAGAAAACTTTAATACTAAAGCCTTCTAACTGAGTTTAAATGATATTACAATGATTATAGGTTTTCCCAGTGGAGTCTTAAGGTCTGTTTAGGATTGTGGAGTCACCAGGTGGAAATTTTTAGCTCTCTTGGAGGTAAAAGGTTTTATGGTCCACCACCATGTTTATTTGAATACCAATCTGAAATATTTTTGGGTTTTTCTGAGTTTTTTCAATCTTATGGGTTCTAAGAGTGTCCTAAATCTATTTCAAAACTTAGCTACGGTTATGAGACAAAGAGAGTCTACTCTTATGGCTAAGATAACTAATATTTCAAGGTTTAATAAGCTCTTATGAGATTCCTAAGTTTTCCTTAGTTTGTCGATGTTTCAAACAAGTTTTATCATGATTACCAGTGGCTTGGTAGTGCTTGAAAAGGGCTGCTTGTACTCACCGAACACTGAGTGTTTGGCCAGAAATGTGATGCCTGGTGGATTAACTGGCTAATAGAACAAATTTCATTAAATCAAGAGGTTTCCTGAGGTTCTGAAAGTATGTAGGATGAAGTTTGCTCAGAAATTCCCCAGCGGAGTCACCAGAAATGTTGGCTCCCCGTAATTCCAGCAGATTCGTGAGACCAGAACTGCGGAGAGAACACTTGAACCACTTTGGGATTCTAGGATCTAGCCCTCCTGAATCCGGAGAGGGATATCTCCAATAAGTGCAAAGATTGATTTATCTTTAAGGCTTTTGGGTAATGATTTTAGGCTAGTTATTAAGAACAAGGGTTTTTGTTTGTTTTGGATGGTTGAGCATGATTTATGGTTGAGCATGATTTTTAGTTGAGTGGAAAATCCTAAAATGAAAGAGTTTCAAAGGTGTGAAGTTGCAAGCAATCAGAACAAGCTTTGGCTGATAGGATAGATATGATGCTGGTTTTTAGTCCATTGGGCTATGGATTCATAAAAGGGTTTAATTGAGAAACAATTTCAAGAGTGGTACAAGGGGCAAGTCATCTATATCACAAGATCTTTGAGATAAAATGATTGAATGGAAACAATAAAATTTTTGAAGGGGTGGAAACAGACAACAATTTCAACTAGGATTTGTCAGTCTGTCCAAACAAGAAAAGCCTTCTAAGTAATTGTTTAAAACCAATCAAGGACAGGGCTAACCATAGACTTCTTGGACAAGTTCGTATTAAAGCTAACTCAATAGACAAAAAATCCAGTAATCCGCATAATTACTTTCAGAAAGGATGAAAACACATAAGGAAAACAAAGTGCAGCCTAAGATCAGAAAAGATACTTTTAAATCTAAACTGCTTTCAACATACACTTAGGGAAAATTTCAGAATTACCTTTGGAGAAAGAAACTAGAAAACAGGGCACACCATCACTTTTCTAGTCTAACTTTGCTAAGCAAATAATGAAAATAACATTCAAGAATAATGTTTTAAATTAAACAGTAGGACGAGGGAGCGCCAGCATTCCTAAATTCTTGATCGTATTGAATCACTCTTAAATACACGATTTGGAGGAAAACATTGAGATAAAGCTTATCAGTTAGAGAAGGGTACTGTAAACAGTAAATCCTAACTCTATGCTTGCTGTTTTTTTATCAAAGAATAATGGAAAAAATGGCATACATGAAAGGAAAAAAATAACACAGAAAGAAGCACTTCACCAGTGATATAGACCAAGATCCCAAGAAACAGCTTGTTTATTGATGTCAAACCAGTTACATTATTCAGGTCCAATGTTTCAGTTCAGCAATCATCTTCACTTCTCAGACTAACTTATTCGATAACAAACAGAGCTTCAAGAGCCTTTGAACACTATTTACATGTAGAAAATTTCGAGCACAAGTATATTTCAAAGTTCTGCAACCAACATTGTTTGATCTTCTATAGAAGTATTTATAAAAGAAATGAGGAGGTGGGATGGGATGAAAGATCTTCAAGGTACAATTAATATAGATTAATGCTTCTTGGCCTTTGAGGGGCTCGATGGAGAAGATTAGAGATATTTCCTCTGTATTAATTGTTTTACATTAAGAATTAAGCTCGGTGGGATGATCCTGTTGACTTTAAGGCTCTGTGTCATCTTTGTAATAACTCTGCTGATATTTTGCAATAAGTTCCTTTGGCTTGAAATAACTGTTCGGTTGTAATGAGGCAAATATCCTCTGTTCTGGTCATAACTTGGCCTTTTTGAATGCTTTGAGGCTACAAGTGGCATTTGGTAGCTGAGAGGATTTAATTAGCCTCTGATGTGGCAGTGGAGGCTTTCTCGGTTTGGTAGATATTTTTGATTTTTTCTTTAAACACTATTAATTTGATTTGATTCTGTGAGTTAGGCTTAATTAGGCCTAAAATCCGTCTTCTTTTCTTTAACTGTGTTTAATTTAGGGGATTAGGCTTTTGATTGTCGATCTTAGCCATAATTCCCCCCAAACTGTACAATCAATGTTCAATTATTCAGTTCTGCTGTGGTTGGGTCCTTTCACACTAATACTCTTTATTTGTTTTAATCTTGCCGTGTCTTGTTGATGTGTAGATCCACAGAGGGTTCTCATGGCATCAATGCTCATGATGCACTGATGAAATTTGGCTTTGAACCCCGTAGGTGGATTTTATTTAATGAAGGAAGGCTGAGGGATCGTCATCCTCGACTTTCAACTTTTCTTTAAAATAATTGGAAATCGATTTAAAACCTGCAAAATACACACAAATGTTATGAAAATATTGTGTGGCTGGGTAATATTGCTTTGGAGGTTTTAGGTTTAGAGCATTGTCATTGGATGAAAGCATCCAACGGTGGAGATTGTGCATAGAGGTCAAAAGAGAGTGGTTGATGAAGAAGCGGTGGAGAATTAAGTTAGATCCGTTGATCCATGTTGATCAACGGTCGAGATTAGTTGTGAACAAATAATGCGAAGGTGTCACATTATTGGAAAATGGAAGAAAAACAAAGGAAATGAGTGAAAAATCCTTTGGCGGAGGGAAATGTGTTAACAAGAAATTCGGGGTTTCCCGGATGTTTGCAGGCCTTCAGATTAGATTGACCCAAGGAGATTGACGACTGAGATTTACCTACGAAATCCCTTGGTAAATGGCGGAGGGCGATAGTGTAATGGCCAAATTGAATCTGAGTCGTTGATCTGTAGAGATCAACGGTTGGGAGCGAACGCGATGAAACATAGTGTAAATAGGAAGGATGGTTTCAGCTTGAGAAACCAGCAGTATCGTGTAGCAAAAAGGCAGATGGGTGGTTTCACCAAAAAAAATGTGATATGCTCCGCCACCCAACACGTTTCCTCAGGAAGACCGCTTCTTTCGCATAATTTTTGGGCATTAAACCTCTGTTGCATAAAAAATGCGAAGTTCAATGCCGACCGTCAGATGGAAGGGTGTAGATCCGACAGTGCAGATCGCACGCGCCGGAGGGTAAGATGCATGGATAGAAAGAGGGTAGGGTAGGTTTATTATGGACCGTCTGATCAAAAGTATGAACGGTGGAGATCTGATCTGGGACGGGTAGAACCCAAGAGAGTCCAGCCTACCAGGATGAATCTGGGCCATTGGATTTTTAATATGGATGGTCGAGATCAATCTTTGGGGTTAATGAAATAATGTACAAGGCGGAGAAAGGGTTAATATGGTTCATTGATCTGCAGAGATCAACAGCTGAGATTTGTCCATAGAACATTATAAAGCGAGGTTTATATGAATTTAGCCAAGATCGGGAGGATTGATCTGGACCGTCAAATTTTGACACGTGGATGGCCCGGATGTAATCAGAGGTTTGCGATCAGCGAGGGTAAAACAGAATGGGTGTCGATGCGATTAGCTGTGGACCGTCGATCTGCAAATCAGATCGACGACGGAGAAAGAATCAAAGGAGTTCACAGCGGAGGAAAGGGTTTCGAGAAGGAGTGATAAGGGCCGTTGGATCTGGAGCTGGAGGGAGAGCTCAACGGCGTAGAACTCATCGGAAGGTCGCGAATCGGAGAAGGGGGATAAAATATTTAACGTGCCCAATGAAATCTCTCGATGCCAGATTGCGCGGACCGTTTGATCATTTCAGATCAACGGTGGAGATTGTTTTAAATCATGAACCGGCGAAACCCATTGCAAAATATGAAAATCGGAAATTTGTGAATATACAAAGGATTTTTGCCTTCGGGGCGGGTTATTTATAATGCTTAGCGCTCGATTGCGGGGCTATTTGGTTATATGAAAAAAAATACAAGGGATCGGGAGTTTATATAAAGGGAGCTAATCGGCATCAGAAATTTTTGTTAAAACAAACAAATGCGCCCATCGAAAGTTTCTAATGCGAGATTGCACTGACCGTCGATCTGCGGACCAGATCGACGGTGGAGGAAGGGTTTTTAACCAATGAACAGCGGGCCATGTTATAACATAAAAAATAAAAAATTTTACGAAACACCAAGGATATTTCGCATTGGGAAGGGTTTATACAAAGTGTTAAGCGCTCGATTATGGGCTCTTGGGTTATATGAAGCGTAAAATGGATCGGGGCTTATATAAAGAGGCCAATCGGATCGGAGGTTTCATAAAACAACAAGTCTTGTGCTTC
Source organism: Pinus albicaulis (assembly GCA_034641835.2). NCBI lineage: Eukaryota > Viridiplantae > Streptophyta > Pinopsida > Pinales > Pinaceae > Pinus > Pinus albicaulis. The sequence goes on from CM076579.1 coordinate 1,059,562,046, forward strand.
ACCAATTGTTCCGATGCGATAAGCGCCCGATGGGTTTAGCGCTTGGTTCCAGCACCAAGTCACATGGAGGGGAAGTGGTTTATCACTTAACCCAAAGGGGCTTCAGCCTTAATACAAAAATGTGTTTTTTATGATTTTTCAAGGTTTTTCAATGGATTTGGGGGTTTTGGTAAGGTTCAAAAATGAGTTTTAAACCTTATAAAGGGGATTTTTTGAAGGGAAGAAGGGAATAAAGGAAAAACAAAGGAATTTTATGAGGAAAAAGGGGATAAAATGGACGTTAATTTGAAGTAAAAAGAGGGGAAAAATGGGATTTTTGCAGCAGTCTTTTCTTTATGAAAATAGCAGATTTTCAGCATTTCGAAAGGGAAACAGCAGTGAAGATTTAAAAAGAAGATAAGATATCTTCATAAGGCTTCAAGAGATAACAATTTTGGCAATAAAACTTGTTTCTTGAAGGCTTCAAAATTGTTTCAGCCACCATTTGATATGACAAATTTTATAGGTGGCTAACAAGTAGTACGGACTACTGACTAGGCACCTATCTGTCATTTTTTTTTTGCTATTTAGCAAAGTGAACAAAACACATTTGCGGGAGCATACATAGTCCATTTTTCGTGAAATGTAGTGTGTCAGATTCAGAATGACGAGAACTACGTGGTCGTTCAGGTTCTGAGCCATTCTAAGAGCTTTTATTTTTTAGCATAAAACTAAGCACCTGATCATCAACCACCACTAATCCATCCTGCTACTATATAATGTGGACCCGCGTAGCAAGGCAATGATCCATGAGAAAAGACTTCTCAGTGGACCCTACCCAATTTAATACTCTCTTAGGACTATTTCTTCACATTTCCCCACCTCTCAGCTGGAGGTATGGTTGCATGTGCTCCCTCTGCCCATTTGGCTCGTAGTTTCCCCCTACTGGAGGTATTTGCTTGAGTAGATGTCTCCACTCAGCCTCCTCTCTACTTCTCCAATTGTGGCTTCTAGACAAATTTTTGAGGCTTCTTATGAGGCTGCATGTTGAGAGGTAATTCATGCTCCCTCTCAACCACCAAGTCTCTAACCTTTGATTTTCTCCTCAAAGATTTGCATGAATCTTTGGCCTCAACAACATACAAGTTCTTGACTCGCACACTGATCTATTTCATTTTTCATTTGGCGATGTGTCTAAGGAAAACCTTCCCTTTGTTAAATTATCACATCGTAGCCATAATATTCCAATATCGCGATGGAAAAAAGACTCTTCCTTAGTCCTGGAAAAAAACAACACATATGTCATTTTGGGTTGTTCGGAAACTTAGATCCACGTTGTAATTTTTCCACTGTCACAAAATTTTATGAAAAAAGAGTGCTTCCTATTGCTTGGTATCACCAACTTGTTCTCACCGAAAAAATGATTAAACTTGTGCGTTCATTCCTCCTTTTAAATGAAATTTGAATGGTTAAAATTAGTGACTTCTCTAATTAAGGAATGATTTATTTTAGGCCTTATTCTGATTGCATGCACCACGTGCACAATTTTGATGATTATACAATTGATAGTACACTTCCCTTTAACTCCAATCTCAGTTAGGTCTTTCTCATAACTGAAATGCATGCATTATTTTTAGTGAATTATAAATTATCTTATTTATCATTGCATGTGAATTAAGTCCAATTTAATTCACTTGACATGTCACTAGTTTCTCCATCAGTTGGGACTTGTTAAACTAATTTTAACTCAAATACATTAAGTTAATTGATTACAACTCAAAACAAACTTAACGAGGACTCCTAAAAATTAGGAGACACTCTACATGCCTCTATTTTTACCCTCAACTCGAATTAAATGAACTAACTAAGTCTTCTTTGCTTAGTTAACTCGTACAAGTTGTCATGTGATGTGGAATTACAATTTCCTTCTAGTATAATTAAGGGAAAATTAAATTAGAAGCCTCTTCTTGTTTCCATTTTCAATATTTCTTGTTGCAAATTTCAATATAAAGAAGATATTTTTCCAAGAAAAATTTGAAGAGAATGCACCACCACCATTAGAGAAGTAGAATTAAACTCGTATCGATCCATAAACAAATCCAACAAGATTAAGTGAAACTACTTAAAAGATCATTTTCATCTACAAACCTTAGTCATGGGCATCCATATCATTGTAAATGCATCCATAAAGTATCTTCTCAATAAGTTACTTTAGCTATACATTAATAAAAAATGTAAAGAAAAAAGAGAGTAAAGGTAGAGTGACTAGTTGTTATCAAGAAGTTCTAGAAATGAGCTAAAAATGAGAAGTGTTTCTCTTATTTATATGAGAGACTTAACACACTTATCATTAAAATAATAATGTGTTTCCGAGAAAAATATCTAAGAAAATAAAAAGTACAATATCTCTTTACAAGCCCTAGAAATAAGTTCATAATACATAAAATATACATGATACGGAAGTGGATGAGTCAACGTATCCCCAACGATGATCCAAAAATTAAGTAAAAAAGCTTCTAATGTCAAGTTTTCTTCCATAAACACATGATAGGAGTCACATGTGTGACATGTGTGACCTCCAAGAGTGGATGAATCACTCAAAATTTGTGTAAGCCCTCCAAAATGGAAAATTCCCTGCAAAGCGTGCAATGTTACATTCTCTAAGTGGCATTTTATCTCAAAAAAGGGAAACATGCTATGAGGAAGGTTCCATGTCATCAAGAATCCCAATATCATCTCAAAGAAGTGGAACAACCTCTCAAAAAGGTAATACATCCTCCTCCAAGTGTCTATCAAATCCCTTAATTTCCTTCAAACAACCAAGTCATATCTATAAGAAGTATATCTTCTGAAGAGGGAGTTTACTGACTAACTATAGTCATCAATTTGATGACATGTATAAAAGTCTAATGCAACGTAAAAAAATATTCCTGTCAAATTTAAATGGAACTATGTAGATCAAATTAAGAATCATCTTAAAACTTCATAATACCTCATATAAGTCATACAATTTTTCAAGTTTAGGTATGGGGAGGTCATCATCAACGATTATTGCATCTACCAATAACCCTGAAAATAAGTATCTCCCTAGAAATCCCATCAATAAGTAAGGGTATTGATAGATGGCATGGCTTGGGGAGATAACTTCATGAATAATATTGTATAGTCATGTCAAATTGTTTTGATATTCATCCACATTAATTCCTTTGCTAAGGGAGTGCATATGCATTAAGTTACCTTTTCCTTAGAAATGTGTCTAACAACCCCTTCACCTTCCTTTTTTTTTTCTTTATTATTCCCATTTTTTCATTCATTTAATTGAGTCTCATTTTTTCTATATGCATTTGAATGCATAGAGCTTGGGATAATTTCATTTATTCCTTTTCGGTATGTGTTTCTGTTGTGAAACCAACTCCAAAAATAGAAGAAAAGAGATATCAATGTCTTAGAAATAAGCCACTTCAAGGGGGCAACCTCCAATACATTACATGAATGAAAAATTCTTGGATGATTCAAATTACAAAACCTCCTTTCTATATATAGGAGTTCATGGGGCCACAATGTAATCCTAGCCGACCTAACAATAATAATTTAAGGGCACAATAATAACAATATGGGGGTTACAAGGGTACAATAATAACAATAAGGGGGTTACACTAACAACAATAAGGGACTATACTAGTAATATAGGGACCTAACATGCCCTCTCCTTCAAAAAAGTGTTGTCCTCAACGCTTGAGTAGCTCTGGGTGCTTCTGTATAAAATTATCATCCTCCCATGTAGAATCTTCAGTGGGTAAGTTCTTCCACTTGATGAGATACTCTGAAATTGATCGATTCCGTAGCTGTCGAGTTCTTGTTTCCCTGACCGCTTCAGGTTCCAATATGATTTTTTCTTCCTCATCAAGTTCTGGAAATATTGTTTGAACTGGAAGATTTTCACCTATAACCTTCTTTAAGCATGAAACATGGAAAACTGGATGTACTCGCGAAGAAGCAGGAAGCTCGAATTTGTATGCCATAGAACCAATCTTTTGCAACACCTTGTAAGGACCATAGTACTTTGGTGATAATTTATTATCCTTCTTAGCTTGCTTGAGGGACATTTGTTTGTATGGTTGTAGCCGTAAAAATACCCAATCTCCTACATCAAAAATTCTCTCACTGCGATGTTGATCTGCCTGTTGTTTCATTCGATTTTGTGCCAAACTCAGGTTATCCTTTAAGAGTTGGAGAACTTCTTTTTGATGCTCGATGTGATCTTCCACTACTTGAACCTTAGAATTTTCTCTTAAATATGATGTGATGGATGGTGGATGATATCCATAAAGTGCCATAAATGGGGTCATTTTTGCTGCAGTATGGAAGGAAGTGTTATACCACCATTCGGTGAGAGGTAACCACTTGACCCATTGTGTTTGTTTATCAGATACAAAAAAACGAAGATATCCTTCCAAACATTTATTTACTATCTCAGTTTGACCATCAGATTGAGGATGATAAGATGAGCTATGAGCTAATTGAGTACCCAAACAACAAAATAACTCTGTCCAAAAATTTCCAGTAAAAATGGGATCTCTGTCGCTCACAATAACCCTTGGGCTTCCATGTAGCTTTTGAATTCTGTCCATAAATGTAGTAGCAACTGTTCTTGCTTTAAATGGATGAGATAATGCACAAAAGTGTGCATACTTGGTAAGTCTATCAACTACCACCATGATGACACTCTTTCCTTCGGACTTAGGTAAACCTGTGATAAAATCTATTGAAATCTCCTCCCAACGTTGACTTGGAATGGATAAAGGTTGTAGAAGTCCTGGGGTCTTAATTGTTTCCACTTTATTCTGCTGGCAAACCAAACATTCCGCCACAAACTTTCGAATATCAGATTTAAGGCCATCCCAAAAAAATTCTTTCTTCACCCTGTGGTAAGTTTTTAAAAATCCCGAGTGTCCTACTAAAGGAGAAGTGTGCAATTCCAGAAGAATATTTTGTTTTAGTTGGGAATTCTTACAAAGATATAAGCGATCTTTGTACCATAAGGAATCATTTTTCCAACTAAATGTATCGGATGTACTAGGATCTTGCTGCAACTTTTGAATGAGTGTCCATACATCTTTGTCCTTCTTCCATTCATCTCTTGCTTCAGTTATCCAATCTGGTTGGATAATAGAAATAGCACAAAGAAATGCTTCCACCTCTTCATTCTTTCTTGAGAGTGCATCTGCAACAACATTAAGCTTTCCTTTTTTGTAGATTATTTCAAAGTCATAACCCAACATCCTTGTGACCCATTTTTGCTGCTCTTCTGAAGATAGTCTTTGTTCCAAAAAGTGTTTAAGACTATCATGATCAGTTTTTACCTTGAAGTGTCTTCCCATTAGGTAAGTTCGCCATTTCTTTAGTGCATGTAATATTGCTAACATTTCCTTCTCATAAATAGGTTTCTGTAAATACTTTCCTTTGATTGGACGACTTTCAAACGCAATGGGTCTTCCTTCCTGCATTAAAACTGCACCAATTCCATTTCCTGAGGCATCACATTCCACAATAAAGGTTTTTGTGAAGTCTGGTGTAGCTAAGACCGGTGCTAGGCACATTGCCTCTTTAAGATGTTCAAAGGCCTTGGTTGCTTCAGGAGTCCATGAAAATGCATCTTTCTTCAATAATGTTGTTAGAGGTGCTGCTATTCTCCCATAATTCTTAACAAACTTGCGATAATACTTTGTTAACCAGAGAAATCCTCGCAACTGCTTAATGGTTGTGGGGACTTTACATTCCTTAATGGCTTTAATTTTGTTAGGGTCTACCTTAACACCCTCGTGAGATACAATATGACCCAGATATTCCACCTCTTGTAGTCCAAAGAAATATTTGGATGTTTTTCCATATAATTGTTTCTCCTGCAATAGTTTGAGCACCCTGTCAACATGTTGAACATGATCCTTCCAAGACCTGTTGTATATTAGTATATCATCAAAAAATACTAGCACAAATTTTCTAAGGAAGGGTTTGAAAATGGAATTCATCAACCCTTGAAATGTAGAAGGTGCATTGGTGAGGCCAAAAGGCATGACCAAAAATTCATAATGACCCTCATGAGTTCGAAATGTTGTTTTTGGAATATCTTCAGTCTCCATTCTAATTTGATGATATCCTGAACGAAGATCCAACTTGGTAAAATAAATTGCTCCATGTAATTCATCCAATAATTCATCAATCACAGGAATGGGAAATTTGTCTTTAATGGTGAGCTTATTGAGCTCTCTATAATCCGGACACATTCGCCATGATCCATCCTTCTTGTGTACCAATACTACAGGAGCAGAGAAAGAACTTTGACTAGGTTGAATTATACCAGCCTCTAACATTTATGCAATCATATGTTCAATTTCACTCTTTTGGACATAAGGATATCTGTAAGGTCGGATGTTTGGAGGAACACTTCCTGGAATCAAATGAATAACATGATCATGATCACGAATAGGTGGAATTCCTTTGGTAGTATCAAACACATTGGAATGATTTTCCAAGACTCTTTGGAGATCTGGAGAAATAGATGATTTTGATATTGGAACTTCTAGTGAGCATAATTGTGCAATTACGCCTCGTTGTTATTTCTTCAGAAGCTTTTTCATGACATTAGAGCTTATTATCTTTCCTGGCTTCCATGTGATACCCCGTAATTTGATTTCCTTTCCTTCCAAAAAAAATTTCAAGAAAAGTTCTTGAAAATTAAAAGCTACCGTCCCCAAAGATTGTAACCATTGTACTCCTAGTACGACATCAGCACCTCCCATTGGGATGGAAAGCATTGGACTATTCAATACATATTCCCCCATGGATAGCTTGATATTATGGCATCTTCCAGAGAAATTTATAATTCTGGTGTTGGGTATAGGAAACAATTCAATTCCTTGGTTACCTTACAATGAATAAAATTATGAGTACTACCTGAATCAATCAACACTATTACCTTTTTCTTCTTGATATGTCCTTCTATCTTGAGAATTTGAGGAGTGGTAATTCCTGCCAATGCATTACACGATATGGTCAGACAAATTTCTTCCTCTTCTAGGGTTGGTTCTTGGTGTATATCCTCTTCTTTTTCATTTTCTTCTTCCTCTTCACAATCTATGTAAAATATTTTCTTCACAACACACTTATGAACTTTAGTGTATTTACTATCACAATTGTTCTGGTGTTGGGTATAGGAAACAATTCAATTCCTTGGCTACCTTACACTGAATAAAATTATGGGTACTTCCTGAATCAATCAACACTATTACCTCTTTCTTCTTGATATGTCCTTCTATCTTGAGAGTTTGAGGAGTGGTAATTCCTGCCAATGCATTACACGATATGATCGAACTCATTTCTTCCTCTTCTAGGGCTGGTTCCTGGTGTATATCCTCTTCTTTTTCATTTTCTTCTTCCTCTTCACAATCTATGTAAAATAATTTCTTCTCAGCACACTTATGACCCTTAGTGTATTTGTTATCACAACTGTAGCGAAGCCCTTTTTCTCTTTTTTCTTCCAAATGTTGTGGTGTCAACCTTGTAGGTTGTTGAAATCTAGTAGTAGCAACACTTCCCTCTTTATAGAAGTGAGTGGTAGGCTTCCTTGTCGCCATAATTTTACATTCAATTTTTCTTGCCAGCCTAAATGCCGTCTCCAATGAATCAAGTTCCAAAACATGAAATTCATGTTGGATGTTATTCTTTAAAGTACCTATGAAGAGATCAATCCTGTGTTCCTATGGAATATCAGTTACCCTTATATTCAATTTTTGGAAGTCCTCATTGTGCTCCCTCATTAAACCCTTTTGTTTGATATTTATCAATTGGCTAAAGAAGGTGTTGCTCTTTGTATCCTCATAATTTGCTATCATTTCCTTCGTAAAAATTGACCAAGTGACAATTTTTTTATGGTAGCAAAGCCATCGATACCATACAAATGTATTTTGTTCTAGATGTAAAGTTGCAATGCGTACCTTTTGTGTGTTTTTCATATTATTGAGATCAAAATATTGCTCCATCTGTAGTATCCATGTTACGGGATCCTTGCCATCAAACTTCCACATATCCATCTTTGGAATATGGTGGTTCTTCCCGCCAACATTAGAGTTTATGAAATCATGATTATCATTTATTTTGTTCTCATCATGAGTTTCCTCTACTATCTTTTCACCATTGGGAAACATTTGTTGTATCAACTTTGTCAAACCTTCCATGTCTGCTTTTAGATCATTCTTCATGTTTTCCATTTTTTCATGAATCTTAGCTTCCATGTCATCCATCTTAGCTTCCATGCCAACTTCCATTCCATCCATCTTAGCTTCCAAACCATTAATCTTAGCTTCCACGCCTTTCTTCAAACCATCCATTTCATTTTTTTTTGCTCTTTGCAATAGCGAAATTTGGTGGACTTGCTCATGGACTTTTGATATCTCATGGTGCATTTCTTCGTCTTCATGAGTCATAGTAGAGCCTTCTGAAGGCTTAATGGGTGTTGAATTATTTTTAGGAGGCATTTTAGAACCCAATACTGATAGATATGCTCAATAGGCATTTGGAATCAACTAGAACTGATTTTTCAAACAAGGTTTATGCAATTTGAAAAATAAATACACACCTTTTTATTGATTTTGAGGAGTTCGATATTGAAACTGAATTATCTCTGTGATTTTGGATCTTCAATATCTTAAATTTGGCCCTGAATTAACCCTCTGAATCTTCTTTCAAATGCCACAGGTCTGACCTGATTTGGATTCTTCAAGGAAAAGTTATGTCCAATCTCCCACAATGACCCAATTATGGACTGGTTTAGTATAGCAAACTTGTACGACTTGCCACGTGTCACTGTTTCCTCCTTTAGCTCTGAAATTGATAGACAAGAAAATAAAGTCTATGTACTTGTGGCCACTTCTTACAACATTCCAATCTGATGCTCAGAGAGAGAGTTATGAAGATTTTCCCATGATAACCTCTTTGAGATGAAATTCAAGAGCCTGAAAAAGACCTAACTTCCACAGATCATATCTCTGAACATATTGCTAACGAAGCTCTGAAAGTTTGCGACGATATTCCTCAGGATTTCGGCTTTGCTCTCTAAATGAAACTTCGTAGAACAAAATTTATAGCACAAATGCCGCGATGACCTGTTTAGTTTAAATTCAGGAGCCTGCAAAAATATCTAACTTCCATAGATCATATCTCCGAAAATATTGCGAACCAAGCTCTGAAATTTTGCGACGATCTTCCTTGGGATTTTGGCTTCGCACTCGCAAAATTTCAGCTTCTGAACCTTCGTAGAAAAAATGTTATAGCGAAAATGCCACGATGACTTGTTTGGGGCAGCAAAACCCTAGAATCCAAAGCTTTGATACCAAATGTTGTGAAACCAACTCCAAAAAATAGAATAAAAGAGATATCAATGCCTTAGAAATAAGCCACTTCGAGGGGGAAACCTCCAATACATTACATGAATGAACAATTCTTGGATGATTCAAATTACAAAACCTCCTTTCTATATATAGCAGTCCATGGGGCTACAATGTAATCCTAGTGGGGCCACAATGTAATCCTAGCCGACCTAACAATAATAATTTAAGGGCACAATAATAACAATATGGGGGTTATAAGGGTACAATAATAACAATAAGGGGGTTACACTAACAACAATAAGGGACTATAATAGTAATATAGGGACCTAACAGTTTCAATTTTTTCCTTGTATTTTAAATTATCGTTTATATATCTTCAATTTATTTTGCAATTTGAACTTTAGATATTCCCATTTCTCAATATTTATTTCCTCCCACCTTGAGCTTAAAACACCACCTTATCATGGGACAATGAATCAAAAACCTTATTTTGTGTTAATATGTCAAAAAGGTAGGATGTCCTCCTCCAAGTGTGCAAGTAGCCCCTCAACATCCTCCAAAGGTGATCCAGGTGGATATTGGTGGCCAACCACCTATTCCACTTAGACCCCACCATTGTTTCTTTCAGCGTCCTTAATTGTAGAACAATTTATTATTTTTAGAATTTTTTTGGGTCTTGAACTTCCAGAGCCATTTTGAGGCCCTAAAAGACCTTTTTTTAAAAATGAGTAAACCCAAAGCTTGTGGAAAAGGCTTTTAGTAAAAATTCTAGTTCTCGAATAGATATTTCTAATGAGGTGTCATGCACGTCAAATAGAGATTGTATGCCAAAGTTATGACCTTGGGAAGTTGATGTACCAATTTACCCCAATGGGGCCCACAAAATTTTGGCACTTCAACTCCTAAGGTTATGCTTTTGGATTTTTAGGATTTCCCATTGTTTATTAATAATAAATAAGCCTTTGATACTTGTTGTAAGATAGTTCAGAAGGCATATAGCCACCACATATTTTATCAGAGATAAGCTACCATCACCTGATCTAGTTTATTTCCATTATGCATGTAAATAGTATTCGGTATTTTGTTATCAATGAATTGAAGTTCAGTTTTAACTGTAGCTCTATGTTTTTGTTTAAATGTGTATTTCATTTCATTCATGCATAAATTTGGATCAATGGTATCATAGCGGTCTACTCTTTCTCTGTCTTTCTATGCATGTCCCCAACAAGGTCAGGGGATAAGAAGTTAGGGATCGAACTGGTTGAAAATTTGCAAGACCAACATCACCAACCCTGATGAACTCCCATGGTGGAAGAAACAAAATACAAGGTAGAAAGAGATCCTTTAAAAATATTACTCGAAGAATCCCTCAAGTGACAAAGGAGAATGATGATGGACAACTTTTTCCAGATCTTTCAATGGATTCCCAAAAGCAACAAATATTCATCCAACAACCCCTCTAGAAGCACCACTCCCTTTAAGATACAAGTAAACTTTGAAATTCCCATAGTTGAAGGCGAGATAGATGCATATGTGGTAGATAAATGGTTAAATATCTTGGCAGGATATTTTTCGGTTCATAATTTTTCCAATAGGGAAAACATTACTTTTTTCACTCATCAAATTTGCCCCCCACGTCAAGGATTGGTTAGAAACCTAGTCTAAGCAGAGGGATGAGAGGGAACTCTCACTATTTTCAGCTGCACCCACTTGGAATTATTTTCTAGATGCCATCAAGGAATGGTATTACCCTGTTGAGAGCTATGAAAATAAGTATATAAAGTGGACCACACTGCGACAAGGAGGGGACTGAAACATGTCGAAGTTCACAAAAAAATTTCATACCCTTCGCACAAAGCTTGGTATTAAGGATTCTTAGCGACATCTAGTACTCAAGAACTGTAACTGTGTACACAAATACATCCAGTACGAGATGGAGTTATGGAAATCTCCTCGCTTGTCATTGACTGTCAATATGCTTTCAAGATAGAGAAAAAATTAAGGAATCTGAAAGAAAAAATGGTGGGGGTCCAAGTAGAATAGGTGGGTAGCCACTAAGATACACCTATATCAAAAGGACCAAGTCATATTCATGCAAATTATATCTTCCAAGAAGGGATTTGTTGAAAATGACAAGAAGAAATATTTAAAATGACACCCATGAGGCTTCTTGTATAATTTTCCCTTAATTAAATTAGAAGTAAATTGTAATTCCACATTACATGACAACTTGTAAGTGATAAATGATTTCAGAAGAATTATTTATCTCAGTCAATTCGAGTTTAGGGTCAAAATGGAGGCATGTAGAGTTGACTGTAAGTTTTAGGGGGTTGAGTTGTAGCTTATTTTGAGTTGTAATTAGTTAACTCAATAATTGAGAGATGAGCTAGTGATAGGTCCAGTGAATTAAATCTGATTTAATTCACATGTAGTGATCAATCAGATAACTGATAATTCACTACAAATAGTTTTTTCATGTCAGTTCTAAGGAAGGCCTAGTTGAGATTGCAGTTAAACGGAAGCTAACTATCACTTGTATAATTAGAAAATTGTACAGGTCATGCATGAGGTAATCAGGATGCCTTTAAGGAATTTCACAAAAAAATTATTGGGAATTTCCTTATTAATAGGGCCACAATTCCTCCAAGAATGCGTAAGCAAGGCTGGTTAGACAGTGGTTGAGAATGGCTAAGTATTGGATTGATTTTTCCTAGATCAGAGTGAGATAGTCAACATAATGCATAGGTTTCTCAGGAAGAGAAATAACATTGTATTATTTCATGGTCATGAATTTATGAAATATACAAATAGCATGTTTTTAGTTGAGGCTTTCCCCAGATACATATTGTGTTGTGTGATCGATAATTTCTTTCTCTTACTTGTTATGTGATTGTGCGATTGTAATTTGGTTTCTGAAAATTGTAGACTCGATTCAATATTTTGTTTAGTAATTATAAGATAAGATTGAATCCATTTGGATAATTTCTACATGGTATTAGAGAAATAATTAGGATATAAGAGAAGAACCAGAGTCTGTTTTGAACATGTACATCGAATTTGCGGATTTATTATTAAGTACCAACGACATATCAAGATGTATTTCAATGGCTTGAGACTTGAATATGTACTTGAGCGTGATTAAAATTACATAGCATGGAAGGAGAAGATGGAGACAGTGTTAGAGGACAACAGACTGAAGGAATTCATAGACAATGATATTCCCCAGCTTGCAGCAACAGATGCTCAACTTCTTGATGCATGGAAGAAGAAGGTAGAAAAGGCGAGAAGGATCTTATTGGAAGTAGTTCAAGATAATATTGTCTCGCACCTCCATGGAAAGGTAATTCCATATGCTATGTGGAAGGCCTTAACATATCTATTTTAGAATAACAAAAACCATAGGAAGCTGGTGCTAAAAGACAAGCTCAGAAAGATCAAGATGGAGGAGGGCGAGACGATACCAAAATAATTGATGAAGTTCACTCAATGTCGATATGAGCTTTGAAGTGTTGGTGTGACAATAGCCTAGGATGATTTGGTGAGCCTAGCACTTCTAGGCCTTCCTAAGAGCTAGCATAGCTACATGGAATCAGTGAATGGGAGGGAGAAGCTACCAGAGTGGGAGTTATTGTGGTCCGATTTGGTGCAATAAGAGATAAGGCATAGCACCAGAGAGGGGACCTCCTGCAAAGAGAAAGAATAATATTTTTCATTTTTCAGAAAAGGCAAGAAAGCCAAGGGAAAGAAGTCCCAAGGCGAAGAGGACAAGAGATATGTAAATTTTTGTAGATTTTCTATGCTTGATGCAACTTTACTTTTATCCCCAATATCAAACAACAATCACATAAACAAGAAAGTAAAATGCTGATAGAACAAACCAATAGATCGACAGAAGACAAGCCAAAAATACACTTAACTTGATCAACAAAATATATGTGTTTTGGTGCGTTACGAAAGTCACCGGGATGCTTCAACCAGCAAAGTCTCAATACGGTAAGCCAACTAGAATGTGTCACACAACCCTCTCGGACAGCTCTATATTAGTCAACCCAAAGTCAATAAAAGTCAACGTTGTCCTAGTCAACAGTCAACGCAAAAACAGCAACAAAAAAAGTTAACGCAGCTCTGTTAAAGTCAACATCCAACCTCGATTTCTGTGCCAATAAATGCGGACTGAAAAAATCATATTTTTGGGAGAGATTAGGGTCATTTTGACCATGCGTTGACCAAATTCAACGCTGGTCAAATCTGCGTTGAACCCTTGGTCAAAAACATAAATTTCCTTCGCTGAAATTTCCCATGTGTGAGAGAAGAAGAGCCTCCAAGGTGGTCGAACCAATCAGATGATGAGAGAGAAATGTGTGATGAGTGATGGATGAAATGTCCTCCAACGTTGACCTATATATATCCATCAGTGAGGGTGTGTGACACATATGTTGGGGCTTCAAGCCTACATCTCAAATCTGGCCAACCTTGCACATAAGTGGAATTAATTCAAAATAAATGTTCTGCTCATCGGATCAAGATGATCTTTAGATCGATCTTGCACCTCTTCGAAAGAGGAATCCAATAAGAATATTGGCATCTTCATCTGAGCATCACAACATCGAGTTTGGACCTAGTTGTCCAAAATTAACAGTCCCTCTCAACTAGGGATAACTCCAATCACCTATGCCATCCAAACATCACGCATCATACCTCCGTAACTTGCTTTGTTGGCTTCTTTATTTAAAAACAAAAGGTGAGTCACATAGAAATCACTCCCTACTGAAAAATTTAGCTCAGAGGTCTGAAAACTCTATAGGACTCAAGGGAGTCTCATACCAACCCGAAGTTGGTTTACCTGACCCAAAGTCAGTTGGAGGTTTGAAACTTCACTAGACTTGATCCAAGATCAAGTGGTTGGACATGTGCCATCCTAGACATAGAGAGTACATATATCTTTGATGCAACCATCGGTCACTACTACTAGTCTCGAGATTTTCCCACCTCACTGGCCAAATGCGAGGTTCTTCCCATGAGTCCAGGACTCAATGGGTAGGATGAATATGGGGCACAGATCATGAGAGGTGAACCAACTCAATATCATAACAGTGGGTCAGAAACACACCAACAAGTTTTTGCAAGCCTAGCCCTGTGGTTGCTTATAGCTCCAAGGAGCTATCCCCAAAGCCCCCTGGAGCTACTAGAGCTCATCGTCCAACAGGACCCTCAACATAGGGTTGTTCCACAATTCCAAGATTCCCATGGAAGGTTAGGAACTTGACCTTGCCCAAGGGCTTTGTGAGAATATCCGCGACCTGTTCATCAATTCCTATATGATCGAGCCTTACGGCACCTCGTTGTACCATATCTCGGATAAAGTGGTCCTGATATCAATATGCTTGGATCGATCGTGGAACACAGGATTCTCAGACAACTGAATCCCACTCTGGTTATCACAAAGTATCACAGTGGTATGTAGCATATGCTCGAATAGCTCACTGAAGGGATTTCGCAACCAAACTGCTTCACAATAGGCCATACTCACTGCAATGTATTTAGCCTTAGTAGTGCTCAAAGCCACCAACTTCTGCTTCCTGCTCATCCATGATATCAAATCAGACCCAAGTGTGAAGCAACATCCAGATGTTCTCTTGTGATCCACCACATTTCTAGCCCAATTGGAATCAATATATCCATGGAGTGTCATGCTCTCGGAAGTGTATCTTAGCCCATGGTTTATTGTGCCTCGAAGATATCTCAACAAATTCTTGGCACCAACCTAGTGAATGTGATGAGGATCAGCCATGTTTTGACTCAAAGTGTTCACTACAAAACATACGTCCAGATGGGTGTTCACTAAGAACATCAGGGCCCCTACAAGTTTACAATACTCAGTAGGATTTGCTAGCATGAGCCCAACAGTTCTGCCACTCAACTTCTTAAATTTGAGCTCCATCGGTGTCGACACAGACTTATAGTCCACCATTCCAAATATTTCTAGCAGCTTAACAATATATTTTCCTTAAGAAAGGAAAACCTCACCCAGTCTCTGCTAGACCTCTAGGTCTAGGAAGTAATGCATCAGTCTTAGGTCCTTCATCTCGAACTCAGAAGCAAGCTCCCTCTTACACTGATGAATGAGAGGTTCAACACCTGTTAGGAAGTGGTCGTCCACATACAACACTAGAATGAGAGGCTTTTCTCTATCAACCTTGAAGTAAAGGTTTCGATCAACATTACTATGAGTGAAGCCCAACTTCATCAGGTAGCTATCTGTCCTCTAGTACCAAGCCCTAGGTGCTTGCTTCAACCCATAGAGGGGTTTCTTCAGCCTGCATACCATCTAGTGGGACTATCACCCGCGTACCATCATTCTCAAAGATCATGCTTCTACGCTTCAGGTTGATGATGCCTCCCATGTTAATGGCCCAATCCAATCCTAAAAACATAGGGTAGGGGTCTGCATCATCCATAATTTGTATTACTTCAAAATTCATGCATACCTCTACTCCAATAATGTCTACCACGACTTGTGGAAGTCTTACCAGTGGAATGATATTTGCTGATTAGGCATGCGTAACTGAATGATGGACCATTCCAACTTTGGTTCCCCATCTTCTGTCAGGTCTTCTTAGGTAGGACATTTTCATCAGACCCCAGATCCAATATGACTTTATCCATCTCATATTCTCCAATATTCACATTCATGCACATCTCCCTTCCAGTTCTCTTCTTGTGCTTATAAATATTGTTCACGGCCTTAGTCTTCATTTGAGGTACTCCTTTTTCCGTGCAACTACCTATCAGGGCCTAGAGATTATCTACTGCCTTATGATTGTGCAATAACTTAATGTAGGCTTCTAGGAATGGTTGGACTTCATCATTAGCCTTTGGTTCCATGATAGAATTTGATGTGGACGCTCCTACGGTAGAAAAATCTTTCCCAGCTTCAATGAAAGTCTCTTTTTCTTTCTGCAGGTTGAGTCCCTCCTTCTTGTCAAACACCTTTATGATCAGTGGTTGTGCATCAGCCTTTTCCTTAATTCATCTGGTGGCAACACCACTGCGTATAATTATGTTTACACTTGGACCATGATCGCACGGTTCAACTTTAACCATTTTCATGTTTTTCATAGGTGTCTTCTGCTTTTCCTTCATTTTAGCTATTAACACAGGAAAATGTTAAATTACATGATCAAATTGCCTACAGTAACTGCAGGATTGTCATGCAAGGTTCGAGCAGTCACGCGCATAGTGTCCAGTGTCTCCATAGTTATAGAAAATTAACTTCCCTCTTCCCCAACCTACGCCTCCACCTCTCCCCCCTCCCCTTCCTCTTGATGGGATCCTCCCCGTCCAAAGGAAGATGCTAGTGACGAAGGGTGTAATATCCCAAAAGGGAAAATTCAGTAATACAGAAACACAATATAAGAACTGCAACTAAGTAAACAATAAATCTAAAGCCAACATCATAATATACAAATAAGCTAAGCCTTTTTATTATGTGGAGAAGATTCAATTACAACAGTGTACAAAATATGAGGTAATCTAGCCAAAGAGATGGCCTAGAATGACCCTGAAAACATGCCAAAGTAGGCACTGTGTAACTGGAGAGTTGTTGGAAGAAAATATTGTGTTGTCCCTTCAGCAGATAATGAATATATGCCTGTAGGGTGAAAAGAGAAATGCATATCTACGAAAATCTGGAGCTTTGATTATGCCAAGATTCTAGATCTCGGCTCTATGATGGTATCCCAAGATAACCCAAAATGGATTTCTCGGATCTATCAATCTAAGAAAATCACCCTCTTGGGGTTTCACTATAAAACTACTGGGTATGCATATCTAAAGCTAGATATAACAAATAGATGGTTGAAATATATCACAAGATCAGATATAAGCTTGAAAGGTTGATCCCTTCACTAGATTCTCAAGCTAGAAGCTCAAGATCTAGCTCCTCAATCCTCCTCTGAATATTGCAGCTGCTGCTACACAACTGCTCATAAAAACTTCACTGTAAAGGAAGGAGGCTCTTTAGCTTGCTGCAAAATATGGCTATGAAGCTCAAGACTGATGGAAATAATGGATACAATGTGAAGGAATGGTCCTCCACTGGCTTACTAGCTGAAATGCTAGCAACTTTGCTTTTCCCTTGGATCTACAAGAATGGACTGCGTAATTCCTGAACAGATTGTTGCTGTTGGGAGATAAAAAATAGATGGCCTAATGCCCGATATAGATCTGCAGCACTGGAAGGCTGATCTTGAAGCTCAAGGTGATAGGATGAATCCTTCACCGATTCCTCAACTGAAATATTGAAGGACAACCTCCTCCTCTCAAACTAATCTTTGGAAATGTACAATTTATGAATATGGATGTTCTGCAGAAAGTAGGAACAATATGGCACCAATTCCTGATGATGACTGAAGTACAATACTCTTTCAAGAGCTACTCAATGAAAGAGGTGGTATTCTTGACCAGGAACACCCAATGCTCAACAACACTTGCAATCTTAGCTAAACAGCCAAAGAAAGCATGGAATATCAAAGGACAATTCCAGATCTAAATAGATCATACATCAATAATAATATCAAACATTCCTTCTATGTTGCCTAAATCTTCATTATATATTTTGTGAACCTTCTCATGCCTTGGCCCACCTCATAACTGCATTTTACATGTGGACATAGGTCTCCATGTTGACTGCATTGTCTCTCCATGATCTCCAACATGTGTGAATGTAATGATCACCCTCTCCATCATGTGTGCATTAATGCACCACTTCCTCCATCATCTCATCATAACTGCTCTATGATCTTACATCTGATTCCTTCCAAGATCTTAGTTGACTGCTTCAACCTCCATGATATTTCTCATTAATGAGACATGATCTCCACTCCTTTCACATTAAGAAGATGCTCTAGTACTCAATTATGTAGATCTAGATCTGAAATATCCACATACACACATCAAAATTGGATTTTATTTATCTTTGGGGTTTATGGGTCCCTCCACCCTCTTATTTACTTAAAATTAAGAACTCTAATATTCCCTATATCATGTGAAAATTTAGGAATATTACATTCCTCCCCGGAAAAATGTTGCTTGTCCTCAAGCAACTGGAAAATTGGATGCTATAGCAACCATCCTCCCTCCGAATGGCATCCTCATGTTGAAGGTCTTCATGTCTTTCACAATGTGTCATGCATGTCCAACTCCAAAGTTGCCTCTCTAGAATGTCTAGAATGGCCTCCAACTAAAAATTTAGATACACATCCTCATCAATGAATCTCCAAGTGGCAACCATATGATGACCAAAGATCTTCTCTACACATGAGATACATAAGATGAAGTGGTTCATTCCCAAAGTGGAAAGTCCCAACTGATAAACTATATGTCCAACCCATGATACATAGAGTAGATTGCATCTATCAATGCTCACATCATTAGCCATGTTGGCCATGTAGGAATCAAACATCACATATACATAGTGAACAACAAGAAGTAGAGACATATGGATGAACATGAACAATGTCAAACCATATTCACCCAACAACAACCAACGCAGCAAATCCTTCTGCTGCCATGCTAGACCATCATGAAAGAAAAGAAGAGAGCCATACTCTCTCAAAAGAAGCCACCGTAACAATGTTTCTTTTTTCCATGTGTTGTGAAACCAGCTCCAAAATAGAAGAAAAGAGATATCAACGCCTTAGAAATAAGCCACTTTGAGGAGGCAACCTCCAATACATTACATGAATGAATAATTCTTGGATGATACAAATTACAAAACCTCCTTTCTATATATAGGAGTCCATGGGTCCACAATGTAATCCTAGTTGGGCCACAATGTAACCCTAGCTGACCTAACAATAATAATTTAAGGGCACAATGATAAACATATGGGGGTTACAGGGGTACAAAAATAACAATAAAGGGGGATATACTAACATAATAAGGGACTACACTATTAATATAGGGACCTAACATGCCCCTCTCCTTCAAACAAGTGTTGTCCTCAACGCTTGATTATTTCTTCGTGCTTCTGTATAAAATTCTCATCCTCCCATGTGGAATCTTCTACAGGAAAGTTCTTCCACTTGCTGAGATACTCTGAAATTGATCATACTTATCGAGTTCTTGTTTCTGTGACTGCTTCAGAACTTCTTTTGATGTGATGTTGATCTTCCTGTTGTTTCATTAGATTTTGCACCGAAGTTAGGTTATCCTTTGAGAGTTGGAGAACTTATTGTTGATGCTCGATGTGATCTTCAACTAATTTATCATCCATATTAGCTATTATTTGATCCTTCAAACCATCCAACTTAGCCTCCATTTCTACTTTCAAACTATCTATGTCATCTTTGGTTGCTCTTCGTAAGATCGAAATTTGTTGCACTTGGTACCATAATTTTGATATCTAATACTGAAATTCTTCCTCTTCATGCATCATAATATAGCTTTTTGAGGGCTTAATGGGTATGGAATTATTTTTTTGAGGCATTATAGAACCCAATACTGATAAAAATTCTAAAATATGCCCTTGGAATCACTTCAAACTTCTTTTTCAAACAAACGTTATGCAATTTTAAAAACCGAATACACACCCTTTTTCTTTCTTTTGAGAAGCTCTATATTGGAACTGAATTATCTATGTGATTTCAGATCCTAAATAGCTGAAATTTGGCCCTGAAGTAGCCCTCTAAATATTCTTTCTAATTCCACGGGTCTGACCTGATTTGGATTCTTCAAGGAAAAGTTATGTCTGATCTTCCACAATGACCCAATTATGGATTGGTTCAGTAGAGCGAACTTGTACAACTTGCCACGTGTAAATTTTTCCACATTTGGCTCTAAAATTCATAGATAGAAAACTACAGTCCATGTACTTGCAGCCACCTTTTACAGCATTCCAATCTGATGCTCAGAGAGAGAGCTATGAAGATTTTTCCACGGTCATCTCTTTGAAATGAAATTCAGAAGCCTAAAAAATACCTAACTTCCACAGATCATATCTCCGAAAATATTGTGAACCAAGATCTGAAATTTTTTGACGATGTTCCTCAGGATTTCTTCTACGCACTCTAAAGATTTCATATTATGAAACTTCGTATAAAAATATTTATAGCACAAATGCCACGATGACCTATTTAGGTTAAATTCAGGAGCCTGCAAAATGACCTAAATTCCACAAATTATATCTCCGAAAATATTACGAACCAAGCTCTGAAATTTTGTGACGATGTTCCCCAGGATTTCGACTTCGCACTCTAAAAATTTAAGCTTCTGAACCTTCATATAAAAAAATTTATAGCGAAAATGCCACGATGACAGTAGCAAAACCCTAGAATCCAAAGCTCTGATACCAAATGTTGTGAAACCAGCTCCAAAAATAGAAGAAAAGAGATATCAATGCCTTAGAAATAAGCCACTTAGAGGGGGAAACCTCGAATACATTACATGAATGAACAATTATTGGATGATATAAATTACAAAACCTTCTTTCTATATATAGGAGTCCATGGGGCCACAATGTAATCCTAGTGGGGCCACAATGTAATCCTAGCCGACCTAACATTAATAATTTAAGGGCAAAATAATAAAAAATATGGGGGTTACAGGGGTAAAAAAATAACAATAAGGGGGGCTACACTAACATAATAAGGGACTACACTATTAATATAGGGACTTAACACCATGCGAAATCTGAATCAATATAAATGTGAGAGCCATACTCTCTCAACAGAAGCCACCGAAGCAATGCCTCTTGCTACCATACCACATCATCATTGTACCAAATGTAGTGACCATATTCTCTAAAGAGAAGCCACATTAACAAGGCATATTTCTACCCAATTACATCATCATCATACCATGTACAATGACCATAATCCCCTAACAAAATCCAACGCTGTAAGGCCTCCTGTTGCCATCCTCCAACAATGTCATGCAATGCATGGGAAGAATTCAATCCATACTCTCCCAATAGTAACCATAGAAACAAGGATTCTTGCTGCCTCCTTACATTATCATGGTGCAAGTCATGGATCAACAATATAGTAGTGGACATGTGAAATGTCTCATCAACATAATACAAACAAGCTCCCTTATGCCACATCATGTGAGAGTTATACTTTCTTCCAAACCCAAGTACACACATGAACATGAGATACATCCCAAATAGAAATACATGTAAAGACATGATACATATCCCAAACAAGAGTAAATACAAGGACATAATATATATCATGTGATTTCCAAACTCTCTCATCAACAACCAAAGTAACCATGCCTTTTTCTTTTGCATTCTTCCAGTGATGTGTAAGGCATGAGTCAGAAAAACATGACCCATGGTAACCATACTCACCCATGAGCAACTAGCGCATCCATGCTTCTTGCTGCCCTGTATCATAGATCTGCAAGTGGTTTGGAAATGCTTTACTCCATATCATAAACCATTCATCCCAATGAGGATGATGGATCTCATTCTGCAAAAACATGGTATCCTCGCATTGTAGAATACCATCCACCTCAAACTGATGAAGAACTATGTACTCCATGATATGTTGAAGTGCACCTCCAATGAGATCTCTCCATTAGACCTTATTCTCATCAATGGCCCTCCAAAACCAATAAGATTCTCGATCTGCTGCGGGTAGAAGTTTCTCTTTGAGATGTGAGATGCTCATTGAGAAAGTGTCATCTAGAAAGGAGAAAATATTCCTCATCTCAAGATGTCTACCATCTATCATCTTTTCCTCCATGGCTTCATGAATGAAGCTACCATATGATTACTCTCATAAGGAATGGTTCCACTTCTTCTCACTGCTTCTCATTAACAACGTTGTAGATATGTAAGGTAAAACATGTGCTGTCTCAAAGCAAGGCACAATGTTGAACTCGTAGCTAGCCATTGTACATAGGATCATATTCATCCCATCTTCTAAAATTCTACATTTCAACTCAAAGGGTTGAATGTAGTTCATCAATGAAAAACTAGGATGGTTCTTCATCTCTTCCTTGATTAGATCAAGGGTCCTTTGCGTTGTGATATGTTGCTGCTTCAAATCAACATTTTGTTCTAACCCTTGGTTATACATTGGCCCTGATGGCATGTCCTCATAAGTTTCAATAAGATCTACTGAAACAATATGTGGTGAATATGTATGCATACCTTGGATCAACTGGTGCTCAGAAACATCTTGCAAGATCACAAGAGTTTCCTCTCCCGGTGCAATGATCTCTCCCACTGCTAGTAAGAGTGATGATGAGAGATGTCACCATCTCTCATCATCATATAGTAATTCATCTCTGAAGAGAGAGAGTTGTGCTCTGCCATATAATATTGATACTAAGAGGGGGGGGTGAATCAATATTCCTTTTTACAATTAGAGCATTAGTTAATCTTCAATTATTATCGAGTGTTTGTACAATGGCATGACAAACAAGAGGAACAAAAATGCACAATTTGAGGAGGGCATTCCCACCGGAAAAAAACCCACCTAATTCTTTTCTAATAATTTACTTTAATATTCAACAATTGAAAAAAACTCCAACTTCTAAGTCACAGAAATCATTTAACTTTCCCGACTCCCATGGATGGGCCTCAACACAGATTCTTCAATGGCAGTTATATGCCCAACACCCAATGACTTCCCAGCTCACTTTCTACCACCCTACCACCCTATAGAAGAATAAAAGAAGAATGGACTCCCGTACCATGGAAAATGGTCCACTTTACAATGATATAGAATGATGTAGAAGAAGAAGATATACTATACCATAACCCCAAATTTGACACAACCACCTAATGATGATCCTAGACCTCCCAACATTGCCTCTTCAACCCTTGGCAGATGGACAATAGTACAATTTGTACAATAATGTATTTACAATGACTAAGTACAATGATACCTTTACAATGATTGTATGCAGTGCTGCCCACTTGAAGACTTCATATGATGAACTTCTTGATGCTGTTATGCACCTTAGTTTTTATTCTTGTCATGCTACCCTCTGTTGCACCTTGCTTTTCTTTTCTGCCGTAGAAAGTCTGGTCCTTTGCAATCCTTGAAAACACATGATCTAGATTTTTCTTGCCTTCTAGGAGCTCGATATTGAATCTGGTGTATCTATGTTATTTCAGATCCTCAATATCTGATTTTCGGTCCTGTTGTATTCCTCTGAGTCTTCTTTCCAATGCCATAGGTCTGACCCAATTTGGATTCTTCAAGAGAGAGTTATACCCAATTTCTCACAATGCCCTAATTATGGACTGTTTCAGTAGATATCACTTGTACGGCATGCCACGTGTCACTTTTTCTTCATTTGGATCTAAAATTAATAGAGAGAAAACTACAAACTGTCCACTATCTTCCACTTTTTACAGAATTCCAATCCGATACTCAGAGAGAGAGTTATGACGATTTTACCAAGGTCACTTCTTTGAGAAGAATTTCAGGAGCCTGCAAAAACCCTTACTTCCACAGATCATATCTCCAAACATATTGCGTAACTTGATCTGAAATTTGTACTGCAGCTTCCTCAAGATTTCAGCTTCACCTCATAAAAATTTCAGCTTCTGAGCCTTTGTAAAAAAAACATTAGAGCGAAAATGCCACGATGAACTGTTTCAGATGGTTGAATCCCATACATAAGGAGGAAATGAGGATCACAATTTATATAAGTGCTTAAGTTGAGAGGGGCTTCAACAAGTGAATGTGGGAGGGATTTTATGAGCTTAAAAAAATATTAATTATGACTTTTCAATGACCCATGCCCCAACCCCATGGGGTTTTATCCCACTAACTGGGGGTACAAACTTCAAACATGAATATCTCTCAAACTGTGAATAATTACATGGCGTGCCATATATCAACGGAAACATATCAACAAGTAGAAATCATCAAAAGCATTATTGAGCCAAAATATATTAATTTTATAGGTAAAAATTCCCATGCATGTGGGTTTATTCCACCAAATTTTCTTAGGTTTGAGCATCAATGACAACCGCTGATCAACAATCTCCCCCTTTGGCATTGATGGCAACACAAGTACTCCCCCTGCGATCATGGCACCTCTTCCTACAATATTCTCTCCCCCTTTGACATCAATGGAAAAGGGTAACTCCCCCTGAAACACAACCATATTGTGGACCTGTACACACTTCCACTCGCGCTGATACACAACCGTCCTGCAGACCTGTACACACTTCCACTCCCCCTTTATATTCTGAAAAAGGAAAATCTAATGAGAACTTGGGAGAATCCCAAGCTTCTAGTGAAGATATTCCAATGTTAGTGAATATTTAATATGTGGTCTTGAGTGTATGCAGATCATGCCTTGTCCCAACACTTACATAATAACAATAAATTCGGGGAAGTGCATTAAATGTGATATGCTAAATCATAGATATGTACAACCTTTGATCCACATCATTAGATGAGTCATCTATGCTCAATTTGCAACCAAGTAAAGACATCTCGAAATCACTTTGCACCTTTGTAGCAAAATTCTTACTTAGTCGATCATCATTGCTACAAATTATTGTATCATCCTCTTTAGCTAGTATACATGCTTTAGTTGCTTCATCCAGAACGTATATGTTGTTTGGAGCTCGACTTGTTGTAGCCACAATTTTACCATACCTGCCTTTCCTGATTTCACATTTTGTGGAGTTGAATAGAATTGTATGTCCTTGATCACACATTTGTCCAACACCGAGCAGATTGTGATTCATATTTTCAACTAATATAACATTCTTGGTTGTAACATCTTTTCTTCCGAGAGTGACGGTACCTAATCCTATAAAATTTGAAGATCCATCATTTCCAAAGGATACGGTTCCATCCTTCTTCTTCAGAGAGTTGGCAAATTCTACATTCATTCCTAGTCATATGCGGTGGTTATTCACCTATCAACAACAAACCACACATCTTTGTTCTTTTGAGCCTTGAGAGCGAGAGCACAATTATCATTCTTCTTCTTCTTCCATGTTCATTCATTTTGTGGCTTCGAAGATTCTTCTAGAGGATTTTCAAGTCTGCAGTCTCTGGCTATGTGTCCAAAGTTTTGACATTTTCAACATTCAATATTATTTCTTAAATGTTCAAATCTATTGATTTTTCGCTGAGCCCTGGGAGGTTCATATTTGATAGATCTCCTGGAATTGTATTCGTTCCTAGGGTACGTGTGACATTCTACAGCTTTATGACCAAATTTTTCCACATGAATAACAGTAGCCATAAAAAATATGTTGGTACCTGGATGGAAATATTCGTCAAGAAAATTTTCCAATGAAGTCTACATGCATGTCAGATCTCATAGGTTCATTGTATTTTGTTGTAGAAGGTCCTACTTCTTCTTCTTTTTAACTGATGCTAGTTTTGTCATTGTAAGATCATTGATTGTTGATGAGTTCTTCCAATGCCCTTGAGTTGTTGGCATAGTTTTGGATAGTTTTTCCTTTCTTCACTTCCTCATGCAGCGAGACTACTTCGGCTTCTAATTCTTCCCTTTCTTGGTTTATTTCTTCCAACTTCTTTTGAAGTGACTCTTCAATGCATTTGTGTTCTTCAACTTCAATTTTGAGACCTTGAACTTGTTCTTCAAGAATTTTGGAACGGATCTTCTCCGCCTTGAGATCTTTTATAAGCTTGATTGCTTCCTCATAAAATGCGTCTATGGTCCATCCTTCTTCTTTGTTGTTTGATACCTCTTGCGTATTGTGCTTGGGTTTATTGTGCTTGGCTATAAACAATACTCTATCATTGGATTCTTCTTCACTATCATTGTCTTCATCGGATGATGAGCTATCTTCTTTAGAGAGAAAGTTCCTTTTGGATCCTTGCTTGTTGAATTTCTTAAATCCTTTCTTTCTTTTTGAGTTGCCATTACTTTTGTTTGGACATTTTTCTGCAAAATGCCCAATCTCATTATAGCTGAAACATATCAATGGAAGTTTACCATTGAATTTTCCCTTTCCAATTTGTAGTTTTCTCATGAAGTAAGCATATTCTTCATTTGAAAGACCTTCTTCATCATCTCCCTTTTCTTCACACTTGCAGGTGCATGTCTTTTCAATTGAAGGTTGTTTATCCTTATTAGTTTTCTTAGACGCAACGAACATAGTTTCTAGATGCAAAGTACCCTCTTCTTCATCAAGTCTCATTTCATATGCTATGAGAACTCCATGTAATTCCTCTTTGCTGAGTTTGTCCAGATTTGCACTGAATTCTAAGACCGATACCTTTGGGTTGAATCTCCCTAGTAACGTTCTAAGAATCTTTTGTATAATAGTCTTCTCGTCAACTAGCTCTCCCAATCCTTCCAGAGTATTAGTTATTTCATCAACGTATTGAAAGTATGCGGCAATGTTGCAATCTTCTTTCATTCTGAGTTGCTCAAATTTTTCTCTATAGATTTGAAGCTTTGCTTCTTTGACATTTGAGTCACCTGCATATATATCTCAAGCTTGTCCCATATATTTTTGTCGGTTTTACAACCCAACACCTTATGATAAGCAGATTCAATAAGTCCACTGATAATAATATTCTTTGCTTTTTCATCATTTACCAAATTATTCTTACCTTGTTCATCCGCGGTTGATGTAAATCCATTTTGAACAGTGTCCCATACTTCGTAACCTTGCGCCAAGAGATAGACCTCCATTATTCCTTTCCAAAGTGCATAATTATTTTCATTGAATAGAGGTACACCATTCTTGGTATGCTCCATGACCTCCTTCCAACTATTAAACTGCTATTGAAGGAACCAAGCTCTCCAACCACTGTTGGAAAATATCGGGGTGAATCGCATCTTCTTTCAATTAGAGCATCAGTGAATCTTCAATTATTATCAGTGTTTGTATAATGATAGCAACAAACAAGAGGAACACAAATCCACACAGTTTTTAAGGTGGAAACCCACTCCGGGACAAAACCACCTAATGCTTTTCTAATAATTCTTTAATATTCAACTCCAATTGAAAATAAAGCTCCAACTTCCTAGAATCTAGAAAAACATTCTTCTCCAGCTCCCACTAGATGGACGCTCCAACACCCGAGCTTCTTCAGTAGCAACTGAACAGAAGCCCCAACACCCAATGAGCTATAACTCACCCTAGCACCACCCTACCACCCTATAGAAGAATAAAAGAAGAATGGAATCCCTTACTAGGGAAAATGTTCCACTTTACAATAATGTAGAATGATGCAGAAGAAGAAGATATACTAGACCATAACCCCAACTTTGACACAACCACCTAATGATGATCCTAGATCTCCCAACACTGCCTCTTCATCCCTTGGCAGATAGACACTAGTACAATTTGTACAGTAATGTATTTACAATGACTAAGTACAATGATACCTTTACAATGATTGTATGCAGTGCTGCCCACTTGAAGACTTCATATGATGAACTTCTTGTTGTTGTTATGCACCTTGGTTGCTGCGCTTGTCATTCTACCCTCTACTGCACCTTTCTTTGCTTTTATGCCATAGAAAGTCTGGTCCTTTGCAATCCTTGACAACACATGATCTAGATTTTTCTTGACTTCTAGGAGCTCGATATTGAATCTGGTGTATCTCTGTTATTTCAGATCCTTAATATCTAATTTTCGGTCCTGTAGTATTCCTCTAAGTCTTCTTTCCAATGGCATAGTTCTAACCCAGTTTGGATTCTTCAAGAGAGATTTATACCCAATTTCTCACAATGCCCTAATTATGGACTGTTTCAGTAGAGCACACTTGTACGGCGTGCCACGTGTCATTGTTTCTTTATTTGGCTCTATAATTGATAGAGAAAAAACTAAAGACTGTTCACCATCTTTCACTTTTTATGGAATTCCAATCTGATGCTCAGAGAGAGAGTTATGACGATTTTACCAAGGTCACTTCTTTGAGATGAATTTCAGGAGCCTGCAGAAACCCTTACTTCCACAGATCATAGCTCCAAAAATATTGTGCAAATTTATCTCTTATTTTTACTGCAGCTTCCTCAAGATTTTGGTTTCGTGTCATCAGAATTTCAGCTTCTGAGCCTTCATAGAAAAAATGTTAGAGCGAAAATTCCACGATGACCTGTTTCAGATGGCCGAATCCCATACATAAGGAGGAAATGAGGATCACAATTTATATAAGTGCTTAAGTTGAGAGGGGCTTCAACAAGTGAACGTGGGAGGGATTTTAGGAGCTTAGAAAAATATTAATTATGACTTTTCAATGACCCATGCCCCAACCCCATGGGGTTTTAGCCCACTAACTGGGAGTACAAACTTCAAACATGAATATCTCTCAAACCATGAAGAATTACATGGCATGCCATATATCAACGGAAACATCTCGACAAGCAGAAACCATCAAAAGAATTATTGACCCAGAATATAATAATTTTATAGGTCAAAATTTCCATGCAATATTGGGTTAGCCCTTGGTGCTGCTTGGGTTGACATCAATGATAACCACTGATCAACAATATCTTGTTCAGCCTTTGCATAAAATCTGCATAAGCAAACACTTCCATGTGTGATACATGACTAAACCACCAATTTCTTTCTTCACCATCTAGGTGTAGCGCTACAAACTCCACAACCTCTCTTTCCGATATAGGATATTTAAGAAAGAATGTAAATAATTCTTACCTCCAAGCCCTTAATGTACTTGTGGAAGACCCATCAAATGTAGGCAAGAAGAATCTATGCCTCTTTCTTCTATTGCTGCTTTTGGATCTCCTCTCTTCTTTGAGTTGCAGAAACCGTTGGAGAGAGAGATTCTCCTTCAATGCTTTAGGTTGTGACATGTATTCAGACAGATATTCACTTAGGGTCTCATGCCCCAAGTCTTATACATATTCAGACCAATCCTCTTTCTCATCAAAGAAAGTGGATCTAGTGGAATAATGTGAAGCTCTTTGCTTCTCTGGTCTTCTTTGTTGCTGAAAAGAAGTGCTAGGACCTTCTTCATCTTGAAACCTTCTTGAGGTTTCTATTTTCCTTTCTCTTCTTGTTTCATTGATCTCCTTAGAAATATCCTTCATAGATATAAAGGAAGATGAGGTAGAACTTAATCCCTCCATAGTAGATCTCTACTATATGATGTTCTTATGTTGTCAAAATGTCCACAAGCTGAGCCAAAGATCATGCTTTGATACCACTGTAATATCCCAAAAGGGAAAATGCAGTAATACTGAAACATAATATAAGAACTGAAACTAATTAAACAATAAAACATCAGAATATACAGAGAAGCTAAGCCTTTTCATTATGTGGAGAATATTCAGTTACAATAGTGTACAAAATATGAGGTAATCTAGCCAAAGAGATGGCCTAGAATGACCCTGAAAACATGCCAAAGTAGGCACTGCGTAACTGGAGAGCTACTGGAAGAAAATACTGCATTGTCCCTTCAGTAGATAATGAATATATGACTACATGATGAAAAGTGAAATGCAGATATATGGAAATCTGGAGCTTTGATGATGTCAAGATTCTATATTTGGCTCTATCATGGTAACCCAAGATAACCCAGAAAGGATTTCTCAGATCTATCAATCTAATAAAATCACCCTCTTGGGGTTTCACTATACAACTGCTGGGTATGTAGATCTAAATCTATATATGACAAATATATGGCTAAAATATATCACAAGATCATATCTAAGCTTGAAGGGTTGATCCCTTCACTAGATCCTCAAGCTAGAAGCTCAAGATCTAGCTCCTTAATCCTCCTCTGAAGATTACAGCTGCTGCTACACAACTGCTCATAAAATTTGCACTATAAAGGAAGGAGGCTCTTTAGCCTGCTGCAAAATATGGCTATGAAGCTCAAGACTGATGGAAATAATGGATACAATGTGAAGGAATGTTCCTCCACTAGATTACTAGTTGAAACGCTAGCAACTTCCCTTCTCCCTTGGATCCAAAAGAATGGACTACGCAATTACTGAAGCCTGGATTGTTGTTGCCGAGAGATAAATAATAGATGTCCTGATGCCTAATATAGATATGAAGCACTGGAAGGCTTATCTTAAAGCTCAAGGTGATAGGATGAATCCTTCATTGATTCCTCAACTGAAATATTGAAGGACAACCTCCTCCTCTCAAACTGATTTTAATATTCCAAAATTTTCCTACAATAAATTGGAATATTAACTTTTGCTATTTTCACTTAGGAGTTGAATAATTGGGTGAGAAGGCACATTCATAATAAAAACATGGATAAAACCCCTCTTAGTATGAAAGGGGATCATTAGTGGAACTAGATTTCACACCCTCATGTGTGAAAGGAGACATTTGCAAAGAGGCTAGGTCAAGTTTGACCAAGTCAAACATCGTAGAGATATGAGGTGGAGAGCATCTTGTGGGACAGCGCAGAGAAAGAGGAGGGAAGTTTCCTTGATAGAGGAAACTATAAAGAGTGGGACCCATGGAGAAGGAGCTCTCATGTGTTTAAAAGGAGGGCAAGGCAGCCATTGTTACTCATGCATATGATTATAGATTTCTTGTGTGTTTAGACTATTTGCAGTCTCCAGTTGTTCAGCTGAGTTGCAGTGCTGCTTAGCACAAGGATTTCTTGTTTAGGAATCCTTCTCCTTTCTTAAGAATACTCTTGAAGGAGTTGTACAAATTTTCCTCACATCTAGGCTTGAGGCCAAGCATCCTCCTCTAGTACAATGTTATTTCTACAGCAAAATAATGATGTGTTGCAGGGTGTTGCAGAGAGGGTTCACAACACCACTTCCATCACTTTTTTCCAATGGAAGAGTCTCTCTTACCTTTGAGAGATCAGTTTGGAAGCCCTTGGAGCTTATTGCAGATCTTGGCATTGGGCCAACTCAATCCCTTGCCCCTACATCGCAGTTTTCTTCAGTAACTGCGTTATTTCTAGTGAGCATTTGCTATGGGGCTTTGCAGTGTTGATTAGAGGGTGAGATCTTTAGTGATGGGATTAGCCTTTCACTCGGAAGATCCATTGGAGGAGATATTGAAATCAGATGCAACATATTCATTCTTCTCCATTCAGTTCCATTTTCTGAGTTGCAGCTGCTACTCTGCAACTCCGACATTTTGCCAATTTTGTATATTCTAGCCAATCCTTCGGAGGGTTGTTGTATTATTGTTTTCAGGGGTTGAGAGCTCGCTCCCCCTCATTTATTGAGCCATAAATTGTTATATCTTTTTTTTATGATATAGTATGATGCAGTGTCCTTTATAAACTACGTCCTCTTAGCCTACAGAAATCCATGTGTAGCAGTGTTTCACTACTTCCATGTACATGTCCCTTTTGAGGCTGCATTGTTTTGCTTGAGTGACTCTTTCCTCAAGGATTTGTATATCATTGCTACTACATTATAAATTTTTTGGCTATTCAGATCTTCATGTGTTCATGGTTGTAAAATAACATTGTTATTCCACTTCTTGTTCAAGAATTGTTTGCAGTCCCTTCATTGGGCATTTTCTGAAGACAACTAGGTGTGGGAAACCTGTTTAACCCACCTAGAGTAATTTCTTTTGAGCCACCTCTTGGATTTAAGTATTTGATACATTGATCTAAGGGATCCAGGTCTTGGTTTCAAATCCTGCAGCAGCCATTCCTGGAAAATACGTTTTTTAGGCATGCCTTGCTAGTTGTTCCAAATTTGGAATATTATTCTTCAGAAAGATATTGATGCAGTGCCTTTATAAACTGCGTCCTCTTAGCCTGCATAAATTCATTGTGTAGCAGTGTTCTCCATATTGATGTACATGTCCCATTAAGGCTACATTTCTTTGCTTGAATGACTCTTTCCTCAAGGATTTGTATACCATTGCTGCAATAACATACATTTGTTGGCTATTTGTATCTTCATGTGTTTATGGTTATAAAAATAACGTTGTTATTCCATGGTATGTGCATACATTGTTGCAGTCCCTTCACTAGGCATTTCATGAAGACAAATAGGTGTGGGAGATTTGTTTAACCCACCTAGAGGGATTTCTTTTGAGCCACCTCTTGGATTTCAGCCTTAAATGCATTTATCTAAGGGATCTAGGTCTTGGTTTCAAATCCTGTTGCAGCCATTACTGGAAAATGTGTTTTCCAGTCATGCCTTGCTAACTGTTCCAGTTTTGGAATATTTCAGTGGTATCAAAGTATAGTCCTGGCTCAGCCTGTGAGTCTAAGCCAAAGAAGATCATAATGATGAAGAAGATGAGATTGCTATCATTATTGTTAGGGAATAAGAAGAGCCTCTTCAAAGATGAAGAGCAAAAAGAAGAGGAAGGACCATGCACTTCCTATTCTCATGAAGAAGAAAGAAACAAGCATGAAGGACACCTAGATCATCTGACTCTGAGTGATTACCTTGTTGAGTTCAAATATCAACCTAGAGCCTACAAAGAGACTCTAGATTTTCCACCATTCATCCAGCTGAAGGAAGAGAAGAGACCATGCAACAAAGGAGAAATCGAAGGAAATAGATTTTTGTTGTCTACATTCGATGGGTCATCTACAACAAAGCTTGGGTGAGGAAGTTGGAAGCATTTTTCCTATTACATCCTGTAGTGGAGGAAGAGGCTGTTGAGATCTCAGCGTTGCACCTAGGAAGTGAAGCCCACATTTGGTGGTTCAGCAAATTGAGCCATGCAAGAGTGTCTACTCTTGCTAAGTTTTCTCAAGAGTTGATCAAGAAGTTTGACAGTAGAGGAACAGAAGAGGAGAAGCCCTCACCACCACTTGAGGAGTTTTGTCCTAACACTGTCACACTCATGGAGGAGGAGCCACATGCATCAATAGTTGGGGCAGCCAACACATGTGAGGAAGGAACTCTTGCAACCCTACAAGAGGTTCCCAAATCTCATCAAGGTATGAAAAGATTTCCACTATCTATTTTTGGAGCAAATTCTTTTGAAAGTTCTGGAAATTTTATTTCACATGACCAAGGGTCAAATCCCATTGCTAATCTAAAGCAAATTGGTTGCATTGCTCTGTGAAAAATGGAAACATTCAAGGAGGAAATAAACCATCATCCTCATGAGACATTTCTAGGTTGTATATCACACTTGAGGTTGGGGTTTGAAGACTTGATGGAAGATAGTAGACATCTTGAAGCGAGAAACCATTTTGATCTGGATTAATGCAAGAACGCAACAGAATAAACATATAACCATAAATACAGAGATGCAGTGGAAATAACACTTCATTTCATTAATATCAAAGAACTGAAATTTGCTTACAAACAAAATGGAAATAAAACTAGCTAGGGCGCTGGTAGCTATCTCTGAGAAGATATGTGGCGGCTACAGGCCTCTGAACTGCGTTACAATGAGGCTAGAGGGCCTATTTATTATTTAGAAACAATGATAAATCCTAAACAGCCAAAAACCTAACCCTAGGATATGAAGCGCCAAAACTATGGGCCCCATTTGGGTAAATTGGTGTTTCAACTTCCCAGGGACGTAACTTTGGCATACGATCTCCGTTTGACGCATACCATACCTCGTTAGAAAGATCTATCCGAGGAATACAAATTTTGAGTGAGAAACATTGATCCATGGACCCATGTTGCTCCCCATTTTCCCAAAAAACGTCGTTTAGGGCCTCAAAATGGCTCCGGAAGTTTAGGACCCGAAAAACTGCTAAAAATAGTAAGTTGTGCCGAAACTGAAAAATTGAAAGAGGCAATGGTGGGGCCCCAAATGGAATAGGTAGGTGACCACCAATATCCACTTGGATCATTCCTTCCCCCTTAGGAATCAATGGTCCCCATTGCGTTAAGTTCCTCCATGAGATGAGGAAATTTCTGCTGAACTTGGTCCCTGGTGAACCACTTTCTTGGTGCAGGAGTTGGCCAGCTTTGACAACCCAATACAATTGGATCTTCTGTTGGCAAGTGTTCTTGATCTGCATGTCCATGATACAATCTGTGGTGGTCTGTTCCATGCAATCTAGGTTTAACTCTGTTGGTGTGAGTTCTTCTGTAATGTCAGAGGTGTCCAGTAGAGGTGGGAAGTAAGGACAAAGGCGATCCACATTGAAGACTGGGTGCAGACCAAGGAATGGTGGAATACTGAGCTCGAAGTCATTGTTCCCTATAGCCTTGGTGATGGTGTACGACCCGTATCAGAGCGAGCAAAGCTTGCGATGGGGTCCAGTGAGGCGCTCCTTCTGTAAATCTAGCCATACTTTGTCGCCCACATGGAAGCTGTGTGGCACCCGGTGTTGATCATGGCGTTGCTTGTACTTGGCATTGGCTCTGTTCAATATATCATGAACCTATTGGTGGATGTGTTTAATGCGCTCGATGAAGCTATTTTCTTTGTCAACTTTAGACTTGACATGAGCCAAATTGGCCTGAGTAGCCGCAAATGGCATGGCTACGTCAATGGGACATAGTGGCTGGAATCCCAAGCCCACCTGAAAAGGGCAATGGCTGATTGAACTATGGAGAGCTCGGTTATAACTATGTTGTACATTGGGGAGACTCTCGTCCGATGTGCGTGGTTACTTTGAATTGTACATGCACAAAATTTGTATAATCATTATGTTGAGAACCTCTGTCTGGCCATCTGTTTGGGGATGGAAAGCTGTGGACTTGGTGAGCTTGGTGTCCAACATTGACCAGAGGCTGGACCAAAATGTGCTGAGGAACCTGCTATCGCGATTTGATATGATAGACTATGGGATCCCAAAGTGCACCCACACTCATTCAAAGAAGAGTTTAGCAGTGGCTTCTACTGTGATATTCTTCTTGCAAGCCGCCATAATGGCCATCCTTGAGAATCTGTCGACAACCATAAAAACACAGTCATTTCCATGCTTAGTAGAAGGTAGGCTGACATGTGATCCATGGAGATGGATTCTAGTGGCTCTGATAGAGTAACTGAATGTTTCAACTGTGATGTTGATTTGGCAATGGCACAGAAGTGCGGAGATCGTGTGCTTCTCGACATCCTTCCGAAAGGTTCGGCCAATAGAAATACTTCTATAAATCTTGCTACTTTTTCTCGACCACAGAAATACTTGACAACTCAGTATTAGTGTGCTTCCCATATCATCTTGGCAGCTCATGAGAGGGCTGGCAGGTGTCCCAGACGACTCAAAGTATCAGGTGAAAGTTTGGAGACTTGTGTATCCCCATGAGTGCCTTGTAAGTGTGGCCAAATTAGGAGTCACACTCTCAGAAGTATTGTCAGTCTCGTGCCCAAAGAAGTTGAGCGGAGTAGTGGCTGATGTTTGTTGTTAGAAGTGGTAGCATTTTTGGTGCTACCCTTCTTGTACTTTATGTTCAAATGAAACTATTGCAGATATGTGGACCACTTCTGATGGCGATCATTCTGCAACTTCCCTTGTGTCTATATGAACTGCAGGGGCCAATGGTCTATGTGGATAATTGTTTCCTTCCCCAAAATGTAATGCTTCCATTTTCGACAAGCTTGCACAGTGGAATACATTTCTTTTTCATAAGTGGGATACTTGTGAACTGTGTCAGACAATTTCTCACTGTGATATGCCACTGGATGTCCCTATTGAGTAAGAATTGCTCCATTAGCATAGTCGCATGATTGAGCATTTGTTTAGAATGCTAATGATTTGTTTCATAAATCACAGTAATGTGAGCCTTTGAGGGCATAAGTTCATTTTCATTCATGAGCACTGTTGAGGTTCTGACCAAAAGAATTTTTCTCTCGCTCCTCCCTTTGTGACTTGACTCAAGGACCAAGTGATATGAGAGAATCCCAACATGAACCTATGGTAGAAATTAGCAAGACCCAGAAAGCTGCAAAGCTTTGTTATAGTGGTTGGCGCTGGCCAATCCTGAATGACTTGGATCTTGGCTGGATCCACATGCACCCCCCTTTCATCAATAATGTATCCCAGATATTGAACCTGGGTCATGAAAAAAGTGCACTTCTCCAAATTTGCACACAACTTGTGTTGCCACAGTGTTTGGAGGACTTGTCGGATGTGGTGAAGGTGCTCTTCCTAAGTCTGGCTGAAGATCAGAATGTCATATAAGTACACCACTACAAATGAGTTGGTGAATGGCCACAAGATGTCATCCATCATCCTCATGAAGGTTGCGGGAGCATTCGTCAACCTGAAATGCATGACTAGCCATTAGAAAAGGCCTTCCTTGGCTTTGAAGGCAGTCTTCCACACATCAAAGGGTTCAATTGGTACCTGGTGATACCCAGACTTCAAGTCGATCTTGCTGAAATATTTTGCACCTTTGAGTTGGTCCAAAAGGTCATCAATCCATGGGATCAGGTACTATTCTGGACAGTGATCTTGTTCAATGCCTGATAGTCAATACAAAGTCCCCATGTCCCATCTTTCTTCTGTACCAACACGATCGGGCTCCCACAGGGCGATGAACGTGGTCGGATGTGACCTTTCTGTAGCAGCTCCTGAATCTGCCTCTTGATTTCATCGTTCTCCATAACATAGCACCGATAGATCAGTCCATTGGGTAGCGGCGCACCTGGGGTCAGATCAATCGGGTGCTTGACCTGATAGTGCAGAGGAACCCCTGTGGGTGAGGTGAAGATGTCCCCATACTCCTCCACAACCTTATCCATTTGTTGTTGTCTTGCAGAGGAGCCCTTTCTGGAGGTTGTGGCCATAGTCTTCTTCTTGCCCTGGGGGCAAATCATCAGGAAAACAAATTTCCTAGTTTGGGAAATGAGCTTACTGCATTGTTTTGTAGTAACCAAAGAGATAGCGGCAGGAGGTGGTACCTTTGGCATCCTATACAACTTATTTCCGAAAGTAACAATAATAGTGCGAGACCGAGACTCATACACAACATGACGCTTCCACAAGTATGGTTGTCCTAATAATACATCAGAAACATCAATAGGAGCAACGTCACATAATACCTCATTCGTGAAGGGCTTGATGCTATAGGGAAGGTGGCACTGCTAGCTGACACGGAGATCCCGTCCTTGGTGAAGGCACCCGATGGTGTATGGATGTGGGTGAGCTGTGGTCGGCAAGCCCAACCGCTTCACGACGTCTGCTGAAATGAGGTTCTTTTGGCTCCCATTGTCGACAATGAACTGTACCAGGGAGCCCTTTACCCACATCTGGGAGTGGAAGAGACGTTCCTCCTCCTCTGGATCTTCCGGTTCCTCCTTCTGGATCTTTGTAGTGGCAACAGTGGCATTGGGCTCCGCATCAATAATCTGTTTTCCTTTTTCATTCCCCTTTTCAGGTTCTGATTCGGAGTCGGAGCATGCATCTGACTCAGAAGCCCTCATCTCGGCCACTAGCGACTGCTTGGCCCGACACTCACTTGTGTTGTGAGTGGAGCTCTTATGGAACTCACACCACTTTCCCGTGTCCTTCTTTGGCTTTGCGGTGTTTTTCTTTGCTTGTGGCTTCGATAGGTTGTCCTGAGTCACCATGCCTTGGCTCTATCCTTTGTTCTGCGGTTTGGGAGCACCTTTCCCTTGATTTTGATTCGCAGATCCAAAGTCTCGCTTCTTCTGTTTGAATTTCTGCTCAATCTTGGCAGCATATCGGTTTGTCGTACCAAACGAGGAGATGTCGAGGAACTCCATTTCCTCCTGAATGTATTTGTGTAGACAACTATGATACTTTAGCACCAAATGTTTCTCTGAATATTTGATATCCAACTTGGTGCACAGGGTATGGAACAAATTCATTAGCTCATGCACATCTTGATCCCTTTGTTGTCGCAGCGTGGTCCATTGTATCTACTTGTCCTCATAGCTCCCCACGAGATAGTATTGTTCCTTAATGGTGTCTCAGAAAGAATTCCAAGGGGGTACAGCTGAGAACAAAGAGGGTTCTGTCGCATCCTTTTTCTCACAGTGGGATTCCCACCAATCCTTGACATGGGGGGCAGCTTTGAGGAGTGCAAACATAATCTTCTCCCTATCGGAAAAGTCATGAACCGAGAAATATCCTTTTAATAGATTCAATTGTCTATCTACGACATCTGCATCTATTTGACCCTCAAATATGGGAATGTCAAAATTTACTTGTACCTTAAAAGGAGTCACACCTCTAGAGTGGCTGCTGGATGCAGATGCACCGCCGGTGGGCAGCCGTTGACATTAGGGGAATTTTGAAGTCTAAAATGGGCCTCATAAGAAAAATGTACAACAAAAATAAACTTTATAATAACCAATAGGATTCAAGATGATGATGTCAACCATGGGGGATGATTTACCATTTTTTAAATAAAAGGGTAAAAATATTAAAATAGCGAAGACAAAACTACTTTTTCAACTCGTATTTTCAACTTATCTCCCAAATTTTTTACTCAAATTTCGAGTGGGAATACTCGTTGGATGCAAAATTTAATTCCTCATCCAATGAGTACCCATGTTGCATACTTTTGATGAACCCTACTACATGAAAAATGAGAAATACATAAAAAAACGTTATTACAATCACGTTTTTTTATGTATTTCTCATTTTACGTGTAGTAGGACCCATCAAAACTATGCAACATGGGTACTCTTTGGATGAGGAATTAAATTTCGCATCCAATGAGTACTCCCGCTCGAAATTTGAGTAAAAAATTTGGGAGATAAGTTGAAAATATGAGTTGAAAAAGTAGTTTTTTCATTTTTCCCTCTAAAATTTGATGATGTCATCAAATCTTATTTGATTCCTTTCACTATTATTTTATAATTTCCTTAGGAGGCCCATTTTAGACCTCAAAATTCCCCTAATGAGGATCTAGGCAAAGTTATCCATCATCGCATTCCTTTGTTTTTTGAGGGCCTCCTCGAGAAATATTTTGATAGGATATCCTGCTCCCTCATCTTTCTTTCCGTCCCCCATGGGCGTCCGTCGGGGTTTGCGAGGCTGATCTTGCAAAGGTTTCACCAGATTGAGCCCTAACTCCTTATACCCAAACCTCGTTGGGGACATGCAAAGAAGGATCGAGAAAAAGCAGACCGCTCTGATACCACTGATCCGGATTTATGCAAGAATGCAATAGAATAAAGATATAACCATAAATACAGAGATGCAACGGAAATAACACTTCATTTCATTAATATCAAAGAACTAAAATTTGCTTACAGACAGAATGGAAATAAAACTAGCTAGGGCACTAGTAGCTATCTCTGAGAAGAGATGTGGCTACTATAGGCCTCTGAATTGCGTTACAATGAGGCTCGAGGGCCTATTTATTATTTAGAAACAATGGGAAATCCTAAATAGCCAAAACCCTAACCCTAGGAGATGAAGCGCCAAAACTATGGGTCTCGTTTGGGTAAATTGGTGTTTCAACTTCCCAGGGACATAACTTTGGCTTACGATCTTCGTTTGACGCGTACCATACCTCGTTAGAAAGATCTATCTGAGGAATACAAATTTGGAGTGAGCAACATAGGTCCATGCACCCATTTTGCTCCCCATTTTCCCAAAAAACGTCGTTTAGGGCCTCAAAACAGCTCCAGAAGTTCAGGACCCGAAGAACTACTAAAAATAGTAAGTTGTGTCGACACTGAAAAACTGAAGGAGACAATGGTGGGGCCCCAAGTGGAATAGGCGGGTGACCACCAATATCCACTTGGATGACCTTTCTCCTTTCTAGATGACCCTTTTTCAATGAGCTCCTCTCAACTCAAAGAGAAACTTCTACTTTCGGCAAATCCAAGGCCTCATTGGTTTTGGAGGACTATTGTTGAGGAGGAGATCTCACGGAGAGATTTCAAAGGAGGTGCAATCCCACACATCATGGGGTGCAATATTCTTCAAAATTTTGAGGAGGTTCTTCCCTTCTCCTGGGAGCAGATAGATGATGGAGGACATCTTCGGATGGATA